>CANSZD010000427.1:0-124308 GCA_947648045.1 Beta corolliflora
TTCTTTTGGTGAAAACCAAGGAGAAAGTACAAAAATTATGAGAGATGAATGGAAGGGGTGCGAGAGAAACTAAAAGTGAGAAAGCTAAATGAAAAAAAGTGGGTTTAAAATATTAAAAAGTGGATGACTTGGGTGCAAAAGTGAAAAAAAAAATAAACGAGACATTTTATCAATAAATGAAAAAGCAACAATATGTAGATTAAAAAGAAGCGGACCAAAAGAAAAAAGTAGTAAGATTAAAGAAACGGATGTAAGAATTATTTTATATTACTCGATACTTTTTCACAAAATAAAGTCATAATAACACATTCACCTTTTAGTAATCCTCTTTTTATTACATTGACCTTTGTTTAAACATAGTGACCATTTTTGTAAAGGCAATGAACCAAGAACACGCATGAACATGAATGGTGAACAACTAGAATATATATTCGCGTACAATTTATTGACACGAAACCCTTGGTCCACACTAATTTTTGTGTGGAGCAAGTCCACCCAAACTTTTTAGTTTTTTTTTTATTCGAAAGTGGGAAAAGAATCTTAATTCTTACAGTTTTTGTTAATTTTAGTAAGTTAGGGTTCATACATTGTTTCTTCTCCCTGTCCCATTTAATATAGTGCTTGTTTCTTCTTGAGGTCAAACTTTTAAAATGTATGACCAAATATTCTCATTAATATATACAAAAAAACATATTCATGTAAGATCTTAGTTAGGTTCGCCTTAATGTGTACTTTCATAATATCAACTTTTATATTTTTTTTACTAACACGATATCGAAGATATTAAAGGTCAAAGTTATATCTTGGAGGCCGTGCAAAAGAAAACAAGCACTATATTATGAGACAGAGGGAGTAGTATTTTCTCCGTTTGCAGTAGTAGGAATGGTTGGACTATTACAATTTATAATTATCAATGTAATATTTTGACCATTAATATCTTCGATCATTATAAGTGAAAAAATTATCAAACTTGCATATCTTAAAGAATATAAATTAAGGCAATTTAGCAAGTTCCAACAAGACTATGTTTTCTTTTACATACTTCCCTTCATTTATTTAAGTTGGTTTATTCTTTTCCAATTTTGTCCGTTCTATACTGGTTACACTTTCTCTTACATCCATTTTACCAATGTTTTATTATGATTCTACTCCAACTTAATATTGTTATTATATCTGACCTTATCCTTTCTTTTTGAATTTTTTCCATGAATAATGTTAAAATGAGTATTAATTCCTCACATGCGCCAAAGTCCAAATTAACTCCATGAGTACCGTCCACGTAGGACAGCACGCGAGAATTTTTTCTTTTTTTTGTACTTAAGTAAAACCGCTACTTGGAGTAGCGGTTTACTTCTAAGCCGCTACTTTAAGTAGCGGTTTTGGGAAAAAATGAACCGCTACTTTAGATAGCGGTTAAATTTATTGACCGCTATTTAGAGTCGCGGTTTACTTGGGCCTCCCTCCAACCTTCAGCCTTGTTCTCATTATATATAAACCGCTACTCAAGTAGTGGTTCATTAATGAAGACCGCTACTCCAAGTAGAGTTCACTAAAATCCCATTTCACCTAGGTTTCCCAATTTCTCACATTTCACGATTTCATTCTCTCAATTTGTTTCTCCCTCTCTCTTCAGACGCTCCGCTACTCGAAGCTTAAGCCCGGCGGCGCCATCGACCTTTTAGCCCCGCCGCCCGAGTGACGCCGCCGCACCACCAGCCCGCTACACCTTCGTTCGCACAGTACGCGCCACCATCCCCCACAACGCTGCCCACACTCACTCAATTTGTTTGGTTAGTTTATTTTTTATTGATTTTTTAAAATTTAATTTGCTTAGCATGTCATGTTTGTTATGTATTTTGACTTTCTTCGTGTTGTTAGATGGCAATTGTTTGGTTTGATTGATTTCATCTAGTATTTTGCATGATTTAGCATTTTGTGATGGTTGATTTTGCATGAATTGGGAAGGTGATATATTGATAATGGAAGCTTATGGATTGATGAGATTGGTTGGTTAAAAATGGTGTTGAGCATCTTGTGATGGTTGATTTTGCATGAATTGTTGTGTTTAGGTTGCAAATGCTATTAATATAGGTGAAGAATGGTGTTGATATTGATTTGATGTGTAGAATAACATTAACTTGATCATTCGGAGTCTCGATGAGTCCACACCTAGTTGTAGACCTACACAAAAGAAGAAGAGGGGGCTTAGCACTTTCGGTTATTGTTTGTATCGTTAGTTAGTTAGTTAACACTATGTTATGTTTGTGATTGATCTATCATTATATGTCATTTTCTTAATCTTCCTTCATCATTAAGAAATTCTTTGCTTAATCATTAGTTTCTATGAATTTTATGATGGATGAACTTGGTGTTTGGTGATTGATGTGTGGATAAACTTGGTGTTTGGTGATTGATGTGTGGAAAATCTTGATGTTGTTGTATGAAATGGGATATTAGTGGATTTGGTCTTTGGAATTGCGGGTTGGAGAGCTGATTTTGTGATGTTTCTGGCATTTCGGCCAGTTATGGGAAGCAGCAGTGGCTGGTAACTATGGGCACACAAACCGCTACTCGAAATAGTGGTTTACAATTTACAAATGCAAGAATTGGGCAGCGAGACCCCATCGCTAACCGTTACCGCAAGTGGCGGTTAACTTCTCATAACTCGCTACTATGAGTAGCGATTTATCGTCATTAACCGCTACTTGTAGTAGCGGTTAGTTCGAAATTGAACCGCTACTTTGAGTAGAGGTTTGTTTTAGCGAAAACAAAAAAATATTTTTCTCGCGTGCGTTCTACGTGGATAGTACCCGTGGAATTAATTTGGACTTTGACGCATATGAGCAATTAATACTCATTTTAACATTATTCATGGAAAAAATTCCTTTCTTCTTAATTGAAATTAGATGTCACCATTTACTTTTCCAACTAGCCCTCTAAACTCTTCTTGCTATAATATGCGTGTAATAGTAATACCAACTTAAAAAAACAGAGATAGATAGTATAAATCAACATAAATGGTATATAGATATTGTGATAGTCAAACTATTGTAAATAAAAAAGTTTGTATTTGTAATATCTTAAATTCCTAATAGCTCAAATGGAGCATATTGAGCCTAAAACCCTTACCAAATGTTAAAATTCGTGTTAATGCTGCAATTAATATTATATATTGGGTGTACCATTACACCTAAGATTTTTTTTTTCGTTTTTCATATGAGAGCCGTATATGAGCAGAAAATGAGGAATGAGAAAAAAAAATAGCTTAAAGTGTACAATATACCAAAGTGTACGATATAGGCTTTGGGATAATGTCGCAGATCTACAACGAAATGTTACACCATAAGCTATGGTGTAAATAAATTATACCCAAGACTTTGTGAATTTTAAAACTATAATGGATCTCAAAGATTAAGGAATTAAGAGAGTCTTTAGACTCCGTCCGGGATCACTAGCAATTTCGACTTTTTGGTTTTTTGAATATAAAATTCATAAAATATAGGAGGTACAATTAACTTAAAATCAGTCATACACTCATACTTATACTAATCATATAAATTATTAAAACTAACTTCAGAAAACTAAGGGATTGTTCGGTATCACTGTGGTTTTCAGTTTTTTGGGTTTTTTGTATTTAAAAGTCATACGATATATGTCCTATAATGGATACAAAATTGGTCAAACTTATTATAAACATTATCATTTTGAAAACTGACAACTAAAAAGTGAAAACCACTTTTTCTACTTTCCTTTTTTGGTTTTCAAAAAAACTGAAAACAAAAAACGATAACGAACCGGCCCTAAATTACTTTTACTAGTTTCTGTATAATTCTATGTGGTGGCCCCCGTACTTTGGGAAATTCTATGTGGAGGAAAGCCAAATTTTACATTCTCTAGTGTGGCACTGAGTTACTGTTCAACTACTTACCGTGACACTAATCCAAAATTAGCTGTTAACTTTGTGTTAAAATATTGAGTTAATGAAAAAATTAGAGGACAATAAATTCCCAAATAAATATAATCCCATAATCCCAACTTCCCTCCATAAATGATTTCCTATATCCCCTGCCAACTGGCTCTTAAAATTTCCCTTTTCCCTCTGCCATAACACTCTATTTCGGAGCACGAAAGTTGCAGTTTTTGGGTGATGATTCTCAATTTTTTACTTCTCAAATCTCACTTCTCAATTCTTGCTACTGAATTTGCATGTCTCAAGTACGAAAATTTCCAGTTCTCAAATACTAAAATACCGAGTTTTTTTTTAACGAATTTAGGGTTTGATAGATTTTCCTATTAATTGTCGTTGATCAAGTAACATTGAAAGTTTCATAATTTACACTTCAATTAAGGTAATACTTCAAATTTCCAACTTAATTTGTCATTAATTTTGTTTTTTTTCATGTAATTAAGTGCATGAGTTGTTAGTATCTCTGTTTTCCTTTGAACGACACTCTGTATAGTTTACAAATCACCAAATTTTAGAAGTAAAGCAGGTAAGATACATGAGATGAAAGGACATGAAATTATAAGATGCTAATTTATTGTATTCCATCATAACTACATAGTGGGTCTTATCGCGAGTGGGTAATTCCATCATAACATGCTAAGATGCTAATATATAAGATGCTAATTTATTGCATTCCATCATAACTACATAAGATGCTAATTATAAGATGTTGATATTGTTTTATTTCTAACTATGATCTTATATTTGCATGTCTCTATTGTTCATGTTGTTGTTGGCAGAATGGGAGATAATTTAGTGTTGAGATTTCAATACATGGATAAGCAAGTTGATTTGTGTGTTGATGATGTTGATAAGGTGACTTATTTGAGTTTGTAATTTTTTAGATGTTGAACAATGCATCATGCTGATGGTTGCTTTTGGTTGATTACACTTTAAGTTGAACAGTTCTTATCCTCACTTTTGGACAACTTTTTGAAGTACAACAATGCTACTGCTATTCTCAATTTAGTTGGTATTTTCAGTTTATTCGTTGAACAATAATGTTGTTATACTTTGCAAAATCTCAATCAAAACACATACAAATTGCAAAATCTCATTTAAAAGTTCATGTTTCATTGAACACCATGACTTCCAAACCTCAATTTTCGAAGAGGAATAATGGTGGGAGCAGAGTAATGAAAATAACTTTATTAATGGAAATAGCTAATAGCCTAAGTATTTATAACTGAAAATGGGGAGCAGATTCAAAGTTAGCATAATTATTTTTTGAATTATTTTTTAACTAAAAAAGGGGAGCAGATTCAAAGTTAACAGTAAAGCGTGAGTTTGGTCACGGTGAGGAAAAATCCTAGACTAGAGTGCCACACTAGAGAATGTAAAATTTGGCTTTCCTCCACATAGAATTTCCCAAAGTAGAGGGCCACCACATGGAATTTCCTTTATTTTTAATTTTCAAAAACCGAAAAACTGTACACAAAAGAGGATAGCGGACAAGCTCTTAATTGTTTTGATTTTCGAAAATGAACGGATTCCTGGGGGTTGGGTTTCCGTAAAAATGTGAATATTGGGAATAAATGTCATTTATCTTTCGGTTGACCATATTTTCTCATTCTCAATTAAAGCTTTCGCACACTATAATTATGCAGCTTCACTTTTAAGCTTTCAAACATTTTTCTGAGAGCATAAGGAAACTTTCAGTCTACAATTTACAATCATTTCTCTGATTAATTATTGTCTTCCATTCTGAGCATGGCTGGAGGTAACGTTTTTATTAATTTATCCTTTCATGCATCGTTATACACTTATACTGTAATTCTCATTTTATTATACAACCTTCGAATATTTTGTATGTGGGGAGATTTCATGTGCTTGCTGATTTAATATTATAATATTTCCTCAGTTCCTCTTGGTAAACCTTTAAAAGCAAATGCTGCAACTAAAAAATCAGAAGAATACGTATATGTTTAAACTACAATACTCTTCTTAAATCACAACACATAAAGCATTGATAAGATCACCATGTTATATTGAAACATTTCAGTTTGCTTCTATTTTCCTTGTCAGATTATTTTCTTTCATTGGCTCCGTTTATTTTGGAGGTAAATGTTTTTCAGAAATGATTTTCGCCATAATATGTTGTCTGGTTGGTCAAGAGATTTAAAAAGGAAAACTAAGATCGAAAAAAATAATTTATCCCTTTGTAAACATTTTCCTTCAAAATTTGTAGAAATACTATTTTCCTCCGATCATTTCCAACGTCTCTATTTTCTCATAGCTTTATAGTTTTCCATCAAACCAAACAAAGGAAAACTAATTGTTGAAACCCATTGAAAGCCCACTTATGAGTGTCCCACATTGGAAAAAGAGAAGAGATTGTTCCACTTTATAAGGTAGAGGGGTTACTCATACTATCACCAATTGGTTTTAGTATGGAACTTCCTTTGGGCTTATGAAGTGGACCAAATCTCTCATCCTCCTTGTTCGGGTCACCCAGGCCCGTTTCGTATTGTTTCTAAATTTAACATGGTATCAGAGCCCGGGTTGCGGGTCTCGTCTAAACTGGGTATTTGATCGCTACTGGATAAGGATTTACCTCGATAGGATGTCCAACCCCTAAGAGGATTATTGCTCTGACCTTTCCAGTTAGCTCTGAATTTCTAAGGACACTCACAAGTGAGGGGGTGTGTTGAAACCCATTGAAAGCCCACTTATGAGTGTCCCACATTGGAGAAAGAGAAGAGAGATTGTTCGGTTGTTCCACTTTATAAGGTAGAGGGGTTACTCCTACTATCACCAATTGGTTTTAGTATGGAATCTCCTTTGGACTTATAAAGTGGACCAAATCTTTCCTCCTTGTTCGGGTCACCCAGGCCCGTTTCGTATGGTTTCTAAATTTAACACTAATTTTATTTGCGTTTTCCGTTTCATGGAAAATGGTTTCTATCACACCAAACACACCATTAAAGTATTCTTTTTGCTAATATTATTCTCTAATTGCGCTTGATAGTACAATTATCGGATGCTTTTATGTCAGACTCAACTACATATATGAAGGTAGGTCCAGCTTGAAATACAAAATTGCCAAATTCCATATCCTGGGATGAGAAAGGCCATACCAAGATCACTAAAATTTAGAAACAAAGTGATTCCTATGAATTAACTAAAAGAAAAAAAAATACCCTATAGTTTATAAGTCATATGTTGCAGTTAATATGGCTGCATCAATTGTCCTTAAGTACGTTAAATTAAGCCACATAATAACCCAATTAAACTAGGTTGATAGTCATCTTTAAAAAAAAGTAGGATAGAAGTGAACAAGACAGCAAGACTAATTTATCATGCAAGGTGTATTATTTATACAAATTAAAACAAAGCTCTACACAATGGATAATATAGTGCATATTGACTAGAAATTGTCTTACCTCACTAAAAATCCAATGGATGTTGCTTGTCACAAAAAAAAAGTTTTTTTCACATTGAATTGTGAAGTCAAAGAATTTTATAAGCAATGACATATTTCATCTATGTAGTTTACAGATTTTTATTTAATGAAAATATCTTTGCCGATCAAAATCTTGGACCTGAGCATCTATTGGGCTTACAAAGTAGAAACCCACCCCGCACATCGAGAACCATCTCACTTTCAAAAACCTCCACACACTCTTTTCTCCTTCTTTCATCTTCTTCTTCCTCTTCAACTCTCTCGTTTCTCTACGCGAAAACCTAACAATGTCGGCCGATGGTGCATCCACATATCATCCTTCTAAAATAAGGCACGATACACATCTCAAGGTAAAGCTCAACCAATCAAGAACATTAATGCGTGCTCTACCATCGCCGATGTTGTGCGCTTATCACCATCCGTCTCTTTAAATTTGGATATCTTCTTCCTTCATTTCTCTCTCAATTTCTCAATCATCATCCGTCGCTTTTGGTTTTTCAAATTTTTTTTTTTTTAAATTTCGTGAATTTCTTTTTCCAAAGTGGGGGACATCTCGTCCCCATGTCCCCCCGCCGGCTCCGCCCCTCGCTCTCAACCATGAACAAGAAGCTTCTTTAATATATTTGAAAAAAATTAAAATAAACTTAGAAAATCTTAAGGTTACAAACTCAATTATTTAGAAAATATCAAAAACTGACCTTGATAATCAAACTACCCAAAAGAATAATTGCAACATATGAATGCTAAGAAAAACTAAAAGTTTAATCTCGCTTATTCGTATGATGATTAACAAAATTTTCTACACCCCCTTCAAAAAAAAAAAAACTCTACACAAATTGAATGTAGATTAAGAGAGAATAAGCAAAACATAAGAAATTAGAAATCTAATACCATTTGCAATCAAATCAAACTATTTAACAATTACCTGAGTTTCAACATTGTACTCGTCATTTTCATCATTCACTCATTTGAATTTCGTAACAAATCTCAATAATATCAACATCAAAGATAAGTAAGGAGGAAAAGTTAATGATTATATTTAATGGAAAGATTAATTGCCCATGGAAAGTTTGAATAATAGAGAATGAAGAAGGACAAAGAACTATGCCAGGAAGATGAAAAGAAATGAATATGCATGGGATAGATTCGTGAATTGTGCCAGGAAATAAAGCAAAACAAAAAGGGGATAGTCATTAATGCTTTTTATTGGAAACAAATAAGTCACTACTTTTTTTTCCAAGAATGAAGCAAGTTCAATTTTTTTAAAAAGCATGACATCATCTATATTTTAGGCGGGATTTAAAATGACCGGAACATGCCACGCAGGATAGTTTTTGGGGGAAAGCTGAATCATGTATTCTCTTTTAGTATATAGTAATAGATAAGTCACTTTTTACATCCTACAAAAGCTTTTTAAAATTGTCTAGTACTGTACCTTCAAGAACAACATCATTTCCGTGCTATATACTACCTCCGTCCCAGAATAGTCTGAACACTTTCCTTTTATGTTTGTCCCAAATTAGTTTGAACACTTCCATTCTTGGCATGGTCCCACCATTAATATATTATTTCTTTTACACATCTTTGGCCCACACTCTACCTTTTATCAATAAAAAGTTACCCAACTTTCTCTCTCCTCTAATAAAAAATACCCCACCAACTCCTATCACATCTACTTTTTAAATAAAATAACATTTGATAACCACACCACAACTTATCACCTTAAACTACATGTCCCAACAAGTGTTCAGATCTTTCTGGGACGGAGGGAGTAGTGAACTCTTCTAATTTCTTACCCATTTCCTCACTCTCCCACTCTCATTGTAATCCCTCATAATTTTAAAGGATTTTATAAATATATTTTAGCATTTATATATTTATATTTTAGTTTCAAATGTTTTTATTAATTAAAGAAGGTTGACTATTTTAAAAGTCAAATGAAATTATTTTAAGGATTTAAAGAAGTTAAAATGTTTTGTTAGGCATGCTTTGAGAAAATGTTTGAAAAACTAATTGGATTTGGAAAAGAAGTTTAAATGGTCTTGAGGAACCCAAATTCTAAGTGGATTAGGAAAAAGGATTTCGATTGATGTTAGGAGTTCTAATTCATCAATCCTATTCATCATCAAACTCTATTCAAACTCAATCTCCTTTTTCCTAAGCCCAAAAGAAAAACATACTTATAAATACTTAAACCCAATTCTTTTACCACACAAAATTTTCTCTCTCCTCCCTCACATACAAACCGGCGCTATTCCTCTTTCACGTTCTTTTTTTTTCTCCAATTTTCTTTCTTCTTCTTCAAGTAACGCTTTCTTCTTCGCTAAGAAACATCGCAACCACCAACGAACACCAGTGAAGCGCCGCCTGTCCGCCGCCGCTGCTCTTCTTTGGCCGGCACATCCTCCCTCTTCCTTCTTGTGTTAGTTTAATTCTTTTCTTTTTCCTCAAGTTTCAATTAAAGATCATATTTTTATGTTTTATTTTAGTACTAATCATGATTAATAACTTTAATTTACTGTTTTAATGACTAATCATGGATTATATATATTATATATTATAAGAATAAAAATTCAGATTTGTTTATTATTATTAGATTGAAGTTTTAATCATTAAAGCATGGATTTTTATGGTGTTAATTATTAGAAAACCGTAGTAGCATGTTGTATACTATGAGATTGGTTTAGATTATGAGTTTAAACATGTTTGCATATTTTTAAAGAGGGTTTTATGATTTTATAAGTTGCTGGAATTTCAGAAAAGATTTTATTTAGGGAGTTTTAAGAATTTTAATTACTAGTATGGTAGTTTTATGCTAGGAATTAAAAGTAATTGAAGTTTTGATAGTAAAATCAACTTTTGAATATGTTTAAAGGGGATTTTAAATATTTTAAAGTTGCTGTATTTTTATTTAAGAGTATTGATTTTAGTTTATATTGATTTCTAGGCGGAAAATATTCTGTAGGAGATTTTTAAAGAGTTAAAAGTGGTCTGCCGACTAGTTTACACAAGGTACGTACATACTTGTGTGCTATGTGATTAGTATCATGATTTAAGGAGGAAAAAGTTGTAGTATCATGTATAGGAACTTTATAAGTTCATATGTGATTTCTAGTATGATTGATTTCTACATGTTTTATGCCTGTGAGCAAGCATGTTAATTATTAAATTTATTATGAGTAAAGAATTGTCATGGTTGTATGGATTTATTGATACAAGCATGTGGATGGGAACTTTATATATTAATTCACATGGGGGAATTAATTTGTTATTAAGATTGATTCATGTTATTCATGTGTTCCCTTACAAGTATTATTTTCACTACTTTATGAGGACTGTGGGCCTTATTTGGTAAGTTGATAAGTATGCCTTTTAAAGGTAAGTTTGATTGTTGGCTAGGTTCAACAAATAAGAAAGTTGAGATTAAAAGAAAGTAAGTCTTGGGTTGTAAGTTGTGATCACTTATTAAATCCTAAGATAAAAGAAGTTCAGTTGTGAATGTTTGAATTGTATTTCTGTGTTGCTTGTATGTGTGTCATAACAAGTAATAACTCGTAAAGAACGTAAAGTGTAGCGAGGATAGTTATAGACTTTAGACTGGTGCACGTCTAGAGTTGGACATTAGGAGTAGGGGTACATGGTGAGCGAGCCATGGCTTTTTACAGGAGATGGATTGATCACCATCCCTTTTTCAGTTAGCAAAGGTTCCTCGATATCGCATGTCATTTCTAGAATACGTGGTAGCTCCCGTATTTCGTCTTGGTAACGAAGGCATTAGTAGATAAGACAACTCAGGTCCAATAACTATTCCATTTGAGTAATAAAAAGATGTGTAGAGTTTAGTTCAGTTAAAGTTGTCTGCAGAATGTTAAATGATTATATTATTATTTATTCCTGCATGCTATTTATTTAGTATCCTGCTAGGAACGTTTATGTATTATTATGTAGTACTCAGCTTTGCTGATTACGTGCTTTGTTTGTATGTGTTGATCATGGCTTTGCCTTATTGATCCTGTGATGACCCAATTATGGTGAGCAGATTCTCTAGAGCATTGACATTTACAGGTTCGCAGATGTTGCATCATTGGGAATCTGGGAATGGAGAGCTTGTGTAATCTAGTATATCATATTTTCTGCATTAGTAGGAACGTATTATAATAAGTTTTTTTGAGTAGACATATATAGAGTGTTTAATTTTAAAGTACTTATTTATTTATTTATGATAATAAAGTATGAAGTTTAGTTATGTTTGTTTTCCGCTGCAAAATTCTGAATAAGCCGATACGTTTTCACACGGGCGATAATACTTTGATAATTCTCTGTGTTTTATAATAAAAAGGTATTTTAGAAAAGAGAGAATTGTCGGGGTGTTACACTCATACATCCTTACTGTCTTTCACTCTCCCACTCTCATACTTCCTCACACTCTCTCATCATCCAAGAACTTCTCCGACCACTTCTTCGACTATTTCTCCGGCCAATTTTCCGGAATTGAAGGAGGTTGAATGGCATCATCACGCATCCACTCCTCTGGCAACCTTTCCGGTCACATTACGTGCAACTTTTCCGACCACATTATTGCATTATTAATATTAATGGAATTTTATACTTCATTTAATTAAAAAAATTGGACTATAATGACTTGAAAATGCCAAAAAAGCGCCCAAACGCCTAAATAGGCGCCCGAACCTGTGGTTATGCGCCTGAAATAATCCCCAAAGCACAGGTATAGGCCTGTACTTGTGGTTGGGCGCCTATTTTAGGCGTTTGTACCTTAGGTTGGTCGCCTATTTTAGGCACTTGTACCTCTGGTTGGGCGCCTATTATAGGCGTCTGACCACGTTGGGCGTTTTTCGACATTTTGAAATCAATTTCCAAAGCATTTTTAAGTCGATTTCGGTAAATTATTAAGTACATCTACGTCAAATTTTACAAATGGGCGAGGCCCCCGTGCTAAGATTTTCGAAGCGCCAAAGTTAAAGACATTCTATCGGCTTGTTCGATTTTTTTAATTACATTAGCATTTTCCCGTGCATAACGAGATGGTCAAATAACTTGAATTCGTTGGAAAATGTGTACTTGTTTGATTTTTTTTGAAATATTGTAGTCCTTCAATAGAGGAAATGGAAGAAGATGAAAGTGGATGAGAGAAAGAGTGAAAGATAAGAGGGAATGGAAGAGGTGAGGAGGAAGGGAGGGGATGGATGGGAATGAATGAGGGAATTGGGAATGGAGGGGAAAGAGAAGGAAAGACCCTCATATTTTTATACAAAAATACGAGCAATTAGGAAAAAAATAAGGCGTCATTTAGCAATACCCCTTTGTTTTAGCGGAGTTTGGCTTAGATAGTGATGTTAGTACACTCTTATATTTCGTTTTTTTTTTAATGCAAAACGAGAGGCAAGCCTCCCCGCAAATCAAAAAACTAACAAATGAAAGAAACTAGAAGGGGGACAAACCGTGGCATTGCCACGCCTACAACATCCTCAAATAAAATTCTACAGAATTTTGTTGGGGGTCAAACCCACTTGTTAAGATTTTTCCTGAGAACCGCTTCGATTTTTCAGATAGCATGCACGAACCGTCGTTTATCGTAGGTTCAACAAATGACCGTATCGATTCTTGGTCGCCTTGTTAAGGACGCATAGAGCCTCGTCTTGAACGTTTGAGTGTTTGTTTGTTCCGTGGTCACCGCATGACATGTATATCCCTTATGTATGGAAGTGTTGGTGGGTTTTGAACCTTTTCCTCAAAAGTCCCTTGATTTTTACTCTTCATATCGAAGGGGTTTTCAACGTATAATTCGTGTGTGTTGATTACATTTTATTTTTCTGCATTTGATAATTAGTTGTCGTCCATTATTTGTTGATTGCTAGGTTGTTTGCTTGGTGCATTATTTGTGGTATATTGGTGTTGCATTGTTTGGTTGATTGTCTTGGAGGTGATCCTTGTGGGTAGTTGATATACTATTAGGGTCCTATTAGTTGGTCGGTATCAGAGCAGACATTTCATTTGATCATTTTTATGGAGTCTACTTGTGGTAGTGGAGGTAGTTCAATGGTTAAATTGACATCAACCAAATATTCCATCTGGAGACCGATGATGGAGGATTTGTTGTTTTGCAAAGATATGTATGATCCAGTTGAAACAACCACAAAAGTCGATGGCACCATTTTAAAACCTCCAAAACCAGAGAAAATGGAAGAGAAAGATTAGGGAAAGTTGAAGAGGAAAACTTTGGGGACTAATAGGCAGTGGGTTAATATTAGCATTTTCAACCATGTGTCTTAAGAGTCCGACCCGTATGATTTGTTGAAGAAAGAAGATCATTATGAAAGAAAGACCGCACATAACAAAGCTTCATTAATAAAGAGACTTGTTAATTTGAACTTGAAAGGTGGAAAGTCTATTTCTGTGCATTTAAGTGACTTTCAAGATAATATAAACAATTTCTTCCTAAGATATTTTCGTCCTCATTTATTAAGCACCCGCTAAACTTCCTAGATGGCAATTTTACGCTACTTTCCCCCTTCCTATAGGGGTTCACTCATATGGCATTTTTTGATTACCTTGTCACGAGTAGGGATGGTCCATCGTTTTTCAGACCATAAGGGTTAGGGTCCGGATTTGGGTCAAGTTAAAATTGTGAGGTCCGGGTCTATATATATTAGATTCGGACCCGACCTGACTCGACCCTAAGACCCTAAAATTATATAATAATATTTTTTGCCCTTTTGTTTTTTAAAGAAAACTTCATATTTACTATGTACCCTAAAACTTAACTTTGCCTGCTCCTTGCCTCCTCGTTTCTTCTACTCAACTTAGAGAACATGTGGCCAAGTGAAGACCCAACATCTAATACATGCACCGACCTTCCTCCACCGTTTCTCAAAGATCTGCCGACAACAATTCGCAACAGTCCGTATGCCTGCATCGCCTACAAGAATTCGCAAGACAACAATTTTTTAGCTGCTATACTTCCACCGACCATCGCCATTCCTGTACCACCATTGTTCCTCCGTATCTAACCGACGTTCCTCCACTTATTACCTGCTGGTTTGTTTGTTTGTAAAAAATAATTTCTTCTTCTCTCTTTGTAGGGTTCATAGATTTTGCAAATCTGAAATATTATAGATTGAACATTTGAACTGAATGTCAATTATTTGCTGGTTTATAGCCTTTTACGTTTCATAGATTAAGTAAATGTTAGTTTTTGTTTGTTTTTTTACCCATTCATTCATTGCTGGTTCATATACAACAATTTTTAGTATTTTAGTTGTTAATTAATAATAAAATTATCTCAGATTTCATATTTTGGATGAACTCATATTTGGAATATGTTGATATATATTAGTCAAAAATAAAGAATATAGGCTTGCATCCTAGACCCTACGAACCCTAAGGTTATGGGTCCAGGTCTAATTTTCCTAGACCCTTAGGGTCTAGGTCCAATAAAAAAAATTAGGGTCCGGGTCTAGGTTTTGGCTGGACCAAACCCAGACCCTTGAATAAATTAAGATACTATGTAGCTCCGGAGTCGAGTCTAACGTCACCAATGCCCATTTAGGGCTAACAACTATCATCAATAACCAACACAAGTTTTTCCGGTGCATTTTGTCCTAACTCATGCGCATCCGACTAACATTGGATTAATTATCCACATGATCAGGACGCTGCCACAGGGTTGCTATGATATCATTCGTAACACCCGATCCATACTGAGTCGAGTCTATCGTCACCAATGCGCATTTAGGGACAACAATTGTCCTCAACAACCAACACAAGTTCTTTCGAAGCATTATGTCCTCACTCATTCGCACCCTGAGAAACTTCCAGGTCACCCATCCCTGGACTACTCCCAACCAAGCAAGCTCAGATATGGAGTAACTAAGGAAATAAGCTTCTTAAAAGAAAAATGCATCTTGTTGGAATGAAGAAGCTTCGCTAAATCCTTTTAAAGCAATCATGAAGGATATTGCAGACACCCCCACTTGAGGATAGCAACAACATCGTTACGCCTGAGGACTCCACATATTCGGCCACAACGACGTCATTTATGCATAAGTAATTCTGCGTAAATTTGACAATGTTGAACTTTGTAAGGAAGTTTATGGTAAATTTTTGGCATCTTATCTTGAAGCGAGTTATGATTAACTGTATTAGATCATTCAATTATTTAGCTGCATTCCCATTTATATCTTGGATGATTCTTCTTATATTCGTTGATTAGACGTTCTAAACATAGTCATAACGTACACGACATATCTACAATCGTAAATTTAAAAGTTGCAATTTCCTTTTGTAAAATATATGATTACTTAATTTGTGTATTAAACTCATTCAAACTAGATGAATCCACTGTATGCATGTTCATGAACGAAGCTATACATTTAAACATTTTCGAACGTTGTTGATAACTTCGTAAATATAGCAATGTGATCAGATAAGAGATACTAGAGTCCTTGTGCAAATCGTATTTAGAATCTCACTTTTCACTATAATATCGTATTACACACCAGTGACAACATTATATGCAAGAAAAATATTTTAAGATCTGAAAGCTCTAACATCATATTGATAGGTAGAAATATGCAATTAGGAACATCGAATAATAATGTAGATCCGAAATAATTATAACGAGGTGAATAATCAAAGCTTAAGGGATAAATCAAGGTTTGAAGCTTGAGTCTTGTCATAGTTTGAATTACTGCCATCAAGGAGAAGTAGATTTTCCTCATTTGGAAGAGCATTTCCACTAGTAATATTGCTTGATGACATTGTATCTCTTCCAGCACTTGACATAATCACCGGGATAGGCTTGAAAGAACTTAGATTAGGGATTGCATGGTCCTCTTTTTTAGATGTCATTGAACATTCTGCAATGTCATTAGGTTCATTCAATATTGTTTGAGAACTCTTTTCCATCCTTAGTTTATCAGATGATGACGGCGAATTTATCATATGTGTCCTAGGCCACCCATTATGCGCAAAACAATGAACAGGATTCAACCAAGAGGATTTATGAATCATAGATGGCTCCATTATTCTGATCCCAAGAGGTGAACGATAATTATATGGTCCAAAATAAGGCATGTTTTGCGTACCTGAAAAAGAATAGTATGGACGATTATAAGAAAAGTGATGACCAACATCCATCACTTGATCTAAACCTCCACTACTTCTCCTCTTAGCAAGGGCCCTCTCTTGTTTGTGAGCATTTTGGTGGCCTCCTAAAGCTTGAGAAGTTGAAAACTCTTTTTTGCAATACTTACAAATGAAAACTACCTTAGTTTCTAAGGGATTTTCTTCTTGCATGGCTTCATAGGGTGCACTACTCAATATTGATGGTTTTTGGTTAAGATTAAGGCGATTTTCGTCTACTTTTGACTCCATGTTTGAGCCTTCATTCGATAGCTTAAGATCAAGCATGACACTCTGGGAATTTAAGGGTAAAGGTTCAGACAAGTTACACTCTTTTATAGAGATGATACCTTTCATTTTCTCTTCCTTTTGGTTGGATCCTTCTTTTTTGTCAGGAGATGTATTTGATGTTGCAGAGAAGCCTAAAGTGTCTTTAAGACATGAATTTTGTTCTGTATCAACTTTCATGACTAAGTTAAGCTTTTTATCTCTACTTTGAAAGATTAGAAATGACAACGACGAGTATATATATATTGAGAAGAGAGTTCAAAAATCTTACATATATAGAAAGGAGATTCTCTAGAGTAATAATGACTATATGATGCCATAAAAGTAAACTCCTAAATAAAATCAAGAAAAGTTGAGATTTGTTGAAACTTGTCATCCCTTACTAATTGATCTATAGTTTAATCAATATTTTATTGTTTATATGGAATTCAAACGTCACTAAGATAAAAATGTGAACCATGTGTAAGATACAAGTAAATTATATATCCTCATAATAATATTTTTTTCATAAGAAGACAATTTAGCATCTTTAATTTTTTTATCTTTTTTTTAAGTGTTTAAATGTGTGTAAGCATAGTATACATTTACAAAAGCCATGATTCACAAAATGTGTTCAATTATTCAAGTGTAGAAATAATGATTGACCTATAAAGATTACCAACTTTAAATTAAATTGAGATATTACCTATCTCAACTATTAACATTTGTGGATAGTTTACTCGATAGTAGGATGCATTGTCCGTCCATATATATTATGTAGTAACTAGTGGTTGGTGTGTAGCTGGTAGTTGTTAGTGGTTGGTGTGTAGCGGTTAGCTATTAGCTGTTCAAGTAGCAGTATAAGATATTGTTATTTGGTCAAAGAAGCGGTCAAAGTAGCTATTTACAAATAACTAGTTAAAAAACTCAAACGAAACATCAATATATAATTTATACACCACTAAAAGCTACCCAAAAGCTACAAATTTTAGCTTTTGGCAAACACTACTAAACACTACTTATACCATTACCTAACAAACATTACTATTTTTCTTAATTAGTGTTTTGACTGAGTCAAAACACTAAAAGCTACTCCAAAAACTTGTGCCGAACACGCCCTTAGTGATAGCTGATAATATTTAAATTTAAGGAAGTAGTAATAAAAGTAAAAAGAGATAAATAAGATTACTTCACATTGATTTCATTTTGTAATGCTTATAGATATTTCTTGTAGATTCATTGTTGATGTACCCCATATCCAAAGTTTCCTAAAATATGATGAAGATTTTGTTCATAGTGGTATCTCTTCAATTGCCAATGTTTACTTCAGAGGGTCTATAATCTTCTAGTCATAATCTTTATCTTTATATGGAGTTCACACTATGAAATATTTTACCTTATTAGTGTATTTTTACAAACCAATATAACTTAGCTAAACTCATTTAAACTTATTGAACTTATCTAAACTAGGGGTGCTTATCGAGCGAGCCGAGCCCGAATAGCACTGGGCTCGGCTCGAGCTCGTTTACCTTTTCATGGGCTCGGCACGGCTCGGCTCGTGAGCTCGCCGAGCTTGGGGGAGCCGAGCTCGGCTCGAGCTCGTGATTAGAATTTGCGGCTCGAGCTCGGCTCGTGAGCTCATTTAGGCTCGGCTCGTGAGCTCGTTTAGGCTCGACTAGGCTCAAGAACAATTTTAATTGGGCTCGGCGCAAGCTCGAAGCTCGTCGAGCTCGAAATATTAAGCTCGACTCAAGCTCGAGTCCAAAAATTGCAACTCGGCTCGAGCTTGAATATAACTTCAAGGTTCAACTCTAAGCAAGGCTAAGGTCATAGTTCATTAGGCCCGAACGTTTAGTAGTTCGAAGGCCCAATAACGAACACTTGTTATTGCATGGCCAAGCAAGTAGTAGCAGGCCAATGGTAGAGAGTTAGGGAGTGAAAGATTTCTTTTATAAAGCCTCTAACTCACACCCTCATCTTATTCCACCGATGTGGGACTCTAGAAAGCCAAATTTCTTTCTCACTTGCTTCCATCTTGCAACATTGCTCCCCATTGTCCATGCGTGAATTCTCTTCAGTAATCATTCCCACTTTCTCTCTCCTCTTTCTATTTCAAGTGTGAGAATGATCAAAACAATCACACCTTAATGAAAATACCCTTTTTAATTGTTTTTATCTTTCTTCTATTATATACCTTAGTTAATATCTTAAAAGAAATACTTAATATAATTTTTAATATATATAAATAATTTTTTAATTTTTTTTTTTAATATAAAATATTTTTTTATTATAAATTTTTTTTTAGTATAAAATAATAATCGAGCTGTTCACGAGCTTTACGAACCGAACTTTGCCTAGCTCGGCTCGGCTCGTTTAAGTCTTGAGCCGAGCCCGAGCCCGAGCCCGAGCTCGAGCCGAGCTTCAACGAGCCGAGCTTTGACCGAGTTTTGACCGAGCCGAGCCCGAGCTGCTCGCGAGCTTGTCAGGCTCATTATCACCCCTAATCTAAACTCATCCAAATTCATTGGAACTAATCTAACTCTGAATGAACCTAATTTTAGAATTCAGTAAAATTTAATAGAACGGATTAGAACTTATCTTTGTAATTTATCTAAAAATATCAATCTAAATCTACTGAAACTTATTTGAATATAAGACTACCTTAATATTTGTTTTATATAAACGAACAATTTTTTTAAAGTCTTTACAACCATGATCATTAAAAATGCTTTATCTATTCTGAAATAAGTGAAACATTTCTCTATTTTATGTAAGAACTTTTTAAGATAAGTGTTTCACTCTCAGACTGAAGAAAGTATAAATTTCCTTAAAAATAGAAAATATTTTAATTAAAAATTCGCAAAAACATTTCATACAGGTCTCCAATGATAAATGGGACTTTTTTTTTGAAGCCTATAGAAATGGAACTCTATTATCATTCCACGGATCACGAGTCACTAAGTTTTTACTCGTACTTGTTCAAAAGGTTTATTTGTAGCACGACTTGACTAATCAAAAAAATTGTATTAGATTGAATCTTTTTGATAGAGAACTAGATCAGATTGAATTTTAGTTCTTGATTTTTTTTGTAAGACTTGCGTGGACCTGGTCCACACTAAAATAAATGTGAACCATAAGGTCACGTGTGTCAAAAATTATATGCGGAACACATAATGCACTTTCACCAATTATTCTCCGTTCTCTCTGCTAAAATCATCCTTTTTCCTAAAATATTTATCTAAAAGTAAATGCTAATGGGCAACCATGGGGATTTTTGTGATAAAATAAGTTCTTTATTCAACCCCCGAGACACCCGTTAGCAGGATCCTCATTAAACAAAAACTTTTTACATTCCACTTATATTCTACTCACCTTAGTTCCTGTGAAAAAATAGAATCAAACACTACTTTTTTTGAATGGAGGGAGTACTGTAGTAATATTATATTTTATCCATGTGCATCAGAGTTCATTCATCATACACCCGTGTGTACCATGTGCATGGTACACCCAAGACTAATTTCTGCTTATTTGGAACTCTCTTTTTTAGTACATTTTGCTCATTTGGATGATTTTAAATAAGCAATGAGTTAAAAAAAAAAGTTTTTGGTGTACCATGCACATTATATACTCGGATGTATGATAAAATTTGTATTGTGCATCGTACAGGTTTATAAACTCGTTGAAAGGATAACAAGGAAACAAAAAAACATTAAGCAGAAAACCTTGCCCTTTCTTCTTCTGTTCACTAGTACTCCATCTGTATTTTTTTATCTTTCTCACTTGGAATCTTGGCACTATTCACAATTAGAAAGAATCTTTAAAATTCTTCTCAATATATAAGAAAAAAATATAGTCATGTGGGGTCTTGTTTGATTCGTCTCAATGAGTAGTTTATTAATATTCAATCATTATAATTTTTACTAAGTTGTAATGAAAGATATTCAAGGTTGAATAAGTGCATTGGCAAACGTGCCAAGTCAAAGTAGGAAAGATAAAAGAATACAGAGGGAGTACTCTACTAGGATTAAAATTACCTTTTTTTTTCAAAATATTTTATAATTTCGCAATTGACCCCTTAAAATTTTTATTTTTTTTGTTTTGAGTAATAAAAATAAATTAGAGTTTTTTGTCAGAGACAACCTTTTAAATACAACTTTTTGCTAAAGACAACCTTTTAAAATTTTTTGGGCAACTTCAAACCTTAATGCAAATTTTTTTTGTTGAAAACAACCTTGACCACATTTTCAGTGTTGACTCACCGGATTCCGGTGTTGACTTCACTTAATGAATCAAGTGCCCTCACGTGATTTCATTAAACCCAAAATTTCCCCCATTTCCCTCCTTTTCATCCCATTAATCATCATCTCACCTTTCTTCTCTTTTCCTTTTTTCAAGAGAGCAGCCATTACTGCCCTCCCAACTCCCCTCTCACGTAGCAGAAGAAGCTGTGAATTAATGCACTTAACCACCAAAAAAGGTACATTAGACATAAATTTCGTTTTTCGAACTTCAAAACAGCATTATTTTAAGAAGCTTGATTTTTTTAACCTAATCTATTCTTTGTCATGGGTAATCTTAAACAGAGAGGTGAGTCATCATCAAGAACAGCGAAGAGGGGACCAATTACAAACTCATCCAAAAAGCAAGGTAATATGTACTATACTCTAACATATTTCTTTATGCATCTTACCTAAAAATGTGGACTTTGTGTTGTTGAATTATAACTTCCTTTTATAGAAGTATAAAATGGAAAATTTTGCAATATTAATGAACCAAATATGATTAATTTCATGAAATCGGGGTTTAATTATGCTAATTGAGGTTAGAGTTGGATTGGAACCCTTTTGTTTATGAATTATGATTTCTTGAATGCTGAATTTAGGGTTTTTGAATTTCATGTGTTCATCAGGTTTAATGGTAGGATAAACGTGTATTAATACTGGTTTCAATTGATGGAGTCCATTAATATTAGATTGTATCATGGGGGTCAGTTTGTGACAAAAAACAACAAAACAACATATGAGAAGAAACCTAATTGCAAAAGTGGGATTGCATTGCACCCTAATATGGAGGAGGTGTGCTATTTAGAGTATGTTGATTGGATTAAGAATGAGTTAGGCTATGAAGAGGTAGGTGAGTTGTGGTTTAGGAAACGTGGTTGTAGTTTACATAATGGAAGGAAAGAAATCAAGAGTGATGTTGAGATTCCTGAATTCTTACAAGCACCTGAGAGAGATGGTTGGCACCATTTATATGTGTTGCATCCAGAGAAGAAAGAGGGACTAAGGGGGCACCTATATGGTGGGTCTGTGAGGTGGGTTGATGACAGTGATACAGGGACAAATAATGGGAGTAACACTGGTGAGTCAGCACACACTGATAAGGGGGGCCCACAGGGGAATCTTATGTCCAAAAGTGATCAAAACCCTAACCTATCACACTCTTTGGCAGCTGATGCTTTAAATGTTAGAAGCATTCCCACACCTTCTTTTAGACTCATTCCAACCACATCAAAACCAAAAACACAATTCAGAGAAAAGCTTCCTATTATATCTAGCAAGAAACAAAAGGCCTTATGAGACCATTTCAGAGGAAGGCCCTGATTTTGCTGAACCTGAATCAGGACATGCTAACCTAGAGGGTGATCAAGTGAGTGATAGGGGAGCTCAGGTGAGTGATAGGGGAGCTCAGGTGAGTGATAAGGGAGCTTAGGAGAGTGATGAGGGGGGGTCAGGAGTGATGAGGGCTGGGAGGCCAGTGATGGGGGAGGTTAGGACAGTGATGAGAGAGGTGAGGAGAGTGATGTGTTGCTGAGTGATGGAGACTATGAGGATGAAAATAATGATGATTTGTTTAACATAGGTGAAGAGCAAAACATCATACAATCTATCACAGCAAGTTTGAGTGGATTGAATCAAAGGGATGCAACTGATGATGTGGATGAGGGTGAAGAGCAGCACTTTGATATTCCATCTGATGTTGAGTTGGATGACAGTGATGATGGGAGTGTTGTGGGATCAGATGAAGAGGGTCCCCAATACCCTACTTTTAACCCTGAAATAGACTTCAAGGGTAAGATTGTTTTGAGCAAAGGTCTGAAGTTCCCTTCAAACAAAATACTGAGGAAGGCAATTAAGTATAATGCAATAGAACAGGGGCACAATTACCACTACCTGCACAACAATAGAAGCAGGGTGAGTGTGTATTGTGCAAAAAGGTGTAGGTGTCCCTGGAAGAAGGCTAGAATCCTCAAGTGTGCCTGCAAACAGAAGTCAAAGTGCAAATTTAAAATATATTGCAAGAAATTGAAGGTGGAGGAGTCTTGGCAAATTAAGAGTTACGCACTGCACCACATATGTGGTCACCAGCATGTGAACCCAAAGGTGAGTTCCCAGTACCTAGCTGAGAGGTACTTAGATGATTTTAGGGATGACCCAACCTGGAATATCAAGTTATTTGTGATGAGAGCAAGGAGAGAGGTCCAAGTAGAGATAGGGTATTATAAAGCTTATTATGCTAGAGTGAGGGCTTTGAGGATGATATTTGGTGATGCAAGCATGGAGTATGAGAGAGTGGGATTATGCAGAGGCCATTAGGAAGTGCAATCATGGATCTATTGCTGTGGTGAAAGTTAAAGGGATAGACATACCACCTCCTCTATTTCAGAGACTCTATGTGTGTCTGTAAGCTTGCAAAGAGGGGTTCATGGGTGGGTGCAGGTCCATCATAGGAGTGGATGAGCATATTTGAAAGGCCCATACCCTGGCATCATCATCACAGCTGTTGGGAAGGATGGTAATAACAATAGTTACCCTGTTGCATGGGCCGTTGTTGAGACGAGAATCATCCGAGACTTGGGGTTGGTTCTTGGAGTTACCGAAAAAATGACATAAGTTCGGTTGCAAGCAAGTGTAACTTGGGTCCATGAGAAGGAAGATCTAACCTACATGTCGATAGGCGTAAGGTTTGTTGATTAGTTTGATGTGTTTTCTTTATTTATCTTATTTGCTTACCCACTACCATAATTTGCTTTGTTGAATCAGGGGCTAGTTGATGCCTTTAATACAGTACTACCTAATGTAGAGACTAGGTATTGCTGTAGACACATTTGGGCAAATTTCAAAAACAAGTTTCCTAGGGTCATATACAAGGAGCATTTCTGGAAAGCTGCAAGGTCTTCAGCAAAGGTAACAAGCTAACATTTTTTTTAAAGCCTCCATTGTTTTGTTTTTGTCATACCCTAATTTCAATATGTTTTGTAATCAACACCATTTTAACCAGGACATGGAAGCTATTAAGGCTATCAATGTTGAAGCCTACAATTACCTAGCAGCCATCCCTACATGCCACTGGTCAAGGCATGGATTTAGTACATCCTCCAAATCAGGGATGCTTCTAAATATTTTTGTGAAAGTTTCAACAATGTGTTGAGGTAAGCTATAACAAAACCTATTGTCTAGTGCATGGAGTGGATAAGAAGGTATGTGATGCAAAGGTTTTATGCTAAGAGGGAGGGGTTGAAGACATTTGAGGGGGTTATAATGCCAACAGAAGTTAAGATGGTTCACAAAGGGTTGGATAAAGTGTCAAGTATGAGGGTTAGACAAGCTGACCTTCAGGAGTTTGAAGTGTATCATGAGCTTGACACTTTTGTGGTGAATTTGGAGACAAGGTACCGTGGTTGTTATAGGTGGAGTTTGACGGGAATAACTTGTTGGCATGCACTTGCCTGCATCCAATTGAGAAGGCTGAAGTATAAAAATTTCATTCACCCTGTAACAACCCATAATTTTGCTCCTAGTTTTTCGCAAAAGTTTTCCCTAAAAACTATTATTTTCATTAAATTAGTGATTTTGATTTTTATATTTATTGGGAGCCGAATTATTCTTTATTATATGGCGTGCTAATGTGTGTATTTATATTTTTATTTATAATATAGTTTATTAAAATTATTTTTATTATTAACTATTTTCAAAGTTTAGGCGTGATTTAGGAAGTTATCGATTTGTCGCGTAACGGACTTTTGACGCATGGATCTTTGATGATGTGGGCCGAAAATATTTGGTGTGATTTGGGCCTGGGTCAGCCGGCCATGTGGGGGAAAAGGAAGATTTTTTTTTTCTTTCATTTTTTTTTTGGTGACTCTTTGCATTTTTGTAAACTCCATAACCCCCTCATCATTTCTCCTATTAAATCCATTTATTTATTCTTTTAATCACTCCAAAAATCTGATTAAAATCAGAACTTCATTGCTGCCATTCTCACAAAATTTCGGACATCATCATCTTCATCATTCTCTCTCAAATTCTTCCATTTCTTTTCTTCATCAATTGTTCGTGACTTGTTCTACTTGCCTTTTTCTTGTATGTGGTGCTTTGGGGTTTGAAGAAGGAGAAGGATGCACGCATATAACGGGATTTTCCAGTAATTTTCAGCTCACCTCCGACGATCCAGGTAACTATAGTTGTCTTAGAACAATAGTGATTAGGGTATTATTCGGTATTAGATTATTACGCTAGAAATTATTTAAAATACTTTTTGAATGACATTATTGATGAAATGTTACGTGAATGTTCTTGATGTATGCTGTGTGAATATTATGTGCAGCAAAATAATTTTCGTTTGAGTTTTATTATTTATTTGATTTATTTGGTAATTTATGTGTTTATGGCTTATTTGTAAAATAATTATTGAACGAATTTAATAATTGCTGAAATTATTTTTCGTGAAGCATGTTATGTGTGTAGTATGTATTTCATGCCTTGGAATAATTTTTTGACTACTTTTTATGGGTTTATTTAATTGATTTATCGATTTTTGCATTTTTGTGTTTGTTAGTATTTAAATCGAGAATACTGTATTCGTAGGCTGAAAAATCTATTTCTTTGTATAATCTGTATTACCGTGGGTTTATGCATGTTATGTGAATATTTGGTAATTTTTGGGAGTTTATTTATATTTTTAATTATTATATTGGCTTTATTGAGTATCATGTAAATTAACGTTTAAAATTACTTTTAGAGTCCGAAAATTATAAATAAAATGTGTACCATGTCAATAGAGTCATAATGGTCGTATGATAATTTTTGTGATAATTTGCTGATCGTTTTTATTAGTTTAATAATTTTTATTGTATTTTTGTTATGAGTTTGAGGATATTCTTTTTAATTATCTAAGGGTTTATTAACCATAAATAATTTGTGACCTTTTATGTTCTTGGAATCTGGTGATTAGTAGGTTACTGTGGTTATTATTGAGTATCATTATGTTTACGTTTGGTGTATGTAAAAATGATTAGTCGTGTACGTTATGCTGATTTAATGAGCATTGAAGTTAATTGATGGTGACGTCAGACGCACGCTGATGCGTCAGACGCACAGTGTGGAGATGAGCGTAAGCTCATGCGCCGAGCTCACAATTTGGTGTAGTATAATTTTTCGTATGATCTTGTACGTATGATCTACTTGTAGTTGGAGATCTTATATGATGTGATGCATTTCTGATTGATACTGTTAGTGCTGTAGAAACTCTTTTATTATCATTGTTGGTGCTTAGTGATGTTCAAAGTGTTTGTGGTTGGAGATATTTGTTGTAAGTTTGTGAGTTACTATTTTGAGGATTTTTAAAGAATTATTTTTGATGAATCATGGGTATAAGCCGGGTGGCATCCCTTCTTTTTGACGAATGATTTTGAGATGGATGATACTTTATGATTTTATTTATTTTGAGATAAGAACATCTGGTGGGATAGATGTAGTCCCCGGTGAAGAACATGCCAACCACCTGGTTTGCGAACTAGGGGTACAGCTAGGTTAATTGTTGTCGTCCGAGAGGTCAGAGAGTTTTACGTGTTCTACCCTGCATCGGGAGTGGGGAACGTAAGCCCATAGACTGACCTGGAGATTGCGATCTAACAAACCTTAGGAAGTGAATTGCGATTCACTAGCGTTCGGTTTCTGACTCAATAACTTGTTGTACCTTTGTTTTTATTATTATTTAAGTACTCTTGAGATGATTTATTCATTTTATCTTATTTACTTGATATTTACCTTCACTTGTATCACTTGTGAGCTTTATGGTTTTGGATGCATGTTATAGTTATCTTGATCTTATGCATTCCTTTCTTATTAATCTAAGTCTAAATCATGTTTTGATTTCTTTTGTTCTGGGAGAACTGCTAGTTACTCCCCACTGACTGTGGAATTATTTAATATATCCTTGCAGATGGAAATGACTGCTAGACTTGTGACTGCTTGGGCTAGCAGAGTGTGGGTCGGTAATGAGAGGAAGCTTCTTGTAGTTTTTTTGGTAGATGAGCTCTATGCAGACAATAGAGAGTCCTATGTTATGCTAGGTCTCGAGGACATTTAGTTTAATTTGAGTTTTTATGGGAGACTTGCATGTCTCGTAGTTTTGGATGATGTTATATTCTATTATGATTTGGGAAATTCCTTTTGATTAGAATTATAATGTTTTGAGATATTTCTTTTGGAAGCTATGAAACTTTAGTTTGAGGTTGTCTTTATTTATTGTTTTAGAGTAGCATAACCGTTCTGACGTTATTTTCGCTAACGTCTTTTAGTCAATCAAGAATAGATATTGTTTAGTATCTTAGTAGTAGAAGGACGGGGTGTTACAGTTGGTATCAGAGCAAAGTTACCCGAGACCCTTACTTGGTCATTAAGAATCTCTCGGGAAATGTGTAGTTGAAGTAACTAGGATCATTAGAATCTTAGGCTTCAAGAAAAGTAGTGGTGAGAGGGTCACTTGGGTAGGAATCCCGGGAAAATAGTTTTCTTCTTAATTTGATGTGATAAGTTGTTATTTACAACTAATAATGTGTTAAGTAATGAATGTTTAACTTGTGTTTGTCGAATGCCGCCTCGAAGATTGACTAGTGCTAGAAAGGAGGCTGCTCGGAAAAGGCGTCAAGCACTTGAGAAAGCTATCATAGCCATGGCTGCTAATCGGTCTACTGCTGCGTCTAATGGGCAATCTGTCTTCGATCGATTTGACCGTCACCGTCCACCTACTTTTGACGGGATTTCTGATCCTGTTGTGCTATAAGGGTGGATAAGGGAGATGGAGAAACTATTTGCTGCGATTGGTTGACCTGCTGCTAAAATGGTGCCTATTGGTACCTACTATCTGAAGCTAGATGCTGATAACTGGTGGAGCACTGTTCGTGCAAGCTGCATGGCTACACCGGGTTTTGGATGGGATGAGTTTCGTGTTAAGCTGAAAAAGAGGTTTTATCCTGATGAGCTCCGTTGGCAGAAGCAAGAAGAGTTCTTCACTGTCTCGTGGTACTCGAGTGTGCGGGAGTACACCGATAAGTTCACCGAGTGTCCGGGTGTGCTCGCTACCACTGTTGTACCTACTGAAGCTGAGCGTGTGAAAAGGTACATCAAGAAAATGGATCCTAAGGTGAGGACCCATGTTCTGAGTTCGGGTGCTTCGACTTTTCAGGGAGCGTATGAGATAGCCCTGAGTATTCATGCCTCTTTGAAAGAGGAAGATTCTGCTAAGGTGGTTGTTGCAAAGAAGCCTGCTGCTACCAATGTTCAGTTCCCGGCCAAGAAGCCGAGGTATGAGCCGTCTGGTCGAGGAGGTTATCAATAAGGTTCTGGATCTGGTTATCGTTTGAGCTTTGATCCGAGCAAGTGCCGAATCTGTGGTAAGGCTGCTCATCCAGGGAAGAACTGTGATGGATCGACTGTTGTTTGTTTCTATTGCAAGGAGGTGGGGCACAAGTCTTTCCAGTGTTCTAAGAATCCTAGAGCTCCGTCTTATTCTGTTGGTCCTGCTAAGCCAGTTGATTCTTCTGCTCCTCCGAAGAACAGGATTTATGGGATGACGCAAGCTAAAGCCGACGTCCATCCTGATGTCATATCTGGTACTTTTCTTGTAAATAATACTCCTGCTTTTGTTCTGTTCGATACTGGTGCTACGGTATCTTTTGTTGCTAGTTCCTTCGTTCGAAAAGCTAATCTCTCCTCTAGATCTCCTGTTAAGACCATAATATCTCTTTCGTCTGGTGAGAATTATCCCTGTCATTCTGAGTTTAAGGGCGTACCTGTCAGCATTATGGGTTCTGAGTTGCCAGCTGATCTTAATGAGTTTCCTATGTCAGAGTTTGATGTGATCCTCGGAATAGATTGGTTATCAAAGTATCATGCCTGCAATCAGTGCCGTGATCAGAAGGTGGTGCTCCGAGATTCTAAGGGTAAAAGGATTTCTTATTCTGGTGTTGTGGTGAAGAATGGTGTTAAGTGGGTGTCCGCTCTGAGAATGCGGAAGATGCGTCAGAATGGTGATGTGGTATACCTTTGCATGGTGAAGGATTTGTCGTCTGAAGATCAGCTCGAGAGTATTCCGATGGTTCGGGATTATCCTGAAGAGTTGCCAGGTATTTCTCCAGAAAGAGATGTGGAGTTCTGCATTGATTTAGTACCGGGTACTACTCCTATATCCAAGGCTCCGTATAGAATGGCGCAGTCTGAATTGCAAGAGTTGAAGACTCAATTGCAAGAGTTGATAGTTAAGGGCTTCATAAGGCCTAGTGTGTCTCCTTGGAGTGCTCCTGTTCTGTTTGTCAAGAAGAAAGACGGGAGTATGCATCTGTGCATTGATTACCGTGAGCTGAATAAGGTAACGATCAAGAATAAATATCCGTTGCCTTGCATTGAAGATATGTTTGATCAATTGAAAGGTGCTGGGGTATTTTCCAAGATCGATCTGAGATCCGGATATCATCAAATCCCCATTAAGAAGGAAGATATTCCGAAGACTGCTTTCCACACCAGGTATGGGCACTATGAATTTGAGGTGATGCCTTTTGGTCTCACGAATGCTCCTGCAATTTTCATGGATCAAATGAATCGCTCTTTTCACGAGTACTTGGATACTTGTGTGGTCGTGTTTATCGATGATATTCTCGTTTACTCTAAGGATGAGAAGGAGCATGAGAAGCATTTGAGACTGGTGTTGGATGTTCTGCGCAAGCAAAAGTGGTTCGCAAAGCTGTCTAAGTGCGAGTTCTGGCTGAAGGAAGTTGCTTTTCTAGGGCATGTAATCACCAAGGAATTAAGGAGTTAAGGTGGATCCCTCTAATATCAAGGCTGTTGTCGAGTGGGGGAGTCCTAAGAATGTGACCGAGGTTCGGAAATTTCTAGGTATGGCTGGCTATTATAGGAGGTTCGTTCAAGATTTCTCCTAGATAGCTTAACCTCTGACTCGCTTGATGCGCAAGGATTGCAAGTTCGTCTGGTCTGAGGATTGTGAAGGGGCATTTCAGAAGCTGAAAAAGAGTTTGACCTCTGCTCCTGTTCTTACTCTGCCATCTAAGGGTGTTGGGTATGAAGTGTTCAGTGATGCATCAAAGAATGGTCTGGGTTGTGTTTTGATGCAGCAAGGGAAGGTAATAGCCTATGCTTCGAGGCAGCTGAAGGTGCATGAGAGGAATTACCCGACCCATGATCTGGAGTTAGCGGTTGTGGTGTTTGCATTAAAGATATGGCGACACTATCTGTATGGTGTTCTGTGTAAGGTGTATACTGACCACAAGAGCCTGAAGTACATCTTCACTCAGCGTGATCTTAACATGAGGCAGAGAAGGTGGCTTGAATTGATCAAAGATTATGATCTGACCCTGGATTACCAAGAGGGTAAGGCGAACAAAGTAGCGGATGCTCTGAGTCGCAAGAATAAGCATTCTTTAAACGCTGCTATGGTGGTGCCTCGTGAATTGTGTGAAGAGTTTCACAAGCTTGATATCGAGGTTGTTCCTTAGGGTTATGTGTCTGCGATGTTGGGTTCCATGAGTGCTGAGCCTGAGTTGTTCCAAGAGTTAAGAAGCAAGCAAAAGGGGTGATCCGAAGCTGGAGAAGATCCGTGAAGCAAAGATGCAAGGTCGTGCAGAGAATTTCGAGATCTGTGCTGATGATAGCTTGAGGTTTATGGGGTGTGGTGTGTGCCCAATGATGGTGAGCTTAAGAGAAAGATTCTCGAGGAACTCATAGTACTCCTTATTCCGTTCATCCTGGTGGTGACAAGCATTATAAGGATCTGACGGTTAATTTCTGGTGGCCTGGTATGAAGAGAGAGATCGCCAAGTTTGTAGCTAGGTGTCTGGTCTGCCAGAAGGTGAAAATTGAGCATCAGAGGCCTGGTGGTTTGTTGCAACCTTTTCATATTCCTGCTTGGAAGTTCGACTCGATCTCGATGGATTTCGTGATGAGTTTGCCTAGAGCTGCTGGTGGGAGGAATGTTGTGTGGGTAATTGTGGATCGTTTGACCAAAGTGGCTCGTTTTATTGCAATGAAGAACACTTGGTCTATGGAAGAGTTAGCTGAAGCTTATACTAATGAGATCATTCGCCTTCATGGGGTTCCCAAAGACATTGTCTTTGACCGTGATCCGCGATTTCTATCCCATTTCTGGACCGCTTTGCAGGAGGCTTTTGGTTCGAAGTTGAAGCTTAGTACTGCATTTCATGCAGCTACCGATGGTCAGACTGAGAGAACTATTCAGACCTCGGAAGATATGCTTCGTACTTGTGCCTTGGAATTTCAACAGTCTTGGGTCAAGTCGCTTAGCCTAGTGGAGTTTTCTTATAACAACAACTATCAAGCTAGTATCTAAATGGCTCCATATGAGGCTCTCTATGGAAGGAAGTGTCGTAGTCCTACTTGTTGGAGCGACACCAGTGACTCATTGATTTTGGGCCTGGAGTTAATTCAGGATACTGTTGAACAGGTGAAAGTAATTCAAGCTAAGATGAAGGATGCTCAAGATAGGCAGAAGTCGTATGCAGATTTACGTCGGAAGCCTATTTCCTTTGAGGTGGGAGATAAGGTGCTTCTGAAGGTTTCTTCTATGAAGGGAGTGATGCGGTTTGGTCAAAAGGGCAAGTTGAGTCTGAAGTATATGGGTCCCCATGAGATTCTTGAAAGGATTGGAGAGGCCGCGTATCGTTTGGCTTTGCCGCCAGAGCTGTCGAAGGTTCATGATGTATTTCATGTGTCGCAGTTGAGCAGGTATCGTAGTGATCCTACGCATGTGATTCCTGTTGAGTCGGTCTCAGTCAAACCGAATTTGACTTTTAAAGAGCGACATGTTCGTATATTGGACCGTCAGAACCGTGCTCTGAGAAGGAAGGTGATTCCCTTGGTTAAAGTACTTTGGAGAAGTCAAAAGTACGAAGAAGCTACTTGGGAAACCGAAGAGTCGATGCGACTGAAATACCCGGAACTATTCGTTTCAGGTATTCTTTGTGTGCTTGTCCTATTTGTGTGTGTTTTTGAAGTTTCGAGGATGAAACTTTATTTAAGGAGGGGAGATTGTAACAACCCATAATTTTGCTCCTAGTTTTTCGCAAAAAGTTTTCCCTAAAAACTATTATTTTCATTAAATTAGTGATTTTGACTTTTATATTTATTGGGAGCCAAATTATTCTTTATTATATCGCGTGCTAATGTTTGTATCTATATTTATATTTATATTTATAATATAGTTTATTAGAATTATTTTTATTCTTAAGTATTTTCAAAGTTTAGGCGCGATTTAGGAAGTTATCGATTTGTTGCGTAACGGACTTTTGACGCATGGATCTTTGATGATGTGGGCCGAAAATATTTGGTGTGGTTTGGGCCTGAATCAGCCGGCCATGTGGGGGAAAAGGAAGATATTTTTCTTCTTTCATTTTTATTTTGGTGACTCTTTGCATTTTTGTAACTTCCATAACCCCCTCATCATTTCTCCTATTAAATCCATTTATTATTCTTTTAATCACTCCAAAAATCTGATTAAAATCAGAACTTCATTGCTGCCATTCTCACAAAATTTGGACATCATCATCTTCATCATTCTCTCTCAAATTCTTCCATTTCTTTTCTTCATCAATTGTTCGTGACTTGTTCTACTTGCCTTTTTCTTGTATGTGGTGCTTTGGGGTTTGAAGAAGGAGAAGGGTGCACGCATATAACGGGATTTTCCAGTAATTTTCAGCTCACCTCCGACGATCCAGGTAACTAGTAGTTGTCTTAGAACAATAGTGATTAGGGTATTAGTCGGTATTAGATTATTACGCTAGGAATTGTTTAAAATACTTTTTGAATGAAATTGTTGATGAAATTTTATGTGAATGTTTTTGATGTATGTTGTGTGAATATTATGTGCAGCAAAATAATTTTCGTTTGAGTTTTATTATTTATTTGATTTATTTTGTAATTTATGTGTTTATGGCTTATTTGTAAAATAATTATTGAACGAATTTAATAATTGCTGAAATTACTTTTCGTGAATCATGTTATGTGTGTAGTATGTATTTCATGCCTTTGAATAATTTTTTACTACTGTTTATGGGTTTATTTAATTGATTTATCTATTTTTGCAATTTTGTGTTTGTTAGTATTTAAATCGTGAATATTGTATTCGGAGGCTGAAAATTCTATTTCTTTGTATAATCTATATTACTGTGGGTTTATGCATGTTATGTGAATTTTTGGTAATTTTTGGGCGTTTATTCCTATTTTTAATTATTATGTTGGCTTTATTGAGTATCCTGTAAATTAATGTTTAAAATTAATTTTAGAGTCCTAAAATTAGAAATAAAATTTGTACCATGTCAGCAGAGTCATAATGGTTGTATGATGATTTTTTTGATAATTTACTGATCATTTTTATTAGTTTAATAATTTTTATTGTGTTTTTGTTATGAGTTTGAGGATATTCTTTTTAATTATCTAAGGGTTTATTAACCAGAAATAATTTGTGACCTTTTATGTTCTTGGAATCTGGTGATTAGTAGGTTATTGTGCTTATTATTGAGTATCATTATATTTACGTTTGGTGAATGTAAAAATGATTAGTCGTGTACGTTATGCTGATTTAATGAGCTTTAGAGTTAATTGATGGTGACGTCAGACGCACGCTGATGCGTCAGACGCAGGTTGGTCAGTGCGCCAGACGTACAGTGTGGCGCTGAGCGCAAGCTCATGCTTCGAGCTCACAATTTGGTGTAGTATAATTTTTCGTATGATCTTTTACGTACGATCTACTTGTAGTTGGTGATCTTATTTGATGTGATGCATTTTTGATTGATACTGTTAGTGTTGTAGAAACTCTTTTATTATCATTGTTGGTGCTTAGTGATGTTCAAAGTGTTTGTGGTTGGAGATATTTGTTGTAAGTTTGTGAGTTACTATTTTGAGGATTTTTGAAGAATTATTTTTGATGAATCATGGGTATAAGGCCAGGTGGCATCCCTTTTTTTTGACGAATGGTTTTGAGATGGATGATACTTTATGATTTTATTTATTTTGAGATAAGAACATCCGGTGGGATAGATGTAATCACCGGTGAAGAACATGCAAATCACCTGGTTTGCGAACTAGGGGTACATGTGGGTTAATTGTTGTCGTCCGAGAGGTCAGAGAGTTCTGCGTGTTCTACCCTGCATCGGGAGTTTGGCCATTCATAGACACAAGCAGTGGGGAACGTAAGCCCATAGACTGACCTGGAGATTGCGATCTGACAAACCTTAGGAAGTGAATTGTGATTCACTAGCGTTCGGTTTCTGACTCAATAACTTGTTGTACCTTTGTTTTTATTATTATTTAAGTACTTTTGAGATGATTTATTCATTTTATCTTATTTACTTGATATTTACCTTCACTTGTATCACTTGTGAGCTTTATGGTTTTGGATGCATGTTATAGTTATCTTGATCTTATGCATTCCTTTCTTATTAATCTAAGTCTGAATCATGCTTTGATTTCTTTTGTTCTGGGAGAACTGCTAGTTACTCCCCACTGACTGTGGAATTATTTAATATATCCTTGCAGATGGAAATGACTGCTAGACTTGTGACTGCTTGGGCTAGCAGAGTGTGGGTCGGTAATGAGAGGAAGCTTCTTGTAGTTTTTTTGGTAGATGAGTTCTATGCAGACAATAGAGAGTCCTATGTTATGCTAGGTCTCGAGGACATTTAGTTTTATTTGAGTTTTTATGGGAGACTTGCATGTCTCGTAGTTTTGGATGATGTTATGTTCTATTATGATTTGGGAAATTCCTTTTGATTAGAATTATAATGTTTTGAGATATTTCTTTTGGAAGCTATGAAACTTTAGTTTGAGGTTGTCTTTATTTATTATTTTAGAGTAGCATAACCGTTCTGACGTTATTTCCGCTAACGTCTTTTAGTCAATCTAGAATAGATATTGTTTACTATCTTAGTCGTAGAAGAACGGGGTGTTACACACCCTGCCTACCATGTGGAGACTTATGCAAAGGTATATGCTCCAATTTTCAAAGCAATGCCAGGTCACAATCAGTGGGGTACAACAATATTTCCCAGACCATTGCCTCCTCCTTACAGGAAAATGGTTGGTAGGCCTAAGTTAAAGAAGAGAAAGAAGGAATCAGGAGAAAATGAAGAACAACAGCAAGTGGAGAGGGCCAAGAAGCAGAACAAATGCAGTAGATGTGGTGGTCTAGGCCATTAGAAGACCAGTTGTAAAGTGCCTGCTCCACTTGCTCAACAAGGGCATGGAGGCCAAATAGAGAAGCATGGGCCATCACATAAGGGAAAGGCACCTCAACAAGGGAAGGCAGGAAAGAATAAGAAAGGGGAGGCATCACAAAAGAGGAAGGCACCACAAGAAGGGCCTTTAGCAGGCAACAAAGGGGTTGTTGCATCCAACAAAGCTGAAAAGAAGAAGGGTGAAGCATCACACAGGGGAAAGGCAGCCAAGACAGGGCCTGTTGCAGCCAAGACAGGTCATGTGGCATCCAAGAAAGCGTCTGCCACCCTTAAACCCCCTTCTAAGCCCAAAAATGGTGGGACCGGGAAGCCTAATCCTACTGAGGTGCATCTCAGTCAGCCTACTCGATCATCACAAGCTTCAATTTCCAACTCTGCACCCCCACCATTGACACAAACACAAGAATGATCAATCTCAGTCATAGTAGCTCGTTTTTTGTGGAATTTTGCTCATAATAGATTTGATGCATTAGGGATCAGTTGTTTTTTTGCTATGTCACAAACTTATTCACCTTGACTTATTAAAATGTGCTTGTAATTCATGATTTTATTTATGAATGCAAATGGATGGAATACAAGTTTTTGCAAAAGTGATTTCTTTCATTCAATACCAAATGATCAATACATAGGGCTCCAAATGGCTTACAAGCAACATCATGCCATTTTGGAAATTTTGAGATTACTTAAGCCTACTACACAAACCTAACTTAATCCAATTAGCCTAACACCTTAAGAAAGCATAAACTAACAGCCACAGACACAACACAGCAACATATCAAGAGTTTCATCCCATGCTGCTCAGTTGGAAGCATTCCTTTGTTCAATTTCCCATATTCAGCCTTCTTCAAATTCTTCTTCTTCATCTTCTCAAGCTCAGCTTCAACCCTTTTCTTGTCGTTTTCAAACAAGCATAATCTTGCTTTGAGGATGTTCAAGTCAGTAGCCAATATATGCTTCTCTGCCATTAGTACATTAGTGACATCCCTCTGCCAATCAAAACACTCTTCATCAATCCACTCAAATTTGTCACACCCCTCTGCCCAGTCTCATGATTGTAAAATTTGCAAGCTAAGAATTTGCGTCCAGGGTTTTCATGGGTCCAAGAGGTTCTCTTTGCAACCTGTAAACCACAATGACATCTCATCCCATTAATTGGAGTCATTTTACCTGCAACAATATACAACACTCATCACCATTTACATAATGGCAAAAAAACCCTAATATGCGAAAAGGAGAATTCCAGGTAAAAGGGAACTTGGAACTTACCTTCAATTGAACGCTCACAGGCCAATCTTACTGTGCAAGAATTATTTCCCCTTGATGACGCACACAAAAACAGAATATGAAGAATTGAGAGTCTTGAAGCTTTGGGAAAAATGAAGAATGGAGAAAAGAGAAGAAAGGTGAGATGATGATTAGGGGGGAAGGAGGGAAATGGGGGAAATTTTGGGTTTATTGAAATCATGTGCGGGCACGTGATTCATTAAGTGAAGTCAACACCGGAATCCGGTGAGTCAACACTAGAAATGTGGTCAAGGTTGTTTTCAACAAAAAAAAAATTCATTAAGGTTTGAAGTTGCCCAAAAAAATTTAAAAGGTTGTCTTTCGCAAAAAGTTGTATTTAAAAGGTTGTCTCTGACAAAAAACTCAATAAATTATTCATTCATTGTTTCTTCCTGATTTCTTCCCGTCTTCTCTCGTTCGCAAAGCAAATTCTAACTTCCTCAATTTTTACTTAAAATTTATTTTTTTGTCCCATCTTTAACATACACGACATCGAGATCACAGTCAACAAAATTCAGAAGCGTAGAAGCGGATGCTCCGTGCACCGTGATATGTTCCGCACAACATAGATATGCATCGCACATTGCGCATCGCTGATGCGTCAAGTGCAGCAGTCTTGCGCACCATGCGTCCTCAAAATTTACCCGGTTTCTTCCGTTTTGCCTATAAATAGACCTCGTTTTCACCCAATTTTATAATAGAATTTCCTACGAACTTCTCCTACACTTCCAACTACAAAATACTCTCTAAACTCTCTCAAACACTACAAACACATAATCAAACACTTTCATAAATCTCCATTCAAGCTTCAAGATTGCTCATCATGCAAATCGTTATACAAGACCTAGGCGATAAAGTTATAATTTCTGAGGGTCAATTCCAATTTAACTCTTATTATGCTAACAATATGTTTTTCATGATGTAGATCCCTAAACAATTCATCATCTCTTGTATATACATATCTAATTTTTCTTTCTTTTATATTTCTATATTATATTCAAACGCATGCTATATGTTTATTGCTTTTATCCCTTCATATGCTTATTTTTGCTAATCAAGACCTACAGAAATATTCTAATGTTGAATTCAGATAATTTGGACAATAGGATTACGTTTCTAGTAATATTAATTGCTTAAATAACATGTCACCAAAAATTAGTCTTTTGTGTTGAATGAACCAACATAGAGTAGTTTTTAGATTGCATGAACATATTGCATGGTTATTTATTTGCATAAAACTAGAACATGAATCATATTAAGTAGAGGCCGACAATATGCGAAATTGATTCCTGATCATATTTGTACCTTCACCCGCAAACTCAATCTTTGGTTCATTGACCAATTATGAAGTCATGGCGGGGAAATTTACATTGGATAAGTCCCTAAGTCGTTGTCCCTATGGTTTCCCAAATATCCAATTAGTTTATGAGTCTTCCTTTAATTAAAGACTTGTTGGCTACTTCTCTTTTTCAAAACGAATTTCAAAACAAAAATCTTTACAGTGAGATGATGAAATTTGCGCTCATCACATGTAGGCAATAAAAACACGCCTATAATTATACATAGTAATAAAGTTGTTATTATACGATCAACTAACTTTAAAAAGCTAAGGGAGTTTGATATGGATAGAATATTGTTATGATAATGAGAGTGCTTATAAAAATAAGATTTTTTGAGATGATAGTGCAACTTTTTTCAATTATCCAATATGATTACAAGTTACAACTAGGAGTGCTTTACTACCTCCCTATCTCAATATACGCAAGGATAAGAAAGAGAGTATTCCTTTTTGCTTTATGGCCCATATGATTAGGTATGGCAATGGATCAGAGATGGGTCGGGTGGAGCTCCATCCTCCCCATCACCCGTGATCCAAAACTCCATCCACACCATCCATCACCCACCAAAAATTTCACCCATATCCGCTCCACCCATCATTCGCGGGTGGGGCCGGTGGAGCAGGTGGGAAACGGGTGAACTAGGAACAAAAACTATTTTTTAGACTTAACAATTTTAAAGAAATTAATATGTGAAAAATTAATCATAGTCTCATAGATTATTAATAAAGTGACAAAATTTCAATCTTATTACACACCGAAAATTAATTATAAGTATTTTTTTTATCCCTTAAAAAAATTAAGTATTTTTTAGATTACCTTAAATGACATGTGGCAGTAAAATAACAATTTACATATATATATATACTTCCTCCGTTCCATAATAAGTGAAACATAGGAATTGGGCACAAGATTTAATAAACATCACTTTCAAAAGCCAAAAAGTCATAAAATACCCTTTACTTTATCAAAAGGAGGAGAGAGAAAAGCAAACCACACAAATTTGTGATGGGTACTCTTGTCATTTTATCACTTTTTTTTTCCATTTCACTTATTTTGAAACGTTCTAAAATAGTAAGTGTTTCACTTATTATGGAACGGAGGAAGTATATGGATGGATGGATGGAGCGGGTGATGGATCTAAAAAATATCATCCATATCCGACCCGACCCACCACCCGATCCATCCATCATCCGCTAGTCACCTGCTTCACCGCGGGTGATTACCCATTTATTCGGGGCGGGTGGGTGGATAATTGCCATCTCTACATATGATTAGTTGTGTTGGGTACCATAAGTCAGGGTAGATAAATGTTACATGTATTGAGAAATGCAAATACTCCATCCGTCCCATAATATGTTGCTTTTTTGTTGTTTCCCAAAATACAGTGTATGTTTCTTTTTTTAATTCTGCATATTCCCATGATTTGCCTAAAAATTTGTGCCATCATCATTTAATATTTGCTTCTTGTAATTAGTCTTTTGCTTCTTGTAAGATGAAGGGGATTCACTTAAGGGGGATAAGGGGAAATCCTTACATGAGTCCCATGAGGTTTGATCCCTAGACCTCAGGGATATGAGGTGGCAAGCGATGCCACTACTCCACCACCTCAACCTTAAAGGAAGTATTTTTGTAATGGAAGGAGTAGTGTAGTACTATTATATTTTAATTTTAGCCCTATAGTTTATAAACTCGTTGAAAGGATAACAATTAACAAGGGAAAAAGAACTTGGAAAAAAATAAAAAAGTCCTCTTCTCTCGTGGAGATAGGGTTTGCCTCCCAGTACTTCTGGTTGCCGTCACCGTCTCGACGGTCAGTTGGTGGTTACTATGGTCGACGACCTTATTGATAAATATTCTAAACTGAACATTGAAGAAGATGAGAACGAGGTTATTGACCTTGGTGGTAAAGAAGAAGTACGATCAGATACAAAAACTTCCCTCATGCTCGTGGGGAAAGTTTTGACTGAAAGAACCGTAAATCTGGATGCCCTAAAAAGAACCATGACTCATGTGTGGTCTTTGAATCGTGGTATGATTATAAGAAATATTGGAGTGAATCTTTTTGTCTTCCAATTCTTTCATTGGAAGGATAAAGAAAAAATCCTAGCAGGAAGGCCTTGGAATTTTGATCAAAAGCTGTTATGTTTGGAGGAAATCCGTGGCAACGAACAGCCATCGGAGGTTGTGATTGAGAACTCACCCTTTTGGGTCCGGATCTACAATTTACCTTTTAACTGTCGGTCAAAAACGGAGGTGTCGGCAATCGCCTCTTCCCTTGGCCCAGTTATGGAGGCGGATTTGGATGATTTTGGACTTGACCGTTTCTGTCGGGTGAAAGTGATGCTTAATGTCTACAAACCGCTGCGGAGAAGGCAACGGATTAGACGTAAAGATGGGGCCTTGGCTACTATCGAATACAAGTACGAACGGTTGCCGAATTTCTGCTTTCGGTGTGGTGTGATGGGGCACGGGGAAAAGGACTGTCAAAATGAGAAGTATATTGAGGAGGAGGTGGAGTTAGGGTGGGGTGTGTGGATTAAGGCGTCCCCTCTCAAGGGGAGACAGCGAAATAAGGAGGAGATTGTAGCTTTGACGGCTCGGCGGAGGACTTTGTTTGTGACGAAGGATGGAAGTATTAGCGAGGAGTCTTGTGTTAAATCCAAGGCTGCTGATGGTATTGATTCGGGGGAGGAAGTGGATGGGAGCATACAAAATATAAGTCAACCCAATAAGTGTGTGCCTTTATTGGTGACATCTCCTACACAAAATCCTATAAAGGAGGTGAATGCTAACATTAATGCTGCTGATTATGTTACCCAAGTCCTCAATAACTGTGACCAGGTGGGTCCCTTGTTCAACATAGGGGTAGCACCGTTACCAAAGAAACAGAAAACATGTCGAAAAAAAGGTATGTTGCGCAAGTCAACCCCCTCTTTATTATCACATGTTGCGTTGGAGGTTACACTTAATAACCCCCTCTCTGATGATGTTTGTATGGGGCATGATGAGATGTATGAGGGTGATTCAGGGGGAAAAAGGAAAGCTGAAGGGGTAATTTTTGATGGGGAGGGCAGTGACAGTGGGTTGGATCTTAAAAAACAAAAATTATTGTGTTCTCTGGATCAGGAGATGATTCAAGTAGCGGAGGTTGGACATGGCCAACCCCGCGAAGAGCAATGAAAATACTAAGTTGGAACTGTCAGGGTTTGGGCAACCCTTGGACAGTTAATGCTCTTCAGTCGTTATGTTGGAGAGATTTGCCTGACATTGTCTTTCTTATGGAGACAATGGTTGATGCTAAGATATTGGAGAAAATTAGGAACAGATGTGGGTTTAGTGATGGTGTATGTTTGAGTAGTACAGGACATTCGGGTGGTATGGGACTGTGGTGGCGCAATGTGGATATTCAGGTTAGCTCATTCTCGAACCATCACATTCATGGTGTTATTCTAGATGATAATAAAATGCCGTTGTGGAGTGCTATTGGTGTTTATGGGTGGCCTGAAGGGGGGAATAAACATTTGACTTAGCAACTTTTACGTCAGCTGAAGCAACAATGTGACACTCCCCTCCTTTATTTTGGTGATTTCAATGAAATTGTAATTCTGAGAAGTTGGGTGGGGTTGTTCGTGGGGAGAGGCTGATGGATGCTTTCAGGGAAACAATGGATGATTGTGCAGTGAAGGACTTGGGTTATAAGGGTTGTCCGTTTACTTGGCAACGTGGAAATACCCCTACAACGTTGGTGCAAAAGAGGCTAGATAGAATGTTGGCTGATGAGGGATGGTGTACCTTGTTCCCCTCTTGGGAAGTCTTACATTTGCCTCGATATCGCTCGGATCATGCCCCTTTGCTTTTAAAGACGGGAATAAATGATACATACAGGCGAGGCAATAAACTTTTCAAGTTCGAGGCTATGTGGTTATCCAAAGAAGAGTGTGGTAAGTTGGTAGAGGAGGTGTGGAGGGATGATATTGAGGATGGTATTGGCAGCAGGCTCGAGAGGCTAGCTGGGAAATTGTCGGCATGGGCTATTGCAACTTTTGGGGTGTTGAAGCGTCGCAAGAAAGTAGCTTTGGCTCGGCTTAATACACTGCAGCAACGTTCGATGGATGCCACTACTCTTACACAATGTAATGCGATTTCTATGGAGCTTGATGAGATTCACCAATTGGAAGAATCGTACTGGCATGCTCGGGCGAGGGCAAATGAGCTTCGTGATGGGGATAAAAACACTACCTATTTTCATCATAAAGCTAGCCAACGGAGGAAAAGGAACACAATTAAGGGCCTCCTCGATGATAGTGGAGAGTGGAAAGAGAGCCGTGAAGAGATTGGTGGGATTGTCGAGAAGTATTTTGTAGACCTCTTTGCTACTGATCAGCCAGGAGAGATTAATGATGCCCTTTCGGGTTTACCTGATGCTGTTACCCATGACATGAATGCTCGTCTCTGCGATGATCCGACTGGGGATGAGGTGCGAGCAGCTCTTTTTTCTATGCATCCTAACAAGGCACCAGGTATTGATGGTTTTCATGCTCTCTTCTATCAAAAGTTTTGGCATGTGCTTGGAAAGGATGTTATTACTTTCGTTCAGGATTGGTGGCGTGGAAGGGTGGATTTGGGTGATCTTAATAGAACTTGTGTTGTTCTCATTCCTAAATGTGCTTCTCCAAGATCTATGAAGGACTTTCGTCCGATTAGCCTCTGTAATGTGCTTTATAAAATTCTCTCCAAAACTCTTGCTAATAAATTGAAAGTTATTCTGCCCTCCATTATATCTCCGAATCAAAGTGCGTTTGTCCCACAACGCTTGATTACGGATAATGCTCTGGTGGCGTTTGAGATTTTCCATGCGATGAAACGAAGAGATGTTAGCAATGAGGGCCTTTGTGCTTTGAAGTTGGACATGAGTAAAGCATATGATAGGGTGGAGTGGTGTTTTTTGGAGCGAGTTATGACGAAGATGGGGTTTTGTAGGGAGTGGGTGACAAAAATAATGGCGTGTGTATCAAGTGTCTCTTTCACTTTTAAGGTCAACGGGGGGATCCAGGGTTCATTATCTCCATCTCGGGGACTCAGGCAGGGTGATCCTATTTCCCCTTGCTTATTTTTGTTGTGTGCTGACGCTTTTTCTACTCTTATCTCGAAAGCAGTGAATGAGAATAAAATTCATGGTGCGAAAATTTGCAGAGGAGCTCCAGTGGTATCTCACCTTTTCTTTGCAGATGATAGCATCCTGTTTTCGAAAGCTTCCGTGCCAGAATGTTCTATGGTGGCTGATATTATCAGTAAATACGAGAGAGCATCGGGTCAGAAAGTCAATCTAAGCAAAACGGAGGTTGTATTCAGTAAGAGTGTTAATCAGGGTCGCCGCAATGAGATAACACAGATTCTTGGAGTGAAAGAGGTTGATAGACATGAGAAATGCTTGGGTCTCCCTACAGTCATCGGAAGATCTAAAAAAGCAACTTTTGCATGCATTAAGGAGCGGATTTGGAAGAAACTCCAGGGGTGGAAAGAAAAGCTTCTATCTCGGCCTGGTAAGGAAATTTTGATAAAATCTGTGGCACAAGCTATTCCCACATATATGATGAGTGTGTTTTGCCTACCTTCTGGTCTCATTGATGAGATTCATGCTGTTCTTGCTCGGTTCTAGTGGGGTGCGAAGGGGACGGAACAAAAGCTCCATTGGCATAGTTGGACATCTCTTTGTCTCCCTAAGTCTATGGGGGGTATGGGGTTTAGGGATTTGCATTGTTTCAACCTTGCGCTTCTTGCAAAACAGGCGTGGAGATTGTGTCAAGGTGGGTCCTCACTTCTCTATGAGATGCTTCAGGCGAGATATTATAAAAATTCGAGTTTTCTCGAAGCAAGGAGGGGTTCCAATCCTAGCTTCTCTTGGCGGAGCATTTGGGGTTCTAAATCTCTCCTGCTGGAAGGGCTCAAATGGTGCGTTGGGAATGGCTCGGAGATTCGTGTTTGGGATGATGCGTGGTTGGAAGGTGAGGGCTCTCATTTTGTCCCAACCCCAAGGGTCGATAGTACCCGGACTTGCGAGTAAATGAGTTAATTGATTTTGTTGGAGGTGGCTGGAACGTTGCTGCTGTGCAACGAACTTTTATTGAAGCTGAGTGGGGTAGTGTCCTCAATATTCCCCTTTCAAAGTTCTGGCCTGAGGATGTAAGGTATTGGTGGCCCGAGCGTAATGGAATTTTCTCGGTGAAGTCTTGTTATTGGCTCGGAAGATTGGGTCACCTCCGCACTTGGTCCCTTCAATTTGGAGCTCGCGAAACTGATTTATGGCGTGGTGTATGGCAGCTGGAGGGCCCCCCAAAGTTGAGCCATTTTGTTTGGCGTGCCTGCAAGGGCAGCCTGGCGGTTAACGATCGCCTTGCTTCCCGACACATAACCCAGGTGAGTGAGTGTCCTGTATGTGGAGTCGAGAATGAAACTATCATTCACTCGCTGTTTGAGTGTACTTTCGCGCAGCAGGTTTGGTATTTGAGTGGTTTTGAATTAACTCTTCTCGATGCTCCTCTCTCTTCCTTCGCTGAGAGATTCGAATGGTTGCGCGGGAAGGTCCCTATTGATGAGTTGAGAATCATTTGTACACTTGCTTGGGCGGCGTGGCATTGCCGTAATAAGTTCTTATTTGAGCAGGCGACTTCCGATGCGAAGCAAGTGGCCAGTGGTTTTGTGAGATTGGTGGAGGATTATCGAGCCTATGCTGGTAGGGTGTTCGCACCTACTGGCCCGCCATGTCCTTCGCTGACTAGTTGGGCTCCTCCAATTGAGGGATGGTTGAAAATAAATTTTGATGCTCATCTCCATCAAGGGCGTGAAGTGGGGCTGGGCGTGGTATGTAGGGATTGGCAGGGTCAGATTGTTGCGCTCGGAGTGAAGAGGATGGCTGCGAGGTGGTCTGCTAGTTTAGCTGAAGCTATGTCTGCTCGGTATGCGCTGGAGTTGGCAAGAAGGCTGGGGTATGAAGCAGTGCTGTTGGAAGGAGACGCTCTTGATGTGATTCATGCTGTGAAAAAAGGACTGAGGGGGGTTGCCCCTTTGTTTCGTATCTATTCGGATGTTATCCAACTCTCTTGATATTAACTTCTTTCTCTATTTCTCATGTTAAGCGGGCGGGCAACGTTGTAGCCCATTTGTTAGCTCGTTGGAATTGTCCTAGTGGCAATGAGATTGTATGGTTAGACTCTTTTCCCCAAAGTATCACTACTTTGGCGGAGCTCGATTTAATATAATTGCTATCTCGTTTCCCCTCAAAAAAAAATTAACAAGGGAAAAAGAAAACATTAAACAGAAAACCTTGCCCACTAGCCTACTCAGATTAAAATCGCCTTTTCTCTTTTTTTTTTTTTTAATCTTTTATAATTTCGCATTTGACCCTTTAACATTTTAATTTTTAATTTTTAATTTTTTTATAAAAATAAATTATTCATTCGTCGTTTCTTCCTGAATTTCTTCCCGTCTTCTCTCCTTCGCAAAGCAAATTCTAACTTCCTCAATTTTTACTTAAAATTTTTATTTTTGTCCCCTTTTTAGCTCTGTAAATACTTTTTATCGATCCCATTTGCTTAAATCGATTCGACTGTTATGCTTCTGATCTGTGTCTGCAAATCTCTTTTTATTTTTTTTCCCCTTAATTTTATAAAATTTTGTCTTTTTTGACGAAAAAATATACTGAAGAAATCATGAGGAAGAAGCTTGATACTCGTTTCCCAGCTGTAAGTTTCTCTCTCCTCTTCTTTTAATTTCTTTTTATTGATTTAATATTGATCTGTCCTTGAAATTGTTACCAGATCTGATTTTTATGGTGTTGTTTTTACTTGTCTAATTTAGTGGGTTTTGTATTTTGATTGTTGTTTGCTTTTACAATATTTAGTGGCTTTTGTGAAAGGTTTACTGTTTTAACTGTTATGATAATCGTATTTGAGGATTTGGGTTATGCAATATCTTGGATTTTTTGAGATGGGTTATGTTTTATTTCTGATAATATGATCTGGGTTATGTTCAATTTGACATTTTGTGTGTCAAATAGATAAGATGTTAGATTTGCTGAAGTTGAAATTTGTGGTGCTAATTTTTAGATTGATTTTAATAGATTAGAGGAAATAGAGAGGTGAAGACATGATAAATATTGGATCTTCTAAGTCAATAGAATTTCAATTAGTGAAAGATATACTGAGAATTTCTAACGAGTTGTGTGATTCAGGAAGATGAAATTTATCATCTGTCTTTTTGCCACCAAATATGTAAAAGTGCTTGTGTTTATTGGACTTGTTTTGTTTGTTTATAGAAGCTAATGTGAATTGGCTTCAATTTTAAGTAGAATTCTGAATTCCCAATATCAGTTACTGACTATATGCAATAGAGAAAGCTGTAATAGCAGTTGATGGTCTGGTTTTTGGCAATATTTGACATTTGGGAATTGGTATTGATGTCACTGGGTCATAGTCTCATTAGTTGATCTAAATCTTAGTTATGACCTACTAGTTTGTGTGAGACAGTTACCTGTGAACAGGAAAATTCGATTTTCAGTGTTTTAGAGTTGGCTCTACCTTCCGTAATGTGATGCCTAGACTGTTTTTTTATTCATGAAGATGGCTGAAGAGGAAAAAGCTTTAGTCTCATGGACAAAGCTCAGTCATCTTCGTAACCATTAGATTATTACAATAGTCAGTGCATTTGGCTGTGAATTAGTTTGAAAGCTAAAACGAGGTCAGTAACAGTCGTATTAGACAAAATGCCGAATAACATCACAAAAGGCAAAGGTTGAGGCTAATTAGTGGAAAGGCATTATGAAAAAATTATTGGTCTTTCTTGGTTCACAAATGTCTACTTTTATTGTGTGTTTGATAACACTTTTGGGGGGAACAAAAAGGTAGGGAGTGATGGAAATATTTTTATTTTGCAAGGATTTAGTTCTGTGCAGGTGGAAGGAAATAGATTCATCATATTGCTTTCCTCTCCTTCCCCAGCTTAATATCCAAACAAGTGATAATGGATCTCTCACTCTTTTCTCCTTCCCCTTTTCTCCAGATCTTTTTATCTGAAGAAAGTTTTTTTTTCTTTGGTGGTCTGTTGTTCTATTGTTCTTCATTCCTTCTATATCTATAAAAATCTTGTCTTGCAAGTGGCATATGAAATCACTATTGCACACTTGGCTTGTTATGGTTGTTTGTAAGTTGCAGCCCACCAAAATATACGTCGAGGATTTCTGATGCTTCACAACATTGCATTTACATATAAGGGTCCATATGAAATCATTGATAAGCAATGGTTATTCTAGGTTGACATTGATGGTTCAATCAATTATACTATCGCCTTGTTGATCGTTTTGAACTTCTGATTGAATTGGCAGGCTCGGATTAAAAAGATCATGCAAGCTGATGAGGATGTTGGGAAGATAGCAATGGCAGTTCCAGTTTTAGTTTGTGAGTAACATCTTGTGTTGGTTTTTGAAGTTCTGAAAATTTGAACCGGTTTCATTTTTTTCTCGATTTTATGATCTTGTGTTCACACTCTGAATATATCTTTGCAGCTAAGGCATTGGAATTGTTTCTGCAAGACCTTTGTGATCGTACTTATGACATAACGCTTCAAAGAGGAGCCAAAACGATGAGTGCGCTTCACCTGTAAGTTAAAACTTGATTTGTTTGCCCTTTTTGTAAGTGATGGATGTCTGGCATTCTCAGGTTCTTATGTGGTGTGTGGAATATCTTTGGGTCCATTGCTGTTTTATGTTCTTTTTAATTATTATTATTATTATATAGATAAATCAAGCCCACAGGTTAGATGTTATAGGTGTGGTTATCATATGAATTAGTAACATTTTAGATGTTTGAGTGAAGGGAAGTCTGCTAAGTGTATACATATTTGATTTGCTGAGCTTTGAAATATATATCTATCAATAGTTACTACTTCGGCTGTTTTACAGTGGTCATGCAAATACTGTTGGACTCCCTTCTGTTTGCCACTTTGTGAATGGTGTCAATCATTGTTTTTACAATATCCTCGTCGTCCTTCTTTCATTTTTCTGTCCTTTTCTTACCTGTTTCTCCAAGGAGCAAGATGTGACCTTAGTGATTCCTTGATGGCCTTGCTAAAAATGGGGTCCAACATAGAAACTCGGAGAGACAGACAGAGAGGGGACTCTATCATACCCGCTAACTCCTAGGATGAGAAGTAAGTCTCTTGTTTTTGGCAGGAAAAGTTATATGAATCCCTTTTGTTTTTCTCTGCAACCAATCCAAAAAAAGTGTTTGTGATTGTTCTAGAAGAAATGAATTATCGAGATCCAATCCAAATCACAATGTCATTATCTCTAAATTGGGATTTATCAGGGCCAATGCTATATCGAAATTCAAGTAGGGCAAATTAAATATTACTAAATTTGAGTTCATGTATAACTTGTCAATATCTAATATAAAATATACATATGTTTTTGTTCCAATTTATAATCTGAACGAGTCAAACATATACACCTCCTGAAGTAATCAAACCAAAGAAAATACAAAGACTTCATAATCTAGAAAACCGGCTGGAAGGTTGCTTGATAGAATGGAACTCTCTTGCTATTGGATGCTTGAAATCAAGTTGCTACCAGTAGAAAGGTTTCCTACACTTGAAGATTGATCCAAATGATCAGCCAATCAAAAGTTATAGCCGAAATGGTGAAGGTGTGCCGATGTGCAAAAAAACAAAAGAGAGGAGTAAAAAGTCAAGCCCAATTCTTTGTTCTAGATCAGCCCAAGATCCAACATTCAAAGGAAAGAGGGTAGAGATCGGGAGTAAGGTTATGACTATAGTAAACCAATGGGTGATGGACGTACTTGGAGGGGAACTTTTTTTGAAAAGGCTGAGGATGAGAATGGGGCTAAGCAAAGAATGTTGAATGGTGATTGGCGGTAGTATATGATTATTGACACCTTCCTTGTACTCCTTGCTTCATCTATGGGACATTCTTATTCCAATTTCTGCTAGTAGTTCGCCTCCAGCTTCAAGTTCCATGTTCAATACTCTTTAAGACCTTTTCTTTTCTCTTTTTGTTTTGATCCAAGAATTCGATTGTCTCAACAATCTCGCCTTTACTCCTTGTTTATTGCAACATAGTAATTCTGTTGCTTTCACAACGCAATGATTTAATGAAATTAAACTCTTTGTATCCTAGTTCCGAGTGTAATTAGAGGCTTTAGGTGATTGTATGGTCTGGATTTGTCACGTCATACTTGAAGTTATTACAAGCACCTGTTAGACGTCCTTATTAAGGATTAATTATGTGCCTTACACTTGGTCCCCGAACTCAGAGTAGTACCACATGGTGTTGATGTCCTGCCCAAATCCCCCCCCCAAACCTCTGGATGTTCCTCTAACCTCGAACCTCTAACCCAGGCATTCCCTGAGATTGAGTGAGACCTTACCACTGCACTTCACCTGTGTCAGAAGTCATGGTTACTCAAGGAAGTACATTGTTTTTTTCCAGTTCATGGATCAAATTTGAGGGATCGATCTTAATAAATAATATAATGTTGGAGACTTCAGATAACTCTTATTTATGTAGTCTCTAGCAATATAAGATCCTTTTAATGGGTGATGCTGATTCAAAACATGAATCTTTAAGATATTTTACCTTTATTTTCCATTGTTAATACAATGATCTTCTTGCCCCCATGGAGATTGTTAATGCAGTCTTTTTTTATGGTTCCGACGTAAATACTCAGTATAGGTCTTGCAACCTTATGGGCTTACACTTTATTGCTCTACACAACTACTCCGTCAGGTATTTATTAGCTCACCCACTTCTTTGGGCATAGGGTTTTAGGAGAACTAGGTATGTGGTTCATAGAAGGGAAGAGAAAGTATTAATTCATTGCATATTGTATTAAAGTTAATGTTGTGGGCCAAGAGCACTAGAGTGAGAAGGATAGAGAGTAAACTTTATTGTAAATATAATAATATAAAATTGGTAGAACCATTCCAAAAACAGAAAAAAAGAAGTGGGTAAACTAATAAATGGCAATCCAACAAGGAAAGTGGGTAAACTAACCAGAGGGAGTACTGAAGAACTTAATGAAATATTGATAGCCAAATATAAAAGGAACTAGCGGAAAAAGGTGAATGAGCAATTCATAAAACTTGTACAACTTCTAGCCTGTTAGGTTATTCTAGACGATAATGCATGTATCCATATAAATAACAGACTATTAGATTTATGCTGCAGCTGCCGATCCTTGCTGGCACTTTACTGAAAGTTGTTGATAAAAACCAATCAAGGATGATGGACCAACGACCAGTTGGGATTCATGTAAGGGATGATAGTGTTAGTTTAGGGTGGAATTTTATACATGCTAAGTCTATGAAACTAGTGATTGGTGTTTGGTTATGAGTTCATTTTTTAAAATCAAAGTATCTATCTGGTCTTTCTTAAATTTTAATGTCATCCCTGATGTGTAGTCTCTCCTCTTTGACTTTTTAAATTTTAATGCAAGGGTAATCTTCTCAATGTATTTACTTGACTAGAAGAGACACCTCAAGGCCTTTTTTTGTAGGTTTTTTTTTGCATTCGTACTTAGTGATCGGCAACCTTTGATGGTCCTTGCATGTGATGGTAGGTGGTGAGATGGTCATTACTTATTTGTGTTGTCAAAATCAGTGTTTCTATGAGACTCAAATTTAAAACGATCTTCTGATAAATCTGATCGAGTTGTAGACAATCTAGTGAAATCTCCTATCCATTACGAGGCCTATACACTAAACCAGATTAACTATTCTTGGAAGAACCCCCGTGTTATTGTTTTACCGTCACAGTGTAGTTATTACTATCTTGGGGGGGGGTTCTTTGATATGTTTTGGTGGTGTAACTTGCCAGCTGATTGAGACCTTGAAATAATGATCTAGGCTAAAGCCATGGGTACCCATTCCCAAACAAATCCCCAATTATCCTTTTTAAATTTTAAATTTTGCATCTGCTTTCAACTCGTTCAGCTACTGATTCTTTTCTAATGAATGCATGCAGAAAAAATTGCATTCATAGCTTCAGCATGTTTGATTTTCTGAAGGATGTCGTGAGCAAAGTTCCTGATTATGGTAATTCTGATGCTAATGCAGATGATCGAACTGCTCCAAAGAGAAGGTTAGTGCAATTGCTGTTTGATGGCTTTTGTGATTTCTTCTTTCTTTTAGAACTCCTAGAATATTTTGGAAGAAATGACAAATCAAACTTTCTTTTCGTTCGCCAGAAAATCTGCTGTTGAAGAGTACCATGACAGTGATGAAGACTTGAAGAAAAGCAGGATGGTGAGATACTTGCATAACTCTTTCTTGGTTTTCTAAGGCTTGTGGCAAGAGTCTGCAACATGGCAAGGGATCTTATTCCTGTTGAACGGATGACTTCTGCCAGTTGAGGACTTATATATATGCTTATTATTGTAAACATATATACATTATGAAGCACGAAAACTGGAGCTGAGGTTTGCTTGTTTCTGAAAATCCAGCCCCTGCTGTGCTCATGAGACTTGCAAATGGCTGGGACCCGAGGTTTCTTTGTTTCGGAAATCCCATCCGTTTCCGTGTTACATAATATATACATGCATGCATATATACATTATTGCTTTTCCCTTTTTTCTCTTTTCTGGGACCCGGTGGTGAGGGAAGGGTAGTTTAGTCTCAATTTATAATGTTCTGTGGAGTAACAGTCCATGTTAATGCAATGCAGCAAGAAATAACCCATGCCAGTAGCAGTGGTAGAGGAAGAGGGCGAGGCCGAGGGAGGGGGTCGTGGACGGGGAAGACCGCCACTAGAAAGGGACCCACCCTCTCACCACGAAATGGAAGCCGAACCATCGACATCTTTCGAACCCATCAACAAGCCTAGCCCTATCCAAGTACCCAACACAGACGATGATCCAAATAAGCCAGATCCTATGAAGGAGAGTCCAGTTGTAGGTGATGGCGGGGATGCAGCAATCCGGAATTTCGATTTAAATGCTGCTGTGGCTGAAAACCAGGATATTGGACCCACAGTAACGACAGCAGAAAATGCTGCTGTTGCATCAGCTGATCGAGCTCCTGAAAGTAAGAATGAGGAGTTGGTCTCTGAAGTCGATGGGATGGCCATCGATCCACATCAGATAGCCCAATTTAACTCGAGAATAGAAGACGATGAGGACTACGATGAAGAGTAGCTCGCAGAAGTCTGAATGTAGGAGAGAGAAGGTAGGACAAAAGTAGATGAAAGCGGAGACCTGTTCCATTGAGGGAAAGGAAAGATACTAGATTTCTTCAATTTATGGTTTCCGCTTGATCTGTATAATTTATTATCTTTAGGTTTTTTAAGTAGGAAGTATGGCTTGCATTGTTATTGTCATCTTTAATTGCAGAAGTATTTAACATAGTTGGATGTCACAATGCGCAGTCTCATCATATTATATTTCCTATATGGTTGTCTCTCTTTTCTTCCTTTTTATCTGAAGTTTTGGCATAACAATTATACACGACTTATGCTTTGAATCCTGGCAACTTCATGAACACGGAATTAGGATCCTCTGCATTTCTTTTCCTCGTTCACATCTACAGATTATCGACTGTCCATCTAAGAACTGAAACTTCCAAGGGAAAAGGATATGGAGAGGATCAGGCTTCAGGCTTACAAGCTTGTTAGGACTAATAGAACTTGGCCAGACTTGTATGAGTGGTGATCTTATACACCATCATAACTCAATGAGTATCAAATTTTGCAGCTTATTTGACTAGTGGTTTCCAAACTTCAGATAATTATGTCAATGGAATTAAGCATGGTATCTCTGCTAGAGAACATTTGTTCACGTCTAATCACTAATGGCTGATAGTTCATGTGAGCCTTATAGTTGCTGTCCTTTCTCTGGTGCCGTTGTAATAATCCCAAGTAGTAGCGGGACTAGAACAATATATTAGTGGATGCAAAATAAATTGTAAGTATTTTAGTAGAGAGAATGGTCGATTTCTACAATAAATTACCTACAATTTTTTTTTTTTATTTATTTTCTTATAAAATTAAAATTCAATTGGGTTTATTTTGATCCCACACTTGACGATATAGCTCCGACCCTGCTTCCAAGCGCTCTTTTAATAGGATCTTCTTCATCAACCTGTTTATATCTTGACTTCTGGTGTTTCTAGGTCAGGTTTAACTCTGAAAGAAAAGAGTTTCTAAATCCTTAAATTTATTTTGGGTTGGATACTTTCTCTCATAATTAGTCGATCACTTTTTGGCAACTTGATTCACAATCTTGAATTGAGCAACTGACAAGAGAAAATTATTTCATATACTCTAGTAAAGTCTTTGTTTTTGTTTCCAACTCGTGAAATCTTTTTTTAGCAAAAACAGTTCAATGTAAAGTTTTGCACAGAAAACTAATAAAAGTTATCATACATTCGGTTTTTTCATAACATATAATGGTCAACAGTTTTTCTAACCTATTCACTTTTTAGCTATTTGATTTTTTTTTTTGATAATTTAGCTTGTATTTTATTAATCTTCATGGAAAGCCATGGACCTCAACTTAGACCATGGTATTCCTTCGTAAAGAAGGAAACTTTAATAGTGCAAAGCACACCCTAGAATGAGGAGGTCCATAATCATCCATTACAAGTTCATACATTAGAGTTCATGAAATACAAGCCATAAAAACCTTGAAGATGCAGAAATAAAAATAAAGCGAAACAAAGCAAGCAAAATAACAGGATTAACAAGTTGCTGCCATGCCCGAAGAATCTGCATTTTCTAGAATAATGCCATCACCACCTGAAACCTTCAATGAGCAGCAGTCCTACAGCCAAGCTATGAATTCAGAGCGACGGTGGAGGCCTTGCTTGGCAAGAGAATCAGCCACAAAGTTTGCACTGCGACCTTTGTGACAAATCTCAATGTTGAGGTTCTTCTTTCTAGCATTCCGAATAAAATTCAGAAGAAAATTTAAGTTCCAAGGCCCTCCACTCTCACTGTTACACCAAAGCACCGCATTTGAGGAATCATATTCAAGAATGAATTTGCTGTTTTGCAAGATATTACTTGACAGCGAGATCTTGATTGCGCGATGAATTGCAAGGACTTCCGCACTGTTGATTTCCATGAACGGAATAGGAGAAGAAAAGAGGCATATAAAGCTTCCCAAGTGATTCCTTAATACACCTCCAATTGCAGAACAAGATTCAAGCTCACTAACAGACGCATCAACATTCCATTTGATGCAATTAATTTCAGGCGGGCTCCATGAGACTTGAATTATTGGAATGATGCAGCGAGAATTTGAGGCAGCAGCCCCACGCCACAGCAGGCATTGAGGATTGCGAGAGATATCTGAAGGCGAGTATGGGAAGTTTTCTTCCCAACCTGAGATCCACCACCCTAGCCTGAGCAAGACAAGATCTTTTAGATCCTTGAGAGATGTGGATGATTCACTAAAGATGCGATGGTTTCTTTCCTTCCATATCGTCCATGTGATGATGAAGAAACAAGCCCACCAAACCTTTTTGAAGAAAGGAGGTTTTTTTGAGCATTGCCATTGATTGAAAGCTTCACACAAGGTAGATGGGAATACCCATTTGACATTCCAAATATCAATCCACCAATTCCACAATTGTGATGATAGTCGGCAATGTAAGAGCAAATGATCACTAGATTCAGGTTCACATGAGCATAGAGGACAAACATTATTTTGTGGAGGGATGATTCCAAGATGGGCGAGTTTGCTTCTTGTATTGATCTTGCCTAAGAGAGCAATCCACACAAAGACCTCAATGCGATGAGGCACAAGCCCTTTCCAAACCCCTTTAATCGCATCATGATGAGGAGGTGGGTGAAGTTTGTCTAGTTCCAATGTAAATGACTTCGTTGAGAAGTTACCAGATTTAGAGTGGGTCCAAATGTACTTGTCATGAGCCTTCAAAGATGGATAAACATGCAGCAACATTTCATCAAGCTTTGATTTTTCAACTTGATCTTGAGGCCTAAGGGCTCGCCTCCACGCAAAACTCCATATCCAGTTATACCCTTCCCAAAAACCTTGGGATGCAACACTTGCCATTGGGTCAAAATAGACACTTAAGAGGCTGCATTGAAATCCATGGATCAAGCCAAAAGAGAGAGGTGGAACCATCACCAATTATTTTGCGCATGCCGATTGATGCTAAAGATGAAACTTGTGCATTACTAAAGATGGCAGCACAAATTTGCTTCCACGGACCACCATTAGAGGGTGTGGATAAATCTGAAAATGAGATTGTTGATGAGTATTTGTACTTTGCACGTACAACTTGACACCAAAAAGAGGATGGATCTTGAAAAAATCTCCAAATCCATTTGTATAGCATTGCAAGATTTTTGTGAATGATATTGCCAATACTAAGACCACCCAACTTCTTTGGCAATTGAACAATGTTCCATGACACTAGAGGCATGGCTTTTTTTCCGGAGATCCACACCAAAGAAACGCCCGAATGATTTTGTTGATTTCATTCACAACACCCTTGGGCATATGAAATAGGGACATGTAGTATAGTGGTAGACTTGTTAGAGATGATTTGATGAGAGTGATCCTTCCACCAATTGAAAGTAACCTTCCTTTCCACGATGCAAGCCTCTTCGACATTTTTTCAATGATCGGGTTCCAAGCTTGTATTCTTGATGTATTGCCACCAATGGGTAATCCAAGATAAGTGAAGGGAATGCTACCTTCCTTGCATAATAAACAGCTTGTTGCGTTTTTGAGCCATAACTTTGATGTATTTAAGCCCAGTAGTGAACTTTTGTGAAAGTTCACTTGAAGTCCAGATGCAAGATGAAATAGAATAAGGACACTCTTGATGTTCATCAAAGATTCAATGTTTGCATCACAAAAAATGAGAGTATCGTCGGCATATTGCAAATGAGTGATCATGAGTTCATTTTTGCAAATTTCAACCCCCCTCCATAGCCCCATGCTCGTGGCCTTTAATATCAATTGATTGAGAGCTTCCACAATGAACACAAAAAGAAAGGGAGAGAGAGGATCACCTTGCCTTAGTCCTCTTTGACGCTTGAAATGAGCACTAGGAGAGCCATTGATCAAGATAGATGCCGATGCCGATGATATACAAGTTAACACCCAATCACACCATTGAGGGGGGAACTTCATTTGCTCTAGAATCCACATGAGGAAGCTCCAAGAGACACTATCGTAGGCTTTGTGAAAGTCAAGTTTCAAAAGAGTTACTTCCAAGCCTTTTCTTTTACATGTCTCAATAACTTCACTTGCAATGAGGGCACCGTCAAGGATTTGACGGCCTTTAATGTATGAAGATTGAAGAGGGCCTATGAGAGAGCTCATCACTTTTTGAAGCCTTCTTGCCATCAATTTGGCAATAATTTTGTAGATGCACCCCACCATGCTAATGGGGCGGTAGTCTTTGAAGCTTGAAGGATTTGAGATTTTTGGAATTAGTGCAATATAAGCAGTATTGGATCCTCGAGGAAGATGGGATGATTTCCAAAATTTCTGCACCATTTCATATATATCATGCTTGACAATGTCCCAAGCATTTTTGATGAATTTGAAATTAAATCCATCAGGCCCGGGGGCCTTGTCTGAGTTGCAAGAAGCCACAGCTTCATCAATCTCCTCATGTGAGAATGGTAGAGTGAGATTTGCCGCTTGGTCATCAGATAAATGACTGAAATTTAAGCCCTCAAAAGTGGGCCTATTATGAAAATTTTCCGTGAATATTTTCTTGAAGAAAGAAGTCGCTTCATGCTTTATACTCAACGGATCATCAATCACTTGCCCGTCAATTTCAATGCTAGCAATGGAGTTCTTTCTTTTCTTGTTCGAGGCAATGGCATGAAAATATTTTGTGTTGCGGTCGCCATCTTTGAGCCATGTTAATCTGGAGTTCTGAGCCCAATAGAGCTCTTTTCTTTTAATCCAAATCCATAAATTGGATTGAGCTTTCTTCCTGTCTTCTAACTCAAGATCAGTGAGGGACCTCTTGTTGTTCATGTCATCAAGATTTTGAATTTCATCTTCAAGGAGCTTAATGTTAGAGTCGATGTTACCAAACTCATTGTGATTCCAAGCCTTGAGCTTGCATTTGACTTCACGCAATTTATTCATTGTGGACAGATTTTCGGATTCCTGCCACACTTGCTTCACAATCTTGAGGCATTTAGGATCCGTTAACCAGCAATTCTGAAATCGAAACGGCTTCGGGCCCCAATTGTGAGAGTTCGAATGAACCAATAGTGGACAGTGGTCCGACAACCCCCTTTGCAGCAGCGTGACTTGCATAGATGGAAATGTAGCAATCCATTCGGGATTCACAAGGAGTCTGTCAAGAATACTCTTGGAATTTCCTCGAAACCAAGTAAAGCCCCGACTTGAGGATGGAATTTCGAGTAGATGTAATTCCTGCATGAAGTTTTTAAAATCGTTAGCTCCTGTTTGAGAAATGATAAGGCTACCTCTTTCTTTTGGACAGAGAACTTCATTGAAGTCTCCAATGATGAGGCATGGGAGAGAGTTGTCTTGATGAAAATCAGCGATCTCACGCCATACAACCGCCCTTAATGAGTCGTCACATGGATTGTATATGTTGATAAGAGTGCCTTCAAATTGTGTCTGAGGAAAAACGCCACTAATGGCAATCCAGTGCTGATGAATTGTACTGGACGGACTTGATGATGAATTTGGATTTGTTCCATAAGGATAATAGCCCTCCTGAGTTTCCTGTAGATGGACTGTGAACCCAATCAACTTCATCAGATTTCCAGCAGGTTCTAATTGTTTTTGTATTAATTTCACTCATTTTTGTTTCCTGAATGAATACAAAAACAGGGTCATGGGAAGTGATTAATTTCCTGAGGGAGCATCTTTTTGGTCTTGCAGTGAGACCTCTTATGTTCCATGCTACAATTGACATCTTGATTTCAAGAGAGGTGAGAAATGAGAATGATTTGTTACTGGGTGTTCGTAGCCCGGTTGCGGCTTTGGGCAATAAGGACAGTCTCAATTCTCTTCCTTAACTCTGATTCTGGGCCATTGAAAACAAGACCCATATTTGAGGCCATATTGATCACATCATCAACGTGGATGCTATTTGGAAGGCGATGGTAAGAGCTTGGAGATGTGACCTGTTGTAGCTGAGAAGCAGAGGATTTCAATTTCTTTTTTTTCTCCAATTGTCTTCTTCTCTTCCTTTCTTTGTCAAGTTTCTCTTGGGCTGGAATAAAGTCTTCAAAACCCGGAGGGAATAAAGGACCAGACTCAGAAGAGGAGCCCAAGTTTGATGAGGATGAGGATTTTGTTATATTTGATCGGAGCAACGGCCCAAATTTATTTGCCAGTTGAATGGGTGAGGGAGGGTCATTTGAGCGGGGTTTGTCTTGGTTTGGGCTAAAGTGTTTTGGACTCTTATATTTGTGATTTTTTTGGGCTTGGTTTTGCTGCTGGTTTATTTTGGCTTTGACTGGGGAAGTTTTGTGAAAGTCCACTGACAGGTGGAGTGAATGCAACGTGTTTACACTGTTTGGGTTGTCTGGCAGGTGATGATTAAGGTTCTTTTCATGTGTGGTGATGGCTTGGAAAGGTAAGTCAGCTTTTTTTGATGCATTTAATGCGATGTCTGGCGGCTGTTCCATGATGTCATTCATGTGACTCTCCACATTCTCAGTAACATTATTCAAAGATTTTCCATTTGAAAAGAGACTTTTTGACTTCTCGTGACCAGAAAGTTGAAGATTGTTAGGAGTGGACGTACCCGGGGATGATGAGGAAGAATTGGACTGAAGTTTTTTTTCCATACCTTCCTTGGCATTAATGATTGTACCTGGATTTTGACATTGAAATTGCTTTTTTTCTGAGACAAAGATAGAGTGCTTTGCATCTTCAATTTCCATTGAGATTTTGCAATTTATATCAAAGAGACAATCTGTGTATATCATGACATTTGCACATTCAAAGTCTCTGTAATTTACGGAAATTACACGCCCAAAAATTGATCCAATGTTGTGAAAATTTTCATATCCCCAAGCAATCAACGGAACTCCATCAACGTTTAGCTATTTGTTTTTACCTTTGTTGAACTAAACTGTTGAAACTATAATATATAGCGCACAACACATGTGAGTATCCCACATTGATAAAAGAAGATAGATGAGTTCATTCATCATTTTAAATGGGAATGGGGGAGCTGGGTTCAGGATTTGGAGGAGTTGGGCCGTTCGTGGGAGAAGTAGGGGGAGGTTCAACGTTCTGTCGATTTGGATTTATAATGTGAGGCAAAGGTGACTCATTAGGAATGTAAACGTCAAAGTCATAATGAATGAATGTAATGTTGGGAAATAAGGTTTAGGGCCGAATATTGACATTATGGGAAACGAAAAATTCCTTAGTATCAAGATCGAATAATTTCCACCCCTTTTTCTAAAAGGATATCCAACAAATGCACTTTCGGCTTCTACTAGCAAACTTATCCCCCTTGATTTTTTTTTATTGTGAGGGCAACATAGACACCCAAAGATACGGATAGCACCATGAGCTGGAAGGCGACCAAAGAGAACCTCAAAAGGAGAATTGTTGTGAAGTAAGACACAAGGAGTTCGATTAATCAAGTGGGTTGTAGAAAGAACACATTCCCCCAAAATTAGGTGGGTAATTGGGCTTGAAAGTGCAAGGCACGAGCTATATCTAGAATATGTTGGTTTTTCCTTTCTAACTACCCATTTTGTTCAGAGTACCGACACAAGAAGTTAGAAATAAAATTTCAGTGGCAGCAATATAGTCAAGTAAGCAATTGAATTCGGCGCCTACCAACCTTAATATTTTGAGAAAATTGCCTATCAACCATAGCAACATGGGACATTTCGTTTATCAACTAATGGCACCGATTCACCATGAAAATTATGCTACACACACTTTGGCCAGATTTCGAACCCAAAATATCAAGGATCTAAGTTTTGCCAAGTGGACCAAGTACTATTTGATAATTGGTTAGAATTATACTAGGAAATTACCAACTGAAAATTTCACAATTTGAGCCATATTCCATATTCTCATTAAGGGGTTTGTTATGTTTTATAGTCGTGATAATTATAAGTCCATATTTACAAATTCAGTTTATATGATAATTCTACCTACCAACTCTCTTTTTTTTCTTTTGTTCTTTTGCATAGTAATTTAGTGGAGTCGAAGAAAAAACGTTTTGAGGAGGCAAAGCACCAAAAATGGTAAAAAAAAGGAGGTCAAAACTCAAAATCCTATTTTTTTTATATAGTAAATGTCATCATGCGCTTGCTCATACAGTGAATAGACTATTTTATTCGCTCGTCTCTAAATACATTAGTTACTTGTTTGAAAACTAATAGAGACAAAGATGTGACTAAAAGATAGTAAATAATTTAACATTAAGAAAAAAAAAGTAGATAGAACTGAAAATAGTTGAAGTAAATTAAAATACGATCTCAAACTCCCAACCCCAAAAATGGAATGGGTTAAGATACCCCAAAACAAAATAACCCAAATGTATTTTAAGAAAAAAGTAGATAGAACTAAAAATAATTAAAGTAGGTTAAAATACGATCTCAAACTCCCAACCCCAAAAATGGAATGGGTTAAGATAACCCCCAAATGGAAACAACTTAAATGTATTTTAAGACGAAAGTTGAATATCCTATACTTCATCCACTTTTTAAAAGATGGATCATATTAACTTCTTACACTATTTAAATACTAACTTATTTAATTTACATGAATGTCATTACTTTAAGAATTATTCTAAATATGTATTTTCAAGATATTATCTGCAATAATTTATAATGATCCCCTCCATCCCATATTAATCGATACAGTTTGACCAATATAGAATCTCACGAGCTTTATTTGACTTCTTTATTTTATACGAGTAATAGATAATATTTTTGTGTGCAATCTATTAATTGCTAGTTAATAGTGAGGTATTATTTTCTTTATTATTGTTAGATTTCTTATGAAAGGATAAATAATAGTATCAAATAATGTGAAACGACCGAAAACAAACAATATATCAATTAATATGAAATGGAGAAAGTAATATGTAACAAATATAATAATGATCAACATTGTACATTAGCAAGTTTATCAATTCTCAGTCTTTTTATACTAGCATCAATCCCTTAAAATGGAAATTCCATATTACTTACATCACTCCCTAAATTGGCAGTATATTTCCTCCATCTCGTTCTTAACACATGGAATCCTCCATTACCTCTCTTATATCTATATTCTCTCCCAAATGTGTCCATGCTATACAATGTAAGTATTAAAAAAACAGAGGAAATATCTATTTAGAAACAGAAGAAGTATATATGTACGTTCTACTGCTACATGCAAAATGCCCTTGACAATCCACATAAACTTCAGCTCCCAAAATCCTCAAAAAGACCATAGTTCAAGTTAAGCCATTTATATATATAAAGGGAGACGGCATATATTACAGAAGAAAAACGATCAAGAGAACAATATCTGTTTTACATAAGCAAAGTCCAACATAGAAAATATAACAGTGCAACCATCACGAAGTAAAGGTTATTTTTATTATACTCAGAACCAAGTCAGCTGTACTTACTAGTTACTACTTACTGTCTTACTCCCTAACTAACCGTCAGGAAAATCCTACAAACAAGGATTTTCAGCACCCAAATTACTTCTTCTCAAACTCAGGCTCAATGTTGTTCATCTGATTAAGGTTATAGTTGCCTTCATTGTTTTTGTGCACCTCAACGTTGAAAAACTCCTCCTTGTTTCCTCTCTTCACTTTGAGGTGTAGGTTAAACTTAGCAGTGTCTTCCACAACCTGTCATGTAAGCAATTCAGATCAGAGGTAGAAAATCTCTTCCAAGAGCCTACAAAAATGAGGAATTGCAAATTCGAACACCCTTGAAAAATCTACTCCCTCCACTCCAAAATAATATACCACATTTCGATCCGAGTCCCCTTCCTAAATTTCAGTAACTTTAAATATGAACTCTCCATATTAGCAGACAAAGGCTATATTAGTATAATCATATTTACAAAGTAAAGGACAAGTGTAGTAGTACCAAACCGAAAAAAAAAAACAGAAAAAGAAGAAAGAAAGAAAGAAATATTTAAGCGAGACTCCATCAATAATTTCCTCAAATTAATGGTCTATACCTTTAAAAGACAAAGGAATATGGTTTTTGTGTAAGGATTGCTAAATAGTAAATTTATCTAATCTAAACTTACTGAAACTTCGCAAAGCTCATTTTCATAGCTTAGTGGAACTCTCGGAAGCTTATATTCACAACTTATTGGAACTTTTTTGAGCTAATTGGAACTCAAATTGAACTTATTGGAATTTACTTATCATGAAACTTATAAATTTTTAAAGTTTAAAAGAACACACCCTACCCTAACTCTTAAAGGGTAAGAAAAAGGAAAGTTATCTTAAAATTCTGTAATAACAACTGGTAAATTAATAAACACAAATATAAAGTATAAACCTCAGCTTTAGCATGAGCAACTTCTTGCAATTCATAAGGGAATAAAGAGTTGGATCTTTGCTGTATGGTCTTAAGAGCATGATTTGCAGCATTTTGCACTTCAGGGTCATGGACAGGCACTTCTTTCCATCCTGGAGCATGTCCTTCTGAGTAAGTAAACACAATTTAGTCTCATCAAGCTTATAATCATGCAGTTCTATAACAATCAGAGATTCCTAAGTCAAATCATAGAACTCCATAAAACTAAGGCATAGAATTCAGAGCAAATTGCACAACTCATGTATGAAAAGTACTTCATAAAATATACCAAAATCTATCAGTTCAATGATTCAAGTAAATAAAGCATGATGCAATCATCTGTTTGAGCACTCTAATAATTCATCTTCACCTGCCTAATGTAATTCACCCAAAAGCTCCTCATACAGTACACAAAATGGCAGAAACTTTTCATCTTTTTCAATTCACAGAACGAGAGCCAAAAAGTCAGGACCAATGCCAAATGCTAACTTAAGGACGACACATTATACATGTACATGATCCCGTTCAACCTCAAATCTATCTTGACAAGTAACTCCCGTTGAACACGATAAGCATAGGCACATAGCAGTACGAGATGCAGATGGACAGCCAATACACATTTAAGCTCGAAACCTCATTGGGGAATCATATCTATGACATACCTCATACAGGAGAGGCAAATAACACTCACAATAATGTCTACCAGAGAAGGCAGAACATATACAAGTAGCATAGTCAGTCTCAAACGATTCATAAACTAAACTAAACAAGCTTATTTTCATAATGAACCCAGGGCAAAATGCCAATTCAACAATTTGCAACTTCCACGTCCAAACAACCACTATGCAAATATATCGAGATCTAGGGGGATGTAATTCCAACACCACGAATTGTTTTCGACGAGAGCGAAAACCTTCAATATAAGCCATCATCATTACCTTTAATAGCACCAAGGTCTGAAGGAGTGATTGAAGGGGAATCATCAGTGTGTTTGAATTCCTGCAGCTCCTTAAAGTTCATCCATGGCTTCACCCACACCTTTGCTTCACACAGTTTCTTCTTGCCCGCTTCGATAACTTCAATGGTGAAGTGATGCAAAGTACCCGCAACCACCTGTTCCTTTGCCTTTACAACTCTTGCAAACTCCAGCAAAGCATTCTTCATTCAAACAAAGAGCGAATGAAAGTGAGACATACATATACTATTGCACAAGACGTGTAAAAATGATTTGATTCACACAAACCTAACTGCAAGAATAACATATAATCTTGCTAAAGAATACATTGATGTAAAAATTAACAACAAAGATTCTTTTTATAAAAGTAATAAGCAAACCCAAACAAAACATCATCAAACAAAACTAACAACAAAGAATTGAAAACACACAGAAACCATCAAACCTCAGTTTCTAAAATGAAGAAAACAGCATATTTATTCCCCATAGATTATTTCCATTTTTCAACTTCACCAATTCAAAACCAGAAATTCAACCCAAAAAATCCCAGAAAAAATCATGCAAAACCATGAAACGGGCAACTACAAAATTCGCAGAATACAGAAAGGAAACATCTTTCTTGAATTAAACCACAAAAACACAGTATCATGCAAAACTATGAAATGGGCAACTACAAAATTCGTAGAAAATAATAAAGGAAACATCTTTTATGAATAAACCGACAAAATCCCAGTGAGAATCATACAAAACTATGAAATGGGCTAATACAAAAATTGCCGACAAAAAATTAAAAAACATCTTTTTTGAAAAAACCCACAAAATCCCAGAAAAATCATGCAAAACCATGAAATGGGCAACACCAAAATTAAAGAAAAAAATCAAGGAGACCTCTTTCTTGTTGTGTTCTTCTACGGCAAAACGAGCAAGGCTTTCAATTTCAGCATCGTTTGAAGCACCTTGAGATTCGCGTAATCCACCAAGAGTAGCCATTGATGATTGTTCTTGAGATTCAAAGTCGATACAAGACCCTTTTGATCCTTGATTGTTAGTATGATGGAGAGAAGAAGCAGATGAGAATAAGATGAGGAGAGAGAAAATCAGAGTAAAAAGAGGAAAAGAGATTATGCTCAACATATAAACCGCTTTTCTTTGCTTAATGACGAAGAGAAGAGGAGAATTTAGGAGAAGAGCGTTTCTTTCTTTCAGTGAGTAGTGTACTTTGGTGTTGGGCTCTTCTTCTGCCAAGTTATGTTGCACTCACCGTGGTTCGTTTTTGAGAGTCTGACACGTGCTAAGAGCATGGTCACTCATGCCCCAAAAAAAACATGTCATTCCTCTCTCTAATCAACTTTCTTTCTCATCTTATAAAAGTTGATCATGCGTTATGACTCATTTTGACAAATGCACCCCACTCATGACCCAAAAAATAATTAATTTAGGAAATGTGTCAAAATATAGCAAAATGGATGTCTATTTATAGATCTCAAAAAAAGGATTGTTGGTGAAATTTTTTATTTTTGTAATTTGTATTTTTTAAGTTATTTAGATTACAAAATCTGAATAACAAAAAATAACCTTTCTGATTCAGCAGCCACATGTCGAAATTTAGTTGGCTGTCAAATGCCTAGAATTGATGCGTCCAGCTGCTCCTGCGCACGTGTGGCGCTTCTTCATTGGCTCTTACAATTATTGCCCTATCAAACTCACCGTTTTCATTGTTTCCCAGCCAAAATTTTCCCACTTTTTTGTGAGCCCCTCCATCTCCTTTTACATGACTTAATCCATGGTTTGGGTTATAGGATGCCCAAACATGGATTGAGTCATTCTATGACCCAATTTAAAACATGAAAAATCCATGGATGGAAGGCAGTGTTTTTTTTTACCTTGATAGATGACCTAATTTCATGGCCAATTTTACCATGAGTGGGCATGCTCTAAAGCACACATGGTCCAAAGAAATAGGGATGGCAATTAGGCGAGGCAGGTGCGGAGGATGGTCTTTCCACACCCGCACCAGCATAAAATTCCAGTTCCATCCCGGCTCCACAACCCATTGCGGGGGAAATTTCTATACCCATCCCCGTCCCAGCGGATATGTATCTAAACCCATCACCGCCCCACCACCCGCATAGATACCCGCGTCGTACCCACTTTATACCAAAACTATCCTCCTAATAATCCCAATCAATCTGCCAACACTACTGTTGTAGAATTACTCATGAAATCTACAGTTTTCTCACAAAACAGATTTTCTAATTTTATTTATAAATAAATTATTTATATATTAGATGAACCCATATTTGCAGCTATGCAAATCTCCTTGGCATACATCTTAATTGGTTAACCGAAATGCTTGTGCATTTCCTCAATCTATATTCCATCACTCAATCCCACAATTTTATGGTATAACTCATAAGTTGTATATCCTTATGATATGAGTAGGGGGTGTGCACAGGTCCATGATCGGATTGGAACCGGCTGAACCGGAATCCGGGATTTTCTTGGACTTGGACCGGGATCGGACCGGAAAAATTCCGGTCCTGGACCTCTTGGACCGGAAATTTTTTTTCAAAAAAAAATCTTTTTTATTTTATTTAAATATATTTATAAATTATATACATTAAAAATTAATAATTTTAATAACAATAATCCTAAAAGAATAAATAGGAGGTTTTACGTTTCTAACTTTCTACCTTTTAATTTTTTTTTTAACATATAAACTTTTTTTTTTTTACTAAAATAATAGAAATTCTGGTCCAACCGGTTCGGACCGGAATTTTCCGGGTATGGACCGGACCGGACCGGTGGACCTCTTCTTGCGAGACGACGAATAACGGGCTTGGTGTTAAGAGGAGGTGGTGTTAAGAGAATCAGTGGCCTAATTTACGAAGAAACTCGCGCTGTTTTGAAGATCTTTTTGGAGAATGTTACTAGAGATGCTGTTACTTACACCAAGCACGCTCGTCGTAAGACGGTTACTGCCATGGATGTTGTCTATGCTCTTAAGAGGCAAGGCCGTACTCTCTATGATTTTGGTGGTTAAACAGGATTGTCAATTAATTATCTAGTATTATAGTGTTGGATTAGTTTTTTCTTACCTCTAAAAGATACATTTGCAGAGATGGTAATGTTTTTAGAAAAATATTGTAGATTTTGGTTAACATGCAATGTGTACGGTAGTTAATTGTATTGATTTTGGGTTTGGTTGTAGAGGGAGAAAGATTGAGAATTACATGAAGAGAGAAAGAACTAGTTCATACGAAATGGGTATTGATTGTCAGTTTTAGTGCTTCATGCTTTAGTCATTAATTGTAGTTTTTGGTGAGGAACTTAAAACTTAAAAGCCACTAAGAAAAAAATAGAGGATATTATTATTTGCTAACTTAAGTTCTTATCATAAAGTGCAGTTTTGGAAAAATTTTGGAATTTAGTCTTTATTTTCTCTGGGATGTGAACTTTACTTCACAAGATTTATCTTTTGGTTTCATTTTTAGACTTTCAGTGTGTGAACTAGTAAACTGAATTTTTGGATTGTCGATGATAATGTCAAGCTTGCCGGAAAATTGGTGGTGGTGGTGGTTCTAGTGGTGCAATCTATAATGGTGGTGAAAGAAGAAGGGGGGAAGGGGGAAGGGGAAGTGAGGGAAAGAGTAGAAAGAAATATACAAATACAGTATAAAATATGTATTTTTAGGGTGTTAGTAAGAAATTTTAGGGTGGTGTTTAGCAACCCAGTAATATATTGATGGAAGTATTTTTATTTAATTTTCAAGTATTGATGTTCGTTGATTTTAGTACAAATTAAATGATCGACTGGAACTATCAACGTGTATATATATGTAGAGGTGGGCATGGGCCGGGCCAGCACGAGCCCGCTCGAGGCACGGCCCGGCCCGTTGTCCGCTACGTGGGCCGTGGGTCTGTCACGGACAAGAAATTTTATTTCAGGCCCGCACCGGCACGAGCCCGCCTATATGGCCCGTAGGCCGGCCCGCGGGCCGAACGCCCCTTTCCTTTGTTTTTAGCCTAAAACAACCAAGAATCCAAAAAAACAACATAAAACACGGGTCAGGTCCGCACGAGGCACGAGCCCGGCCCGCGGGCCGTGGACAAAATATTGAAATTTCAGGCCCGGCACGGCTCGCCATTTCTCCAAGCCCGCGGGCCGAGCCCGTGAACAGACCCGGCCCGGCCCATGCCCAGGTCTATATATATGCATTACATTGTTAATTAGAACAAAGTAGCAAAATAAGATTATACAAAACCTTCACGCATTTCGTGTCGTGAAATTTTACAAAATAAAAAATAAATTTTCCAGCCATATTCTCTTTCTCGACGCCAAAAAGTGGTTCAATTGAATTATAGTTTAATTCGGGTCGATCATAAACAAATTGGGTTGAACCATGTATTTACTGGGCCTAATCAGCTTTTAGGTTAATATCGGGTTGAGATGAGGTCAGGTTTGGGTTTGTATGCAGGTCTGTGTGGTCTGGTCAGAATATAATCTTGCCAGGTGCCGGTCAGGTCTGGGTAATCCCAGGTCAGGTCTAGGGACTGACTCTCACAGGTCGAACTAGGTTCAAGTCAGGTCAATATCAGGTTGAACCAGCTGTCAGATCTGTTTCTGATACCACTATAGACGGGGGACCGGATCAAAATCTCCGGCCCGGTCCGATCAGTCCAAATTCCAATCCGGACCGGTTTGTGCACACCCCTAGATATGAGTAGTCTTTGCCTCTTGGAGTCTTGGGCATCTCTTTTGTTTTTATAAATGAGTACCAAAAGTGCTTTTCTTTACTCTCTCTCTTCTACGGTATCTAGTTTGTCCTCCATATTATTTATAATTAGGTTGTTAACAGAATCAATACCAACATTTCCTAGCTGTTCCAAATATCAATAGTTATGTCATGTTGGCAACTACCTCTATTTTCTAAATTAACTATATATAATCCTAGCTGAGTGTTTGTTCCTCAATAAAAATGTCTCTTAGTGGAAATGTTATCTTTCATTATGGAATTTTACTACCTGTTAGGAAACAATGAAGAGTTAAAGCTTCGATTATAGGTTAACATGTACTCCTCCGTCCCAATATAGTGGATCCATTACTTTTTGCTACATGGTCTCCAAAATACTTTTTTGACCATTCATATCTTCAGTTATATATCAATAAAATGCTACATGGTCTCTAAAATACTTTTTTGACCATTCATATCTTTAGTTACATATCAATAAAAAGCTGATAGTTCAATAATACACATTGAGACTATTCACAGATAATACATCATAAATAATTATTTACTTATTTATAATTAGTGAACGAATATGGTTAAAGTCGATGCAACAATTTTGAAACGGTGAATGGATCCAATATTTCATAACAGAGGAGTTAAACCAAGGTGGTAAAGGTTTGGAACTTGATACCTAATACCATGTATTTGGTTTTATTTGGGAATGAAATGTTTTCTTTTATTTGATACCTAGAACATTTGGTATGAGTCATACCCACCTCTCCCCCTTGGGTTTCTAAACCCCATACCTTATGGGTTTGAGGTATGGGTTTTAAGTCGATCAACTTAAAACAAACACTAGGTATGGGTTTTGCTCATTCTAAACCCATACCTGATACCTCATACTAGAATCATATGAGCCAAACGCTCCCTTAACATATTGACATTCCTCATATGTCTTTAAAAAAATTGATAATACTAATAAGGAACACCTTTTCTAGGGAGATATGCTTAGATACTATACAATAAAGCATATTTGGTTGGGAGTAGTCTTGAAAACTTTTTCAAAATGTATATGAATAATGACAAACTGGGAGTAGAAAAAGAGTCCTAGTTACATAATTTGAAAGAACTTGCAACCCGCAGGGGTTGAAGTGCCCTCCCCCTCCCCCCCCTCCCCCTCCCCCTCCATGCACTATACAAGCATCATATCATCTGAATTGGGAAGTTAATTACACTACTCACTAGCAAAAGTTCTAGCGGCACATCATTTCGCCAATATAGAAAAGGGAGATGAATTAAAAAAACAATCTCAAAGGTGTTAGCCAACTTCACAAAAAAAATAGAGGTGCTAGTTGTGGAACGCAAATAAGTACATGCACCCAAGTGCACGTAGAGCATGGTGCACCCTCTTCTAAACTACGTCGTTTTATCATTTTTAGAGTCTATAATTTTAAAAAATTGTTGTTATTTCCTTTTTCAAATTTAAATTTAAAAGGTACATGTTCTTTTATCTTAAGCGTAGATGTTCATTTACTATATGTTCTTTTCATTATAACCTATGTTCTTTTATAAATATAGATTTTCATGTTCTTTAATTTTAAATCGTGTGTTCTTTTTTAAAGTAGAAAAGTTGTTGAAAAAAACTCGTGTTCTTTTATATAAATGGTATGTTCTTTTTGGGTGCACAATGAGCATTGTACACCCTAGTGCATAATCCACGCTTTGGTTGTGGAACGGTGGAACCGTAGACATTAAAGACACTTGAGTATTATGCATTTAGCTAGGTTAGCATTATTTGTAAAAGCTATTGAATTTTGAGAATTGTTCCCCACTCCATACAAATTCTTAGGCATTCTCGTAAGCACGCACCTAGAATTATACGCTTTCAAGCACATTTATCACATACTTTGCTTCAATAAGCGATGCGTAATTGCGTAAAATGTAAAAATGTGAGAGAGAGCACCTAGTTCTAGATGCTCCTGGGAATGCGCACCCCATAGTGATTTAAGACTACTTATGAGAAGTTTGTAAAAGGTCCGGTTAACCATTTTCTGAAAATCGTAACAGTAATCGTCAACCACCACTTTTATCATTTCGCTTAATCAAAACCATCTAATCTTAACAGTTGGTTAATTTAACTGAGGCCTGAGAATGTGGCAGTTGCACCATTATGCTTACAGTTTGGTTAATCTTACCAGGCCATTTCACTTTTACCCCACCTGCATAGCTCGTCAAAATATTCCGCTCGTCTATCCATCTCCTAATCCTAAACTAGGATCATTTATCCTTCATACACTTCACCACAGGGACATGCATGTCTTTGTCCACTATTTGTTTCCTTCAGTTATCTTATAAATTTCTTTTTCACCACCACTTGAGTCTAGTTTGTCATATATCTCTTGATATACTTGACAGAATATGCTTCGTGCCTTTTCATTCATTGGATTACCAATATATAGAGTTATCACTTAGCAATACAAAGCTAAAATTAAGGGATTGCATGGCTAAAATTGTACCTTCCAACCTCAAGGTTCAGGGTTCAATTTCCACTAGGGGAACATTAAGGGTAGGGATTTCCCTAATCCTCCCCCTTACTTTCAGAGTGTCTAGCTTGCTAACTATATAGGGTTGGGTTGACCTTTGCGAGGTTCTAGTCTGATAGGGCAATTCATCTTATCAATCCAAAAAAAATTAAAAACAATACAAGAATATTAACAAATATGTACGATTATTTCCATAATATATCAATACCTTTGTCTTTTTATTTGCAAAATTTTATTATATGGAAGATAATGTACACATTTATTACCTTTATTTTTTAATTTAAGCCAGGTGCATTGCATAGGATCTAAATTAAAAGTATTTTATTATATATTTAGAAAGGACTTTAGTGAAAATCTCAACATAATCCCAAATATTGTGTAATTTCATGTAAGATGAAAAAAATTGTATAAAACTTATACTTCCTCCGTAACATAATAATTGCAATGACAAATGAATATTTTATACCTCATAAATAATAATACCCATTTGTTGTAGTTATTATGTTACGGAGGAAGTATAAAGTATCTTTTTTTTTTAAGGTAAGATGGAGGGATAAGGGGAAATCCTCAAATGAGTCCCATGAGGTTTGATCCCTAGGCCTCAGGGATATGAGGTGGGGAGCGATGCCACTACTCCACCACCTCAACCTCGAGAAGTATAAAGTATCTAGTAACGACTAGGTACCCATATTATACCCATACCTTGTACAATACAATTGCCAAAATAAAGTAGCCACAATTCATAGGTTGTGACGAGTTTACCTAAATAACTACCATCGTGCTTTTTCCATGATATTAAACTTCAGAGAAGGTTATCAATTAAGGTTCTTTTATTTTATTTTTGACATTATTGATCATGACATGATAGGAGTAGTCCATAGTAGACTAGATTATTATCCTTAACATTTACAAGGGTATGTATTCAATGATTCGGAAATAGAGAAATTAAATCGGGTTTTGAGAACGAAACATACATTTCAAAAATTGAAAAACCTCAAGTTTCAAAGGTTTCCGTGCTTAGCGAGACTATACAAAACAGGTGGTTGGCCTCTGCTTGCGCTCATGGTATAGCAGCTCATTTTTGTTTAATCAGAAAAACAAAAGTACGAAACAACCCATCATAGAAGAAAAAAAAAAGAATGGTGCAGCTGTCACCACTACTTCGATTAGAAGAATTGAGATGGTCGTGCTTACTCCTCATAGTTTGACACATTCAGAAGTCAAACTCACCAACTTATTATTATCATCTATCCTTTTATGTTCATCTCTTCCATCATGCATCCTTGAGCCCCTTTTGCTCCTTATCTATCAATCTATCTATCTATCTCTATCCCTCCTTCCTTCTACCTTTGTATCTTGATAGCCTAGCTAAGCTAGCTTCATATATTTCTCCTTGATAATCTCATCTCTTCGCGGCGAAATTCGATCATATAACATCGATCCATCATGTCCATCTTCCGACGATCATTCTCTAGGAGGCTGCCTGATCGTCTTCTTGAAATCTCTGAACGTATTTATGGTATCAACACTTTACACTAATTATTATGCTTTTAATTTGCATGCTCCTCTTTTTATTTTCCGTTGATTACTTGATCATAATTTATACATATGTCATACTATATATTTTGGAATTCTTTCCTGCTTATATATATTAGGGTAACTTTGTCATCAAATGCATGTATTTGATTTTTTACATTTTATCTCTTTAACCAAGCATATATATAAGTACGTATGCTTGAATTTTCATATTCTTAAGCTTCATACTGTACTAATGGGGTGTTTGGGTTATGGGAGTTTAAATGTGGGATTAGGCATTAAACTTTTAACAAGACAAAATCCTTCGTTTGTTAAGTAGGTGGGAAAAAGAAAAGAAAAAAGGAGGAGCTAGGATTGCATGAGAGCCTATTCCCCTGAAAATAATATCCGAGGGGACTACTATTATACTTCCTCTAATCTGATTTATTTGCAATAAGAGGGGGGGAGGCACAATAATTCAGGTGAGGAGAAAAAAGAAAAAAAAAGGCGATCCAATATGATGAGGAGAGATAGAGACAAAGAATATCCAAAACCACTAGTTACTAAACCCACTCTACCAAGTGATATTTAATGTTATCATTTTAAAAGTAAAATATTAATAAATGAAATATAATTACCAGGGGCGTAGCCCAGACCTAAAAACTAGTATTGATATTGAAAATTTGATCTTCTATATATCACATCTGCATGAGATTTAATTAGGGTAATCAAGACTTCCAAGACTCCAATCATTGATTTAATTTTTATTTAGCAGTTGGCAGTTGCACATATTAGCTAGAGCTGTTATGAATAATTTTTTTACACATATATATTCTTATTTAGTTGCAACCTAAATTTGTTTCAATTTACTTTTAACGTTTCCCTTTTTATATATTTTTTTTTCTCTATTTCTCTCCTCATCACATGGATTACCTTTCTCTCTCTCCTCACTTAAATTATTGTACCTCCCCTCTGTTGCAAATAATTGAGCATGGAGGAAGTATTATTCTAGATGTTGTACGTTATAATACAAATGTTGTATACAAAAGTACCCGCCATCTTATATAACTAATAGATGATATTGATTCCTTGATTTTCAATTACAACATTTGTAATCTATATACAAGATTTATAACTCCATTTACAACATATATCATCGAGTATACAACTACTAACCATTATGAACAAAATAACACGTTCACATCACTTACGAATTAGGTATATAACAAATTTTCTTAGAAGATGTTTGAGAATTATGTATCCTCGAAGATTGATAAATCACAACTCAAATATAATTGAGATGAATTCAACAATGTTTTATATACTAACATTTGGTTTTACATACTATTAGTCAAAAATATGGTCAATGTGTGCTATGAGAATTGTACAAAAGTCAAAATCCTAGCGGTTAAATGGGATGTAAAGGAAATAAAAAGATGTTATCATACAAAATGTTATTGGTTTTTTCTCATGTGTATTATCAAATTATTAACTTTTTATAAACCTATACTACCTCTGCTTTTTTTTATTTGCTACATTTGTTGTGCATGGTTTTCAAAGCATTATTTAACTCTTAATATCTCTTATTTCGCTTAAGTAAAAAATTATAAAAATTTGATATTATGAATCTACACGTCGAGACGAATCTAACAAGATCACACATGACTATATTTTTACTTATAAAATAATCAAAATAATCGGTCAAAGTAGTGGCTTCATTCCCAAGGCAACAAATGTAGCAAAAAAAAAAAAGCGGAGGGAGTATATATTATTAAAACGCGTGGGTAAGCATTGCACGCTGTCATGTGTCATCCCTCCTCATATGTTGATGTGGCATCGTTTTGTCTCTAACATGACATTCCCTTAGAAAATGATCACAAATTTGCATGAGAGGGCTCGAACCAGTGACCTCACTCTTAGTATTTTTATGATCTTACCACAAATTATGATTTGTGCTTATGACAAAATGTTGTTAGGATAGATTTAGGAGTATTTCCTAAATCTATCTATCTAGAATCATATATGATACTATATCAACTAGGATAACTATGTTATCCTCAACACCCTCCCGCAATCGTAGCGGCGGTTTACGAACGATACGATTGGAAAAGTAAAAAATAGCTTCTATTTAGCACCAGATTCGTATGAATCGGAACTACTTCATCTTTGTTGGAGTCAAGATGCACAAAACCAGTGATGTCGGCTTCAACAAATTTTTTTATTTTTCTTGATGACGAAAATGTTAATCTTTTCGAATCCATCAATCGTCAGTCAAACACAAACGTCATTCTTCACTATGAGGAACGCCATTCTTTTCGAACCTCTTGGGTACATATATCAATCGAATGAGAACGTCATTCTTTTCGTACCCGTCAGTATTTCATACGAGGAACGCCATTCTTTTCAAACCTCTTCCAAAACCATCAAATCTCCAATATAAATTAACTTCTCTTTTTTTTTTTTCAACACAAAAAAAAAAGATGCAAACGATGGCCTTGCCGCCACACACATTGTCCAACCAATTGATCTACATTATGCCACTTTATTCCTCACAATAATAGCACTTCTTACTTAGAAATTAAAGAACAAAGATAAAACAACATAAAAAAAATCGTTTCTATATCATGATATGACGTTATTCATCCTTCTTATCACAGTAACATTCATGGAGGTTTTGTTTTTGTTTTCTCATTAGAATCTCCCTAGGCTCTTGATACCACTCTATTCTTTTGAAGTTCAATCACGAGGCAAGCAGTGGCGGATGCATGTACGTGGAAGTGGGGTCACTTGACCCCACTTGGGGGAAAATTATATGAGAAAAAACCTAATTTTATTGTATAAATGTAGATAAAAGTGTTAATTTGTAGTAAAATGAACCCCACTCAACACTAAAAAAAGGACCCCGTTCTACATTAACATTACTTTTTCGAGTACTTATGATTAGTGACCCCGTTCTACATTAACATTACTTTTTCGAGTACTTATGATTAGTGACCCCGTTGCATATAATTTCTAGATCCGCCACTGGAGGCAAGTCGATGCTGCGGAAGAGTTGTTTAAGATCATCATCCACCTTGATAAGAAACCGAGGATCGTTTGGATAGACTATTATATCCTCTTCTTTTTGGGAATCAAAATTTGAGAGCAACCAAACTTTTTGATCAGCCTTCAAAATCTGCAAGTCCTCCATCAATGACACACTTAGATAAGAATCCTTCAGATCAATGACAGGCATGCCTTCTGGAAATTTTTGTATTAAAACAAGCAGTTGATCCTTGTTCTTAATTTCTTCATGCTTTGACTTGTAAGAGAAACACTCCCCAACCTCATCATAGTACACTTTTGGGTTATTCTTCAAACTCTCAAAAACGGTTTTGTTTGCGTACACATCGATGTGGCACACTTCATTGATTTGCTTAGGAGTTAAGGCTTCCCTCTTCTCTAGAAGAAGATCAATGACACGCTTAATTTGAGCTCCAGCAGGAGACTTCCTTATGCTGTTAACAATCTCAAGCCTTTCCGTATCATTAGAGTTAGTCTTTGGTGCTAAATTTTCTTGCAGTGACATCTTCAATTATTTGGAATCGTCCAAAAAACGCTTCCCTCGAAAACCAACTTGAATTGATGCTGGAAATACGTAAGTAGAAATCCAACTTTTTAGATGCAAAACAAAACTGGAATGAGTGGATGAATATGGATGTAATTGTAGACCATGATAGACATGTAGAGACTAGAGAGAGATGGAATTTCCCTTGTAATCTCAGAGAAGGGTTCGCGCAAATCCTATGGATTGGAATTTGGTGGGTTAGGAAAAAGGTTCGAATTATTATTAACCCAAAGAGATATTTATAGTTGTTACGAGTAGAACAAGAACCCATATTTACAGGCCCCAATTACAACCCTAGAAAAAATATCTAGATCTCCTACTACTCCCATAATCAGGAAACTACTCTTTTTAGGAAACTAGAATAAGATAGAAAATATACAACTCACAATATTATCTTCCTAAAATATTCTAGATAGACTACCAAAAATAATCTATCTTTCCAAAAAACAATAAAGATTCCCTAAGAGAACAAATCTCTTCAACTACGTGGGAAACTAACATTACGCATACGAACATGGACCAGGTCTCCCCTTGGTCTATGGTCTGGTTCATCAATCTTTACTTTGCAGGAACTTGGTCCCTTGCTTGGTCTATGCCACTGCAACAAATTGATTTGGGCTTAATCTCAACAATAGTACATCATATAAAACCTATTTTAGGTAGAACGAGGAAAACATATCCTAAATTAAATATAATACTAAGAAATATTATCTCTAAACAAACACTTCTAGATATATCTAGATAAACACTTATAGATAGATAGATTTAGGAAATACTCTCAAATCTATCCTAACAAATGTCAACCCCAAACTATAGTCTGTACATCTTTTTATCTTATTATTTATTACTCGGGCATTGCCCGGGGGCAACAACTAGTTTTTGGGAGTAATAAATAGTTAAAGAAATTAATGGTCAAAGTTGTGCATTAGTTAGTTAGTATGAGTGTCAAAATGTTGCAATGGTTAAAATACAGGGGAATATGACTAGATGATGAGTGCTGATCCGAGATATCTTAGACCAGGCACAGAGTTTATACGGGTGAAATATAAACGTGCTTTCATGCGTGCATCAGATTTCAAAATGTTGAAGTAATCTTTATATAGGTGAGGAATGTAACAAAGTTGTGATATTCGCAATTTCTTCCAACTTCCAATGTATTGTAATTTGTACCCTTACAATCATCAATATGTGCTTGTTTGGTTGAGTTAGAATCCTACGTGAAATAAAAATTCCTACGATGTAAAAATTTGTGAAGTTGTTTGGTTGACCAAAGCACAGGAGGTGACACTTCCCAACAAATTAATAAAGTGGCTAACTTCCTAGTTCCCCTAGTCAAGTTGCACTTCTGGTAAAAAGTTTTGTATCTTACACTTCCTTTAAAAAGGTTCTTTTGTACACTCAAAGTAATTTCCTCAATAATTATGAGAGATAAAAATAACATAACATCAACTTGTCTATTTACAGATGTATTTTTCTCTGTTTTCCCCCTTTTTTCTGGTTGAAAGAAACAAAATCATCAAAATTCACTCAGGAGTAAAACTATCCTTTTCTTACTTTCCACAATGCAGTATTTGATAGCTGCTTATCAACTTCCATGAAGAATGAAAAAGATTCCAAGTCATACTTAGGCAGTGTTGTCACAAGCTTACACACTTGCCATCCTGGTGCTTCTTACATGGTATTCAACTTTGCTGAAGGCGAACAAATCAGCTTATTATCAGACATATTAATTAATTATGACATGACAGTCATAGATTACCCTCGCCACTACGAGGGCTATCCTCTACTTCCATTGGAGATGATTCACTACTTCTTACGATCAAGCGAGAGCTGGTTATCATTAGAAGGTCAGAAAAATGTGATCCTGATGCACTGCGAACCGGGTGGTTGGCCTGTGCTCGCATTCATGCTAGCAGGTCTCCTTCTGTACAGGAAACAATACAGTGGTGAACAGAAGACTCTTGAAAGGGTAAATAAGCAAGCTCCTAAAGACCTCTTATCTAACTTGTCGCCCTTAAATCCTCGAGCTTCTCAGCTTAGATACCTTCATTACATAACGGGAAGAGATTTAGCTTCAGAATGGCCACCGTCAGATGCACCTGTAATCATAGAGTATATACTGCTCAGAAATCTTCCTCTTTTTGATGCTGCCAAGAGTTGCAGGCCTGTGGTTCGGGTCTATGGCCAGGATCTTTCAGCAAAGGCAAATAGAAGTGCTCGGCTTTATTATTCATCATTGATGGCTGATGAATCTGCCTGGAAGTATTCAAAGGTAAAACCCATGATTCTACTTGGATTTCATTCATTAAGGGTGCGTTTTCTTCTACATGAAATAAATTAATATATTCAGGTGAAGAGAACGCACCCTAAGAAGTAGTGAAATTTTGAGTCTTTATGGATGGAAAAAATCATGTACTTTCGGTGCCTCTTTGTTGTATTTATGTTAATGTTTAATCTTGTAAGTGAAACAACTTTCTGAAGTTGTTTGATAAGCTTAATTGCAGGAAGAATGTGTCTTTGTGAAATTAGCACTTCAATGTCAGATTCAAGGGGACGTCTTCCTTGAGTGTATCCATTTGCAGGATGATCTAGTATCGGAAGAGATAATATTTAAAGTCATGTTTCACACAGGATTTACCCAAGCTAACGTATTGGCTCTCGACTCTAATGATGTCGATGTTCCCTGGAACACAAAGCTCCCAAAGGACTTCAAGGCAGAGGTAATGAAGTTACTCACTGTATGTGTACATGACTTTCTGGTTTTAGAGCAGACAGAATCTCAAAATAAAAAACCGTGTTACAATAATACAGATGATGTAGTATTCTTGCAGATGTTTTATTTGTTCTCTCTTTTCCTGCAAAACGTTAAGTCTGTTTAATTTAAGAAAGATGTGAGAGGATAACATTGTCACGACTCACATTATGTTACTGTAACCACAAAAGGCCATTAATAAAATGCTTATCTTCATGTCAGGTTCTCTTTCGAGACATGAATGAAGTTCCAGTAAATATTACCTTGGAATTAGGAGGTGAAGAAGAATTCCACGATTCCGAGAGTGAATTTTTCGAGGTTGAAGAGATTTTTACCCCAATGTCTGACAGCGGAGAGAAGATAGAAGTTGACACTATAATCGGTCCAGAGATTAAGTTACTGGACAATATAATCAAAGACTGCACGCTGCGCAATGGGTCTCCTAGATGGGATTTGGATGTTGAAGAAGTTGATGTTAGTAATTCTTTTAATCAGATTGCTCCTGCTAAAGTCATTGACAGACAAGCTTCAGAAGCAGAATCTGATACAATGAGTACTTCATCAAAGAACGTTATAATTGTTGATTCATGTGGAAGTGAAATACAAGATGTAAAGGTAGAAATCGAGCCTAAACCCGTTGTTCTTCCAAGTCAAACTAAACCAAAACCGAACAAGAAGAACAAATGGCAAGAAATTACAGCAAAGACGATTAACCAACAAAGGGTAATTTCTCAGTGGGTGCCTCGTGCAAAAACTCCACCGGTTCCTGAGGCGAACAAACCGAAAGCACCTGTATATAAGTGGGTTCCCAAAGAACCAGCCACGACACCTACAGAGACTGCAGGTGAAGAATAAAGAAAAAGAAATGCTATTGATAGTCTTTTCTGAGAATTTTACTGTCCGCCTCAGCTAAGCTCATGGAAGCAAGTTTCATGATTTACAGAGAGCTATGATGAGATAATATGTATGAATTTTGGGTACTTTGTATGTACCTAATAAGTTTTTGAGTAGCACTTGCATGATATGTATTTAGATTTAATAACTGGTATTTCTGGGACATTTTGGGCTTCATATCAAGGTTTTTTTATTATCCACTGTTATCTTTCACTGAGATTTCCTGACTGTAAAATTTCAGTGGCAATGATACTAATGGTCTATATGCACTATAGCGCACATGTCACATGGTTACACAAAACAACTAGAACAATACATTTAATTGGCAGCGAACATAATGTCATGTGATGCACAAACCAGAAGAAACAAGCAATTGAAAACCAAACAAACAACCATTTCATCAACGAGCCAATCACAAAAAACAACACTACCAAGCAGAAAGTTACGATTCATCTTAATCAATCATAACAGCATAAACAACAATTAAGAGACAACGATTACAGATTCACAGGGAGCTCCTCAAAGAGCACATCATGGATGTTTGAGAGCATGTTTTGATCAAGGAAAATTCTATAGTGAATACCGATCACCGTTAATCACAACCTAGGAGGTTCATTAATATTTAAGACTTTATTTATATTTTCAAAAATAATAAATATATATTTATTCATTTAAACACTACTGCAATAGCTTTTCTCCAATTTTGTATCCCTAAAATTAAGTATGAAGTACCTATGGTTGAAATGACATATATAAGATCAAAAGCCCTATAATTACTAACAGTGGTGATAAGCGGTGATCGACATTCGTCGAAGACTCATTCCAGAAAAGGAGACTTCATCTCTAATTAACCTTTTACTTTTACTCATGTTTTTTCTCCATAGTTTTCACCCTCGTTAAACTCCTAGGAAAAATATACTGGAGCACTTTCAAATGAATGGACAAAATTTTTAATATAACTGAAGTTAAATCAAGAAAACAAAATTTGCTGATGCCCAAAGAAGAGAGGCGGCACTCGCTACAAAATGTAAAGACACAAAAAGCTACTACTATCAATCACGCAACTGATACACCAATATCAAGAAGTGAGTGGAGATATACTACAGGACGGCAGACAAGTATGCTTCTAAGAGAGGTTAAAAATTTGTACAGGCCAAGCTTGCCTTCGACAATCATGGCCGACGGCTGTAGTCTCCATTGATATGTCAATGGCCCGGTGCTGCGGTGCACGGGCAATACTAATGCGTAATTCAATCTTTGAGGCTGGGCAGGAATCGGTTCCAACGGCAGCTGATGTTTTTGCATCAAATTTTCCAGATGAAAGTGCTATGGGTTCCCTAAAAGTGAAAATTGTCTGGGACCAATGTGTCTTCAGCGTGTAAGGTGATGTGGATAAGTTAGCAGGCATTTCTTTGCAAAACCTGCTTGTGAAACCAGTATCAAACCATAAAACAACTCCATGACACCATGTTAATCTGGATTTTAAATCACTTGATTCAGTGACACTGCCCAACTCTGGTTGCAGCTCGATGCGAGAAGTAAAATCCATGTCCTCAATTTTCATGGTTGTCAAATCAAAGTTCTGAACCAAACAAATTGAACATATTAGAAAGTATGCCAACTACCATAGTTAATCTTTTTCTGACATATGAACTTCATTCTCAAAGTAAGAAATAACAAGAATGTGCACTTTAGGTCTAATTTCCATGGAGAAAGCAAAAGATAGAGACAGAGAGAAAAAAAAACACACCTTCAGAACAGCGGTCTTAGTCACTATATCATGGCTGTCAATAACATCAACTATAGGAAACTCAGCAGCATCTTTAACAAGTTCCTTGCCAACAGAAGACATGTCTATACCGTACACATTTTCCCAGAAGGGAAGACTGGTGCTACCTCTTCCAAAACCTGCAGCATACTGAAGAAAATTGTAGGAGGACATGAGCCACTGGCAGTATAAATGCATAAACGAAGCAAACAGACCAAAAGAAGAAATTTAGCAAAGCATTGTGAAGTTTAAGGAAATTACTGTAGAGAGGTACTTTTTTTTTACATGTATGAATTACTGATTCATAAAAAGGAAAAAGATCGGGAAAAAGGAGAAAGAAATACAAAAGTGGCAGCCAGGCATTTTACATAAAAAGAATTGTTATTAAGCATTAAGTAGGTAGAACCCTTTCAAGTTTTATATTTGTGACAATTTGAAACATTTGTTCATCTTTGTGAAACCACCTTAACAATGGTACCCAAACTCCCAGAGGCATTGACCATTAAGGTGCCTAGTAATTATTGTGTTAAACGGTTAAACCTCATTGTACCTCACCAAAAATTATCAAAAAGAGATAGATGGAGCTCACCATCGTTGCTGTATCTGGCAGCACGGCACCCCCAGGCTTCAGCCATCGATCTCGTGCAAAGAGTACAGAGCTGAGCATTGATTCATAAAGCAAACAGTATCCCATCCATTCACTCAGTAAGACATCTAGAGTGTGCGGTTCAATGGATATTGACTTCTCAAGGTCCTCAATCATACCATTGACAACTTCAACTACACCAGTACTCTGCTTAATCCCTTTGCAAACGCTCCCACTCCATAGAAAGCCATTGTCTTTTGCAATCTATAAACAGTACAATACAAATTGTTGAAGATAAATGTTTACTGCTAAAGCTAATATTGATGATGGAAATGAAATTGCAACTTGTAAGATCAAAGAAGTGAAGCTCAAAAGTTTAGAATACCTGAGCAGCCACAGCAGACATCTTCTCACTCGCATCCACTGCAATGACTCTTGAAGCCCCTGCCTGGGCTGCAAAAAGGCTAGGAGAAATAGTAACAAAGAATAAGCTAGAAGAATGTGAAGGAAATACAGTACAATATATTGTGCACGGTGCACCTGAGCTATTTGAACAAATACAACATCCCAGCATTAGGGTTCATTCTAATTCACCTGAAAACCCTGAGCTTCTATTTCCTTACACAAACTTACCAAACTTATTTAAAGGTGTTACCGTGTTAGTTGAACTTACTAGTCCTTATATGAACTTATTAAACCTCGAATGAATCTAGTTTAACCTATTAGGCCTTATATACATTTGTTTAAGGTGAAGAAAACAAGGCCTTAATTTCGCTAAACTAGGGTCTAGAGACGTCCAACCATATGATTCAAACTCTTATGCCCAAGGTTGCACCCAAATGTAAAAGTATTATGCCCTAGATGGCTAGATCTATAATTTAATTTCAGTTCCTTCGCTTCTCTTTTTGAAGAAAGGGCAAGAGCAGACTTAGTTGGACAAGGCTTTTTAGTATCATCTCTTAGGCACAATGGCCACATGTTTTCAATGAAAGCAGTAGAATGTTACAAAGACCATATTCATCAATCAAAAGTTGTCCTCTTATGTATCTTTGCAAAGTACTCTTATTTACCCTGTCTTCAACCTAACCTCAATTATTCCCTTATTACCATCACCTATATCCATTGACGTGCTCCATCTATTTGAAGTGCCACTCATTTTGTTTTTTATCAAAGATTTGTATGATATAAGGAGCAATCAGCACAACGTATCCAATTTCCAGAATTATGTTATTCGGCATTCTCTCAACTGTATTCATCACTCAGTTAGAGTGCCTATTATTCTTTTATATCAAATTTTTTTCCCATCAGTTAAAACAGAATGAACATTCAATACAACCACAGAATACTTATAATTTACAGACATTCTATAAGTTCTGCTTCCAATTATCTCTCCAACCTCTTTCAACCCATTGCATCCAGCAGAGTGCCCGTAGGCCAAAGAAGTGGAGTATTTGAGTAGTATTTCCCAAAATTGAATGAGCTAATTAACTTCATCAACGGAAAGCATGAATTTTGCACAAAAAATCATAATGAAGAATTTAAGTTACAGGTAATATGTAAAAGTGAATAAGACCTATGTCCCTAACAGGATTTCAATCATTTACTATCCATAACAAACCTCTAAATCCATGCATTAGAACTGCAGGCAAAGCACATGATAAATTAACAATAAAAGGCACATAACTGCCAGTACAATCAAATAAAATACATAATCTGCAATGTGAGGGTGACAACAAATACAGACAAGATTGTACACTTTATTGCATATACAGCTAAAGCAATCTCACCTAAGTATGCCAGTCCCGCAACCAACATCCATCACAGAAGCACCCCTAAAAAGAGATGGGTTTTTCAAAATAGCTTGACTATACGCATCCATTCTAACCTGCATCACCATAAGGAGGTAGTCAATCACAATGATGAGGTCACATAACAAACAACTATAATGTTATCATGTCATAGCTGATGAAAAAATTAATGATTTAAGAATTTCTTTGCTATGGACCTTGTCGCTTAACATCTCCCGATGGATTCCAAAGGAGCTATAGGATTCAAAATAACTTTCATTAACTTTCTTGACATCTGATGCTGCAACACTATTAAGAACTCTATGAGGCATGCCATTTTCCTTTTTAACAGGAAAATTACGTGCAACATCAACCCCATTCACCATTGCTTCACTAGACGAGCTAGGAATAGAAGTAGAAGCCAAGACTTCCTTTCCTTCCAAATTTAAAGCAATGGGGCTGGAGACACCAGCATCTACCATCAGTTTATCAAAATGTCGTGCATCTTCCATTATCCGAGATAGTTCCTCCTCATCAATTGACGCCATACACTCGTCTTCTTCAAAAACTTCATCTTGATCAAAACAATAGAGTAGGGAATCCCCTTCCATAAATGGTTGCAGAAATTTATCATCATCCCACAAAAGCTTCAATTCCTCGGAAACTTTTGTCTCATGAAGATGTTGAAGTAGCTCTTGATCAGACCTACACTGATACCCACAACTCCAACAAGTGTTTTGTGCTACCTGAAACCAAAATACCCAAAAATTTACTAAAAAGGGCAGACAAGAAAAACCTAATACTACCAATGTCATTAGATTAGTCAACAAATTCAGGAATATCCAAACAGAAAATCAAGTCCAGCCAAAATAATTATTGCATATGTTAAGAAAGATTAATTCTCATAACTAAAAGAAGACTGAGATTTTTAAATAAAACTGTGGATATCAATTATCATGTAGTTGTATAACTAGCTCACTAAAAATAAAGTATTAATTCGAGAAAACTATACTATTGCTCCCTTTTCAACCCGAGCAATGCTACATCTACCTTGATAACCCATTAGATATAGTCATATAGACTACTAAAAACAATATTCCTCCGTTTTAAAATTAATGTAACACTTCTCTCAAAAAGCTTTTACATTTATTTTGGAACAGAGGTAGTATTTAATTTGATGAGTTCGATTCCACTATGCATTAATGTCTATCTCTAATGGGTCATCTACCACCATATAAATAGAGTTTTGTATTTTCAACCCACATTCAGTCTCCAAAATTTAACAAGAAATTTATAAATTCAGGACATTTAACTAGTATAACTATAAAAAAAAATATCACTGATTCTAACACATTAACAAAGAAATTAAGAGACAAAATTAACATGGCACTAAAAAAACAATCATTAGCTTGCAAAAACTGTAAAAATCAGAAAGAAAAGATTTGAAAGTAAGGTAAACAAACCATAACCCTGATGTAGTTAACAAGCTTGAAACAGCCATAAAAGTCCAAACCTAAGTTCTTCCTTAACCCAGAAAAATCAAAATGGTGTGTTGAACTACAATGTTGAAGCAAGGAATCGAAAGAATTTAACTTGAAATTACAGAACAAACACTTGAATTGAGAATCTTCTTCATCGTTTTCCTCGTTTTCATCAGCGTTCCAGTCATCCCAACCTTCATCAACTTCGAATTTTAGGTCATCTTCATCAATGTCTAAATCCGATTCTTCGATTTTGCGGTCTTTTTCCCCAATTGACGCCATTGAAATTGGGAATTAGGTATGCTATGAAGTTGGGAGAAACTACAAGTATGAAGAGTTCTAAACCCTTTCAAAAACCCTAGTCAAGACAAGTCACACCACGTTGGGGGTGTGGGTTAGGCTTGGAAAGTATAGGTGGCATTTCGTAATTAGAGAATTGGGTATTTTTTTTTTTTTTTGAGGGGACAAAAGTAACGTGTTAATTAATCAAGGGACAAAACGTCCATGAGTACATAAGGAGAGACAACATTGGGACAATGATTCACCCAACATTGCTCATAACCAAACGGCACTACCTTCGCAAGATGATGGGCTACATAATTCCCACCCCTTTTAACATGAGAAAAACTAATTGCATTAAAATGAGAGCAAAGAAAAATAGTATCCCCGAGAATAGCATCCAGATCCGAAAAGAATTAGACGTTTCGACTCATTTTATAATTTCGACGATTGTCAATTAAATTCTCTAATGTAGTTGTTCGGTAAATAGATTATTCGATAATTGGAAGAGTAATTTGGGCTCCAAACACTTATTTTAAAAAAGTTGGTGCCCAAATATTTTGGTAGTAGGACAGGATTGGACATGTGGAGGTAATCTGCAATTATGCCTAACGGATATCGCCATATCGGTGTTCTTATTGGCATCAAGTAGCTATTTTAGTTAAATAATTATTGGCTATTAGTTAATGTAATAAGCTAACATATTATATTTATCAACTAATTATCAAATCTGGGTTTATATTAACTCACATAACAAAACTTGTGCTTTGCATTATAAACATCTAGCAAGAAATCTATATACTTCCTCCGTTCCAAACTAATTGAAACCCTTGTGTCAAAAAGCTCTCACATAAATGAGAGAAGTAAAAATGTGTGTTATAAAACTCGAACCCATGACCTCTCATTTGAGATACAAATACACTAATCAACTACTCTATTATCTCATATTGGTCTTTATGGGAAAAAATATATATTTAAAGACAAGATAATTTTCTATTTTTAAGACAATTAAATACAAATGTATATATTAATACTCATTAAGCTATATTGTTAATAATAGCGTGTCCTACCTTTATGCAATCTTATATTAAAACAAAAGCTCTTCAATTTTTTATAACCACCGTAATTAAAACCATTTCATTGCATCGGTTGTATTCTTATACATTAACCTACATCTAAAAAAAAGATTGTATTATATTTTTTATAAGTAATTATATATTTATATATATGTACTCTCTTGAAACCGATGTTATATTGATGAATAATCCATATTATAATTTACTATGTAGAAAATTTAATAGGAACTGAAAGATCACTTCCTAAGCACAATCCAATGCCTATAACTCTTTTGACCTCTCATTTGATATGCTAATGCACTAACCAACTACACTACAATGCTCATATTGGTCTTTATGGGGGGAAAAATCATTTAAAGACAAATATTTCTATTTTTGAAGACTTTAAATGCACGTCGGTAAATAATCTGGGGCGTATGACCCGGGACAAGAACTAGTTAATGTACTGAAAATGAAAAACTGAGTACACAAGATAAGAGGATGAAATGAAGGATAATCCATATACTCCCTCCGTCCCTGAAAATCTGAACACTTGTTGGGACACGTATTTTAAGGTGATAAGTTGTAGTGTGGTTATCAAATGTTATTTTATTTAAAAAGTATATGTGATAGGAGTTGGTGGGGTATTTTTTATTAGATGAGAATGAAAGTTGGATAACTTTTTATTGATAAAAGGTAGAGTGTGGGCCAAAGGAGTGCAAAAGAAATAATATATTAATATTGGACCATGCCAAAAATGAAAGTGTTCAAACTAATTTGGGAAAAACATAAAAGGAAAGTGTTCAGACTATTTTGGGATGGAGGGAGTATGATCTTATACAAATAAAGAATCACGATATGACTTTAGACAACTTAAATCGAAAATTTTTGTAGTATAAAATCGAAAATTGAAAGTTGAATCGAGTAATAGAGCTGCAAGCGAGTTAATTCTCAATCAAAGCCCTTATACAAATTAAATGATCAAGCTCGAACAAAGATTTTAGACTCGTTAAGCAAAGGAGTCTAAATTAAAAAAAAAAAAAAAAAAACCTCATCCTAGGCTCAATAATTTTTTGCAAAGAACTCATATAGGTTCATTTGTAAGCTTGTTTGTGTTTATATATGATCTATGCAAAAAAAAATCTACAATAACTCCTTTAAGATATATCACCTTTATAACCTGATTAATACGTAACTAAAAATATTAACACTCAAAGGTGCCTATTGGTACTACAAATAACAAAAGATGACCTTTAAAAAAATTCATGGAGTTTTACTCATTTTAGAGACATGGACGTTAAATTAGTAACACCTTCACCTAATTGATAATTAAGTCATTCTACTTGCACAAGAATCATTCTTACCAAATTAAAAGGTTAGAATTTGATACCTTAAATTAACATAAATACTTGTTTATTCGAGATGGTAGAGTTGGTATCCCAAAGATAAATACATCTTAAGTAAAACAAAACATTATGAATATCTAAAGAGGACTAACAATTTGGGCATTGATCATAAGGTATTTGCTAAATTGAAGTAGAATTGTATAAGCTACATGTCTAATAAGGGTAAAAATAGATATCTCAATAAAGCACAAAGTTATAAGTCTACAACAACTCTTTCATATAAATGGTTAGGCAATCTTGGAGTAACAATAGCTTGTAGTGGAGTTCGCATGCTGGTAATTATGTCCATATTCTCACCCATATCAATATCCTCAGGCATAAGTCCATCAGCTGGAGTCCAATTAAAATGGTGAAGTAAACGACCCAACATACATGTAACCAAATTCAACCCAAATTGAGCTCCCGGGCACACCCGCCTTCCAGATCCAAATGGCAAAAGTCTAAAATCATGGCCTTTCATGTCAACATCTTCTTCCATGAACCTTTCTGGACGAAATTCTAATGGGCTTTTCCAAACTATTGGATCACGGGCTATGGCCCAAATGTTTACATGAACATTTGAGCCTTTAGGAATGTCATATTTGCCAATCTTAACATCGGTGTTGGCTTTATGTGGAAGGAGGAGAGGGGTTGGAGGGTGCAGCCTTAGTGTTTCTTTGGCTATACATCTTAAGTATGGTAAGTTTGAGAAGTCCCACTCTGTCATAATCCGATCTGATCCAATCACAAGGTCCATCTCGTTTTGGGCCTTCTTTTGAATTCTTGGATTCTTGATCAATTCTGCTATGGCCCATTCTACAGATATAGAAATAGTATCCATACCCATAATAATCATGTCCTGTAATATATGAAGGGAATTTCATTAATATTGAGAATACTTGAATTTCATGTAGCATAAAGTCATAAAATGTATAAGATAGTAATGTATTTGTGCATAGTTTTGTATTTAACATGCAGTTTGAATGTATATGATAATGCATTTCACTGTATACGTACTTTTCTATATAATTTATTTCCGTGTGTCTTTATCCCCACATCTTTAGGTGACATTCTACATCATGTTGTGCCGAACTTTTAAAAAATGCACAAGGTTCATCAAAAAACAAATGTGACCACCATAAAAAAAATAAGACTATAGCATTTAACATACCCAAAGGATGTTAGTGATGGTATCATCACTAAGCTCATACTCCTCTTGTAAGGTGACCAAGGCATCAAGAAAATGTTGCTTGGGTAATTCTCCACTCTTTTGGCGAGCAAGACTATGCTCTTCCATAATTTGCTTTGTAAGTTTATCCCTTTGAGCTCCAAGTTTAGAGAATGCCTTTCTTTCTGAGGAGAAAAACCTTTGAAGCAATGGTATGTGCTTCAACATAGCTTTAGACTCACTAAGCATGAGTCCATTTGCTAAAATGGCCTTAAATTTCAGTCCTCCTTCACACATAACACCATCCACATCTCCAAACCTCTTCCCAAACACTAACCTTGTCATGTTGTTGAATGTTGCTGCCTCTATATATTTCTTCACTACTAAGCTTTTGCTCCGGCTTTCTACATCAAAGTGTAACAATGACTTATTGCATTTTGATCATAAAATAGTGGCTTAGAACTAATTAATCGCACATATATAGAGATACTACTTCCTCTATTTTTTAGTTGATCTGTTTCTTTAGGTACATAATACACTTAAAAGTGCAATACTTTTAACCTTAATATCTCTAATTATTAATAAACAAAAATTATATAAAGTTAATATTTTGATAGTATATATTGACACAAAATTAGTATAACAAGATCCTACGTGAATATATCTTTTTCTTAAATATAAATCGCAAAAGATATTTAAAGTAGACTATGTAAATAGTATCAAAGTCAAAACGTGTCAATTGAAAAGAAACGGAGGAAATATATGCATACACTGTGGTCATTTAACATAGTAATTAATGCAATGACTTGATTAATTTGATACCAGATACTACATAATAACTTCAAAGAGTAAGTGATCATTTATTAATTTGGTTCACATAGTAGAAATTAGTCCCATAAAGTTCAAGTTTATGAGAATTAAATTCCATATTCTAATTCATGGGAATTTTTCAAAGTTGTTTAGTTAGTAATAACAGGGAATCTTCCCACAGTAATTTCAACTTACTTAAATGGACAATTTCTTAGACATAATGGAAAGTGGAAAATTCATAGGAAAGTTCACTTCTCCCTTTTGTCAACCAAATAACCCACTTGGACACTTACCTTGTACTTTCTAATAAGTCTCACTTTCTATGTTTTCTTATGTCAGCCAAACAAATATTATTATGCTCTCGCCCAGGGGCGGATCCAGGATTTTGAGTGAGGGGTAGCATAACTCTGTAGTATCGGTTAAAAAACCCCCATAAATTACACTGATTAAGTGTTTGTTTAACATAGGAAGTAGTTTTTCCTAATACGTTAGTTTCACAAGAATTTGTATTTTCCTAGGAAATGTATATATTTATTTATTTTAACTTATCATGGGAATTTCCACTTAATTAGAGGGACCTAGGTAAGTAGATTTCTCCAGTTTTTAGGAAGTTTTTCCATGTTTTTGCCAACCAAACAACAATACCTTCTTCTACTTATTAGAAAAATCACTTACCATGTTTTCTTTAGCTGGCTAAACAATACCTAAATTTGTAAAGTTACAAAACTATCTCAACTTTCGTTTGTGTCCAATCTAAAAAGCTTGAATATGCCTCTTTTTTGTTTGCTTCATGATTCATAAATATATTGATTATTATATCTAATTAGTCTTAAATAAACATAACAATTTCATCTTCATTGTTCAAATTGTCATGATCTAATTGCTAATTTATACCTCTAACACAAATACACAAAAATTTCATAATTCACAACAACAAATTAATATACTTTTAACTATGATTTTAATTAATTGCCTTTTAAAATTAACAATGATATTTAAGGATAGGTTGTTCAATTCACTTTTCTATTTAATGGGCAAGATTGTCTTTTTCTTAGCTTTTGCATGCTTATCTCTAGCTCCATGACTATCTATCAGATTACTTTTAGATCTTCTAGATGTATGTTGATATTTGTACAGTAATTTTTTTTCATTCATTGCATCTCTCTCTTTCCTCTTAATCTCTTATCTCCTTCTCTCTTACATTTTCTTCACTCCTTACTTCGAAGCTTGATGGAGTCTTCCTCCATAATTTTGACAACTTTAAATCCTTTTCTTTTCTCAGTTCTTTCTTTGTTCCTCTGTTTTCAGCCCAAGTTATTGACTTTTTTTAGGAGGTTAGAGCTATATTCTTGTATCCTAATTCCTATGTATTAATCTCCTTCTTTATTTGACAGAAAGTTGTAATCTTTTATTGAAATTCATATCAGAATTTTGCTTGATTTGTTGGAGAATTGGAATTGAAATTAAATTGAGAACAATCAAGGCATTATTTTGTGGCATATTATTGTATCAATTGGAGGATTGATAAGAGATTATTTGAGGAGTGAGGATTAAGGGAGCTAAGGAGGAGAAGGCAAGGAAGAAGCTACTGAGTTCATACTTATCTGTTTCTTCTTTTTTTTTCTTTTTTGAAATGATTTTTTTGACAAAAATCAGGGGTAGCATCTGCTACCCCTTGTTACTGAATAGATACGCCACTGCTCTCGCCGTCCCTTCTCTCCCTTTTTTTCTCTTTAAAAAACACTAGTTTCTCATTTTTGTTTTTGGACTACCATCAACAATTTTACTTGTGGTCAGCCCCATGTTTTCATTTATTTGTGCTAGGTTTAGGCTTTCAATAATATCGTTACTCTCTCTTTTGGAGAATCTTTTTATCTAACTATTGTGTTACTTACATGTCTTTTAAAGAGTCTTCCTCACTAATTATCGGGTTATTTCTCTCATCTTAAGGAAAGATTGAGATCTTTACTTTTGAATTCCAAATCATTACTTTGGCGAATTGTTATCCGATTTTACAACAGATTTTGGTTTACATATTGCAGTTTATTATATTTGAAAATTCTCATTCTACTCAGTATTGTGTCAAATTGATTGACTTTCTTTGTGAGGGTTATGGAAATGTGATAGAGGATATGGAAAAGTGTTCAATCTCAGTTTAGTCCTCTGATTTCTTCCCCTTAAAAAACTACTTACTTTGTCTTATTTACTTCTATCATTTACTTTTCCATAGTCTCAAATGTATACTTTTGATCATTGTTAACTTTAGTTGTATATATGAAATGATTGTAAGAACAACTAATATTATGAAACTGCACACCAATACATACCCCATCCACCAAATTCGAATATTATGAAACTGCACACCAATACATACCCCATCCACCAAATTCGGAATAAGTACCTCCTCCAACTTACACAGATAAGCCCATCCACCTAATTTAGATTAAAAAAATAAAAACTCGAAATAAATGGGTGAAAAGTTGGTGATGAGATGAGAGTGGGTGACGTTCCACCCAATTTATCACCCATTTTTTCATCCACTCTTCAATGAACTCATATTATAATACACAAAAGATATTTACTTTATAAGATAAATGCTTAATTTCAAACCCTAATATTGACTTCATTACACTTCCAATTCTTTTGTTTGGCTAATATATCACTTCTCATAACCCATCTAAAATCTATATATACTACTGGTCTACTCCCATGCTAATCTTTCAATCCTTCTAATTCATAGCATATATGGATGGATGTATCTGACGTCGATGTATGCCTATGATGAATGGAGTGCATGGATGCAGGCAATGCTCCGCTCGATCCGAACTCGATCATTGTAAATTATGCCTACCATTACCTAGACATATACATGCTAGAAGAATGCAGTGGCGGACCTAGAGGGGTATACATGGGGGTACAGCTGTATCCCCAAATTCGAAAAAAAAAATCAGCTTTAAAAAAAAAAAAAAAATACGCGATTCTTTTTTCTCTCTCCTCTCTCCTCTCTCCTCTCTCTCTCACAACTGAACGGCACTCAAGGACTCAAAGTCTCAACTCTCAAACCACCGAGCACCAGTGACTTCGCGACCACCGACGGAAACACCGAACCAATGAGGGGCACCGATCGCCGTTCGCCGCCTCTAATTCGAAGTTCGACTTCGCGACCCAGACACCCAGTGACCCAGACTTCGCCGAAAGTCCTAAACAGTAAGTTGTTGAGTTTTTTTTTTTGTTTTAATTTCATATTTTCCAACTTTTATAAGTTTATATATGTTAGATTCTTAGATTAATTGAATATTTAGATGTAAATTGTTGAATTTAGACATTGTTGATTAATTAGTTAGGGTTTGCTTATTGCATCGTTTTTGCTGCTTTTTTTTTGCTCTTCAATTAGATGTGGTTTTAGTTTATTTTTTTTATTTGATTGGTTTTATGTTAAAGTTTTGTTCTTTCATGGATTTTAGAGGTTTTCTGCTTAGTTCGATTATGTAATTGTTCTGTTTTTTCTAAGATTTTGCTGTATTTTATCGCTAAAATTGCTAGTTAGTTGTTGGGTTCATGGTTGTGTATAATGTATAGTGTTCTATATTGTTAGATCTAATTATTAGAATATATTGAAGTTGTTTGTTTGTTTTTGATTAATTTTGTTTTCTATACGATAAACATAGATAACATAGTAACGAACCTACGAGAGGTAGCATAGTAGATGACTAAGTCTAAACTTTACAATAGGAATTTTTTTTCTGGTCTAGTATCTTGGATATATTACTATGTTATCTCTATTGTGTGACCTTTTTTGTACCTGAATTGCTGACTTTTCTCTATCATCTGTTATGGCGAGAACTACTCTTGCTCTAAATTGAAGTGAACATCTTGATTTTAGTTATCTATACTTATGTGTTGAACAATTTTTGTAAACTTTTTTCCACACCGGTTGCGTTTGTTGTTTGTCCGTACCCCCAGATTCAAATTCCTGGGTCCGCCACTGGAAGAATCCATATGCGAATGTATATGTTTCGTTGGTCCATCTCAATTTGCAAGTTTGAAGTGCATTGTCAAAATTAGTTTTCATGTGCTTTTAAGATATAATGTATATGTTTCCTTAAATAAAATATATAATGTATATGTGTTTATGTTCAAGTAGAATATAATAGATAACCTACTGGGCTACTAGTAACAATGAGAATGATGCATATATAAATGAGAAGGATAAAATAAATTTACCAGAATTGTAATCCTTGAAAATGGACTCAACCATAGCCGTGGCCTCATCTTCTCTAATAGGTCTAAGGGCCTCAAGCCTTTTCGGAGAGAAAAGTTCAACCACACAAATGTTTTTCACCTTAACAAAATGGGGCCCATAATCAGCCCATAATAGGTCTTTACCATTGCTAATTTTGGCAATGGACCTACTTCTATATCTATCTGCTAATTGTGGATCATTCTCCTTAAAAACTTCCCTAGCCAACTCCGAATTTGATATAATCACGTTCAAACTCGAACCAACCCAAACCGAAAAGATTGGTCCATAATGTTGAGCCCATCTTGTAAAGCATTCGAACTTATTCGTCTTGACATCATCGAGTTTTCCGATGATAGGCCACGGGCGTGGCCCGGGTGGTAGTCTGGTGGTCAGCTTCTTGAAGAGCTTATAAGCAATTACTAGAGAGATAATAGAGAAGGAAAGTTGGAAGATGAAATCCATAACATTTATTGTTGAGAGGGAAAAATAATAGTTTGATGAGAAAAGGCAATTGCATATTATAGGTAAACAAAGTGTTGGGAGAAAGTTGTACATAGTTTAAGTGTATTGTTGTTGGTTGATTGGAGAAGTATGAACATGGGAAGAAGTGGTAGGCCTGTTTCCACTTACCACGGTCATTATTTGTTATGATAGTGGAATATTTGCCCACGTCCTAATACAGAAAGATTGAGAGCTAAGAAGAAGTATTAAACGAACATATATGCACGATATGATTGACAATTGAAACTAATTCATTGGAAAACAGAAAACTAGTACTCTATTTCAAAAATGGACAAACTGACAAAGTGGAATATGCAACGTGCAAGCGCCAAGCTGTATTACTCCATTATTGATTTAGTTTTTTCTTTTTTTCCCCTTTCAGCTTTTATTGGCTTTGAATTTTCTCCATGAATAATGTCAAAAAAAGTATTAATTCCTCCTATACGCTGAACTTGAAATTAATTCCATGGGTACCGTCCACGTAGAACAGCACGCGAGTAAAAAAAAATCCGGCAACTCCGAGTAGCGGTTAACTTTAAGTTAAGACGCTACTGGAGGTAGCGGTTTACGAGGCAAAATCGCTACTGAGAGTAGCGGTTTATTACGGAACATAACAAACGCTCGACGCACAGCCTACGTGGCGCGCTTTTCCCGCTTTCTTTCTTGCGTTTGTTATGTTTAGTAATAAACCGCTACTATGAGTAGCGGTTTATATGCATGCCTTATAGCTTGTCTTAGGGACACAATATAACCGCTATTTGAAGTAGCGGTCAACTTCATTAACCACTACTTGGAGTAGCGATTTTGTTAAAAAAACCAAATTATGGCGTGCTGTCCTACGTGGACGGTATCCATGGAATTAATTTGAAGTTCAAATAAGATAGGAGGAATTAATACTCCTTTTTACATTATTCATGGAAAAAATTCGCTTTTATTGTTTTTCTTTTTCGGGGCCAAGTGATTTCGGTTTGTGACAAAAATCGGTAACTATATCCAACAATGTTAATGCATTCTAGATCCTACACCTGAGCTTAATTTTACACTCGTATAGGGGCGGGGCTACCATTATCGAGCCGCTGTTTAAATTCTCAATTTGGACCCTTTACCCATTATAAATGGAACTTGGAAATAGAAGTGAAGGATTTGGGTTTTTAAATTGGAAAGGATGGGAAGAATGAATCTAGAGAACTTTGGGAAAAGAAATTGTATAGTAGTTTGTCATGAAGAAGACTAAGAGACAAAGCATTGAAAGCCTTGTCTCTCTCGTTAAGTGACAAATTGAAGAAAAAAAAGGTCAAGATTAAACATGGATATCTTTCGCAAAACACACTCACCAAGAATCAAACTTTGTATCGCTTGTTTGAAAACCTATTATCTTACCAACTATTCCACTTTATCTTTCTGCTTGTACATTGATACATTGGTAGTACTAGGCTAAGTACTAAGTTTCGGAGGCCTTCTAGTACCATGATCCTGTGTGGTTCACCTATCCCTCACCCCCCAAGAACCGCCCCTGCACTCGTATGTGGGTTTTTTTTTTTTTTTTTTTTTGAGGGGAAGTGGGTTTTTATTTCATAGCACATTTAACATTTTAATGATCTTTTTCATCAATATACTTGCATATTCTTTGCATTTGTAATTTTTTTTTTACATTTCATGTGCTCTATTTATAATGCTTCTTATCATTCAATTGAACTATAAAAAACACGCAAATGTAAAAAAAAATAGCATACAACTACGAGGCATAATATGTATCATGCTCTTATTGTACAATATCTATCTCACTCATTTTTGGTATTACTAGTTTTATTGTTAAAGTCCCCTATGTGTGAATTTGCTATTAATTGTTTGTCACTCATCAAATCACTCAGCTATTTGACCAATTATATTATTAGTTTTTTTATTGATTAGTTTAGACAACTATTAGTTTTCCTCCTAAAATGAAGAATTTTCTTTGGAAGTTTTGTCAAGATGGTCTTCCGACTAAAGTAAGACTACAAAAAAGTCATGTTTTCCTCCCTCAGGAATGCATTTTTTGTAATCACCATTCTGAAGATGTTAATCATCTTCTTTTTGTTTGTCCGTTCACAAGAGATGTGTTTTCTTGGATTCATGATCTTTATGGGTGGGCTTGTCTCCCTCCCATTACGTTGTCAGATGATATTGTATCTAATTTAAATCTTATTAAGGATAGTTCGTCCTGCTTAGAGTTGACTCATTTTTGTTTTACTTGGTGGTTTATTTGGTTTTAGAAATAAAGTTATTTTCCGGATGAGGTGTCCTCTCTTCGCTGTTCTTCTGACTCATAGTGTGGTTAATTATTTTCTTGATTGGGGTAAAGCTCAATCGCAAGATAGTTTGTTAGATTTCATCCCGAAAATTTCTCCTTTTATCTCTAAAAAGAATGTGGAGGTCTCTTGGACCCCCCCTCCTGTGAATGTTTTTAAGCTAAATTTTAATGGTTCCAAGCTTTCTAATGGGCAAACTTCCTTTGGGTTCACTATTCGGGATCATTTGGAAGGTCTTTGTCTTGCTGGTGTTATGGCTCTTTCTACAGATTGTTCTATTCTTCAAGCTGAAGCTTGGGGTCTGCGGGAAGGTTTGAAGGCGGTCAGGTTTCTTAATATCTCCTCTCTTATTATTGAAGGAGATAACCTTGTTGTCATCAATTCTGTAAGGAGATGCTGGAAGGTTCCGTGGGAAATTTCTGGTATGATCACTAATTCAGTTGAAGACCTGAAGAGTGTTCCTAAGGTCTCATTCGACCATTGTTTTAGGGAAGCGAATCAAGCGGCGGATTTCATGGCTCATAGGGGTCACGAGGCTTCGTCTTTATTATATTGGTTTTCTTCTTCTACTTTGGTTTTTTCTTCCATCATCCGAAAGGAAGCCTGTAGGTTGGTCCTATGTTAGGAACCAGACCTAGTTTTTCTTTCCTGTAACAAAAAAAAAAGTGGTAAAATCAACAATTGGTTATTAATAATTTGTACATGAAGTAAATTTGAAAGTCAAAAGCCAAAAGTGATATACCAAACAAATTTTCGTCATTTAACCAAAGTTTAAAGTTAGAAGCTAAAAGCCAAAAGTCATTTGCTAAACAAGGCCGAAGTCTTGGGACACCTCATCGAGAACTCTTACCATTCACTCTAAACTCTTACACTCACCAAATATCAAACAATAGTTCAAGTCACGTTGAAGACAACATAAACATTATATAGAATGCAACAGTTTAAGAACTACACTTGAGACATCATCATCGGAATTGCAACAGATTGAGCGGAGTGCTGCGGCTATTTTACATCAGGATATTACAACATAAACTCCTTACGGAGAAAAAGAAAGGAAACAAGACACAATCCCTATACAAAACCAAAGGTTGGGAGGAAAATCACAAAGCTCGTTGCTAGGCCAGAAAGCTTCAAAACCTGTCTAAAATTGCGGCATCCAAACCAGCACTTCAGGCCATTTAAAAATGCAAGGAGAAAAAAAACATGAGCAGTCAAATTGTACTCACGTAGCATCTCTCCATTGACAGCGAACAAGCAAGAAAAGACTTCTCCCAAATCAACCTTGGAAAACTGAGATGTCTTCCCTTTACCATGTTGAACACGGATAAAGAACAACAAACTAGTGTACAGTTGGTACAGACGCTGCGTGGCAGAGGTACAATCAGGTATCACGTCTGACAAAAACTATCTTTGGACTGGGAACAAGCTGAAGAACACATTTGGTCATTGATGGCTTAGGCTCCATATAAGATCCAGGTAGAAGTTTTACCTGTACTTTCAGTAACATATAAAGTAATTAGGTATATATGCTACTTGACTATAAAGACCACTAACAATCTCATCAGAAGTCGCATATAAAATGGCTAGAGGCTAGATTAACTGTTTAGAGAAAAAGCCCATCTACAAGCGAAAGCAACAATTGATGGACGAGAAACAGAAAAAATTACACCATTAACTAGAATATAATCTTCTGATATTAACAAGGATCACTTACAATGATATACACACAGATAAGAGCAGGGGGCCAGTTATCCGTAACGAAGGTTTTAATTTGAAAATAGTATTGCCATTTTGCATTTATAATAATTGAAGAACATAAATTGGGGTAATAAGATCTTAAATCCGGGAAAAGATGGAAACTAGTATGACTCGAACGCTCTACCTTGAGTTTGTTCTTCGCTTCTCTCAAATTAATTCATCAGAAGGCTCTACAATTATTGGCAAAAGAACAGATCTTGCTTGGTGTTCAGTAAAAGCACAAATAATGACAAATAATATCAAGATGAAAAGGAAAATCACAAATAAGAAAGGTTTCAAAGAAAAGAGAAAACTCAGTGTTTATTTGCTGCACAATATACATCATCTAGCACTGTAATTGTTTATTCTATTCAAAAAAAAAAAAAATAAGGCACTGTAATTGTTTAGAATGCCTTTGCCATTCACTAATCTAGTATTATGCATCACAAATATGATCCCCAACGCTTGTGACCCCCCTCTAGTCAAACCCATATAATGAGATGGGGCACTAGATCAGATAGACAAAAAGTTCAAGATTCCCATGCATAAGCTTCAACAAAAATGACAAAATTCTATCTGAGATAATACAGCCCAAATAATCAGTAAGAAAACGAACCTCATACTGCTCAAGCAGTGATGCAAATATAGATGCAATTCCCATAATAGCAAACCTCTGGCCAACACATGCACGCAGACCTGAACCAAATGGAAGAAATGCAGCGTTCTTGTATGGATCACTTAGGATATATGACCCCTCTCCCGAATCTGGAGGCACTTCAGCAGAATCTAAACCAAATAGCAACAAAAAGAATGATGATGACACGAGCAGCTAAATAGTACTCTAGCATAGTTCATCTTTTAAGAAACTAATAAAATACTCGCCTTCATTTCATAAGATAGAAGGTGTCTACAAATAGTATGTAATGACATCAGAAGTCCCTAAATCTAGACAAAGAGGTCATCAGTTAATTACTATGTCATTGCACAAAGATATTGCATTATATGGTGATAACGGAAGAATAAGAAGGTAAATTCAGAAACTTCATTTAAAAATAATTCCATTTCTTTTCCGGGTCAAATCATTTATCATATTGAACAAAAAATATAAAGTTACATGTCTTAAATGTACAAACAAAGGGAATCTTGTGTGACGTCATAAAACTTGCGACTTTTGGGATGATATTACTAAGGTAAAGAGTCCTATATTAATACCTTCTGCACCTCATATCGCCTCTACAAAATTTTAATTGATATTTCCTCTGTTCTTTTTTAAATAAGAAACATTGGAGTATGACAAAAGAGTTAAAGGGAGGAGAGAGATAGAAAGAGATAAAATCGAGGACCTTCTTGTGCTAGGAGAGAGAAAGAAAGAATATATTGCCAAAAATGTCAATGTTGCAAGTAATATGCAACTTCCTAGAATAGGAGACCTTGCAAGCAAAAAGAAACGGAGGAAGTATAACCCGATGATATATGATATAAGGTTAAAAAAGAAGATAGCTCTTATAAGTAAATTAAATTTTCGAAAGGTAATGTAAGGTGTGGATGCATTTATATAATCGTCCCCAAAATCATTAACTTCAACGAAATTTTACAAGTTAGGGGTTACCTCAAGTCGTGGTGTAAACAACTAAATGTGAGGGTTTTCGAGGTAAACACCTAAAAGACTATAAAAGCTTTGGTATAAAGTCAGAGAAGTTTCACTGAAATATAAACGTGTTTAATTGAAGATGAAAACATTTGACAAGCTTTTCTTCGTCAACAAAGAAGAGCTGCGTCAAAGGAATTTTAGAACAAGACAGAAAAACTGTAAAATCGGATAAATCAATACTGATTTTACTCTACTCTTATAACGCATTTTCCCACCCCAACTGATGGTTTCCTGCCTCTACATCATATATAAGAGATATATCACAAACTACCAACTGAGGGTAAATATCACTTGAGCAGCAGCCATAGTTAAAAAAGCATGAATTAGTAAGGTAGGTAAGAAGAAACCTGTAGTTTCGGAGCTTCTGCTAATTTCAGATCTCTTTTCATACTTTGACAAAAAGCGGTATGGATTAAACTGCGCAGCATCACTTCCCCAGTTGAATTCATCCATCTGAACCAACTGTATGGGTGCAACAAGCAGAGCTCCAGCAGGAATGTGTAACCCATTCTTAAGATCCAAGTCTAGAACAAAGCGTGAAATGTCAGTATGTACACAGTGGAGCGCAGAAAAACAAAATCGTCGTACAAAGGGTTTTTACCAACGACTAGAAGTCCATAAGCAAAAATAGGTTATAGTGATTGCAAACAAACCCCCCCCGCCTGTCCAATAATGTCCCAACCTATGTTACCCAACCCATCAGTGAAAAAGACCCTAAATATTCTAAAAGAACCAAAAGAAAGGGAGAGATGAGTATCCGACAAAGCTACAAGTCAATACACTGCAATGAATTTTTTTTAAAAAAAGGGAATTATGACGTTGCTATAAACAGCTATATGCAACTCATACTTCTTGCTAACTCCATCTATTTCTTACATTAATGAAATACAATTTGATTTAAAAATAAATAAATATTCCCTCTTCCATGAACAGAATATGATGCCAGAGAATGGTTCTCCTAAGCTTATGAATGTACATAGATGCATTCAACTTAAAGCAACTTAAGTCACATACCTTCTTCATACATTGCAGGCTAAGCAACTCTAAATATGATTAAATTGATATAGGAATTCATCAACTCTCAGTCTCTCACTACTATAATTACCCTCCTCAAGACAGCATACCTGTAAAATAGACCAATTATCTTGAAAGTACTCAAAGATTCATACCTTGTCCCAAAGAGCATCTCTGCAGCAGAGGTCCAGCAGGAAGGAGGCGAGCAGATTCATACATGGTAGCCAATAAGAGGTGCATCTCACTGACATCTTGCTTACTTAGCTTATCAGATCGTTTTCTTACCGTAATTACCTCTGAATATATCTGCATATAGGAATCAGCAGACAAAAGTTAGATGTTCCCTTTATTGTACTTGTATCCTCTGTCCCTAAAAGAATGCTCCATGTTCCATTTTGGTTTGTCCCTAAAGATTGCTCCATTTCTCTTTTAGGTAACATGGTACCCACAGGCCACAATCCTGCATTTCTCCTACCCCACAGGCAAAAAGAAACAACTACCAACCCACTCAATACAACACTTATAAAAAGTAAAAGATGGGGAATGGTCAAACAATAAGAATGGGTAACAATAATGAACGTTCACAGCCTGTTTATGAGTCCACGAATGGGTAACAATAATGAACGTTCACAGCCTGTCCCTAAAGAATGGGTAAAAAGATGGGGAATGTACAAGGACGATAGTAAGTAACCGTGAGATCAATGAATTTAGCATTTATGAGTCCACGAAGTTTGAAAAGAATTTTATTTCTACAAGTTATATGCCAACATCACAGCCTGTTTTGCTCAGCAGAGACAGAAGAATCCGTAAAAGTGTCAAGGTTTTGAAACCCCTCCCCCTTGTCAAGGGCAATATACCTCCAACCCCTAACACTCAGTCTCCCAGTCTAGAATGATTGCTGTGCTACAAATCAGTATGCAAATCAATATAGAACTCAGGTCAAGGGTGTTGGATATATTGAAGTATCGGTCTCCAAAACAGAGAACCAAATACAACCCACAATGCTTTCGAGAGGATTGTGGAGCTCTCCCAATGAGTGTCTCTCTTTCTACTATATTTTTGGATGCCTTACAAAAATATGCCACCTTCCTATTTATAGCCCAACACTGGACCCACTCTAACAGCCTTCTGTTCATTACCTCTCCACTACTAACAAACTTCCTGAGTCATCATTACATTATATAATTACAGTCTAAGAAATTCCCTTTCTGCCCTTCTTAGTGCTTTCTAGTCCTCCTAGCATAGGTGAACCTGATGGGGGGACGTGTAGGAGATGTTGCATTACCCCCCTCCCACACTGCCACCTTGTCCTCAAGGTGGAATGAAGGAAACAGTGTGAGGATAGCCTGGTAATCTTCCCAAGTTGCATCAAAATCCGGAAGGCCCTTCCACTTGATCAACACTTCAGCCAGAAGATGAGAGCCATGAGTGACGTGTCTGACGCCAAGAACAGCCTCTGGTTCAGTGTCCAGGACCATGTCAGAGGTAAGCTGAGAGGGGATGGGAGAAGGAGTCAGGGTTGTACCAACTGCAGCTTTGAGTTTGGACACGTGGAAAACATTGTGTATTTTAGCAGTGGTGGGCAACTGAAGTTTGTAGGCCACCTTGCCCACCTTTTGGATCACCTCAAATGGACCATAGAACCTAGGTGAGAGCTTTTCATTAACCTTCTTAGCTACAGAGGATTGCCTATATGGCTGAAGCTTTAAATAAACCTGCTCCCCCACCTTGAATTCCACGTCCCTCCTATGAGTATCTTCCTGTTGCTTCATCCTTTGTTGAGCCTTAAGAAGATGGCCTCTCAGGTCATCTAAAATAGCATCCCTCTCTAGCAAAGAATCTTCCACAGAACCTACAGCACTGTCACCCCTCGCATACTTGAGTAACTGTGGAGGGTCTCTGCCATACAAGGCTTTGAAAGGAGTGTATTTTGTGGAGGAATGGGTAGAGGTATTATACCAATATTCGGCCCACGAAAGCCAAGATGCCCAGCTGTTAGGTTGGCCCTGAATAAAACATCTCAGGTATGTCTCTAGGCACTTGTTGACTACCTCGGTCTGGCCATCAGACTGAGGGTGATAGGCACTGCTTCGGTGAAGGGAGGTACCTTGAGCCTTAAACAACTCCTTCCAGAAATGACTCATAAAAATCCTATCCCTGTCTGTGACTATAGTAGAAGGAAACCCATGAAGTCTCACAATTTCTTTCATGAATACCATAGCTACAGAATAGGCAGTGTAGGGATGTTTTAGTCCAATGAAGTGACTGTATTTAGTGAACCTGTCAACAACCACCAGAATGGAATCAAGCCCTTTTGACTTTGGAAGGCCCTCAATAAAATCCATAGAAATGTCCTCCCACACTTGTGAGGGTATGAGAAGTGGCTGTAAAAGGCCAGCTGGACTGAGATTGACGTGCTTTTGTTGTTGACAAACTGTACAAGCTTGCACATAAGTGGAGATTTGCTTCCTCATACCAGCCCAGAACCACTCCTGAGCAATTCGTTGATATGTTTTAAAATCACCCGAGTGACCCCCTACAAAGCGAGTCATGGTACTCCTTCAACAAGATCGAATAAGGAATGAATTAGTAGGTATCACTAACCTCCCTTTGTACAGCAGGTTGCCCTGATCCACGGAATACCCATGTGGTGCTGGTCGCCCTTCTTGAATTGACGTGAGCAGCTGTTGAATAAAATTATCCGTGGCAAGTTCTTGTTGCAACTGCACCCAATCCACCACACAAGTAGCTACAGCTGCTTGTAGCTCAACTCGCTCCAAAGATACTCTCTGGATAAAGCATCTGCAACTCTATTGGATGCCCGTGTTCTCGTAGCTAATCTCAAAGTCATAACCTAATAGTTTGCTGACCCACCTCTCGATACTCCGGACCCACTTCCCTCTCGCTCCATTAAAAATCTCAGACTTTCCGATCGGTCTTCACCACAAATTTTCTCGCCCAGTAAGTAATGACGCCATTTAAGCACAGCTAAGACTATAGCCATCAATTCTTTTTCATAGATGGATTTAAGCCGTGCTCGGGTGCCTAATGTCTTGCTAAAGAAGGCTATTGGATGACCTTCCCGACCGAGAACGACCCCCTAATCCAAACCCCGAAGCATCCGTCTCCACCTCAAACACCTTAGAAAAGCTCCGGCATGGCCAAGATGGGAGTGGTGGTCATGGCTTCGCTGCAAAGTAGTGAATGCCGCCGTGGCCGCACTACTCCATCCAAAATTATCCTTCTTCAATTGTTCGGTAAAGAGGTCGAGCAATGTGAGCATACCCCTTTATGAATTTTCGGTAGTAGCCGGTGAAGCCCTAGGAACCCTCTAAGTTCCTTCAAATTCGAGGTACGAAGCCAATCAAGCATGGCTTGAATCTTACTTTGTCCATCGCCACCCCTTCAGGCGGATATAACATGACCAAGGTAGGCCACTTCGATTTCCCAAACTCGCATTTCTTGCCATTAGCATACAAATTCGCCGTTGTTTTAACATCTCCAACACCAAAGCCAAATGCTCCTTATGCTCCTTTTCATTTCTACTATGGACTAGTATATCATCAAAAAAACCAACACAAATTTCCTCAAAAATGGCCTAAACACATCATTCATTAAGGCTTGAAAGGTCATAGGGCATTTCGGGAGCCCAAATGGCATCACTAACCATTCATAATGGCCTTCATGGGTCCTAAATGCCGTCTTAGGAACATCTTCCCTCCTCATTCTAATCGGTGATAACCGGACTTAAGATCAAGCTTCGTAAAAAATGGAAGCCCCGAATAATTCATCCAACAACTCATCTATTACAGGGAATGGGGTATTTATCCGGGAACCGTTACCTTATTTAAGGCGCGGTAATCCACACGGAATCTCCATGAGCCATCCTTCTTCGACTAGGAGGACGGGACTTGAGAAGGGACTGTTGGAGGTTGTCATTATCTCGCCTGCAACATGTCTCGAATCGGCTTCTCCACCTCATCTTTCGCATCCGAGGAAATCTATATGGTCTCACACTAACCGGCCGAACCCTCCTTGAGTGTAATCGGTGTTCATGGCCTCTCGGGCCGGTGGTAGCCGCAAGGGCATATTAAAAACCGGCCTATACTCATGTAATAACGTCCGTAAAATTCGAGCGCCTCCGTCATGTTAATGGCAACATCTCGACTCCCCTATCATCCCTTCCATAAGATTACATTCCACCGTAATGCCTCCCCTCTCGTTTTCTCGATGGTTTTGAGCATGGTTTTTAGTGAGACCTTGGTCCTTCCCAAGCTTCGGGTCTCCTTGAGTGTGACCGTCTATGTAAGACGGGTTCGCCTCCGTGACCGCTTCCGCACCGGGCAGTCGGTGGTACGGACGGATTCGCTGGGATTCGTACCAAAACGAATCTGGAAGGTGGGTACGGCGGAGAAAGTGGGTACGGTTGGTATGCAGTGGGTACGGCCGGGGACGTTGTAGGGCTTGTGAAACGTACCCGAGCGAAGTGGCGAAGTCTCCGGCGTTCGGGAACTAGGTGCGAACTCTTCAACTCTCGTCTCCCCGGCAGTCCGGCTCTCCGCGTGATCGTGAGTCTATGCCATGAGTCTCTCTCTCTTCTCCATTAGATCTAATCTCTCCTCCTTTATTTTCGATTTGTTTTCTTTTATATTTTCTCTCCCTCCTTCGATTTGTTTTCTTTCATTTTCTCAATTAGATCCAGTCTCTCCAACTGTACTCCTTGTTTCTTTCCTCACGTGCTCAAACTTTTCTTCCCCTTTTCTTTATTTTATCTTTGACTTTTCAACCCTTCCAATAATAATATTATTTTTTGGAAGGAAGATTAAGACTTACTTTTAATTTTATTTAATCATCTAGGTACGGTAGTCGACCCCCTCCTTTTTTTCTTGTTTGTTTAGCTAGGCAAGTAAAGCAAGTGAGTACATTGTCCAGACCTTTTCTTTTTATAAATATAACCGTATTGTAATGTCTGGGTGCTTGCACTAAGCCACTACTTATCTAGGGAAGTCTAGTAAAACTAATTACTACTTTTCTTCCTTTTTTTTTTTTTTTTTTTACCTAAATTAACCTTATATTTTTTAATAGTATTCTTGAAGGAAAAAAGCTTATTAGTTTATATTTTTATTCGTATGTCGTTTAATTTTTTTTTATAAAAAATTAAAATCGAGATTACAAATACTAAAATGTATAAAAAATTTAAAATAATATTATTCATCAAATGTATTATATTTTTTATTATTTTTCTTTGCCGAATCCAAGCCGCACTGTTTCGGAAATTTTATTTCGCTTTCCGTCCCCGTATCCGTACCCGTATCCGCCCCGTACCCGATGGCAACCTAGGTGACCGTGCCCTCTCCCATTTTGAACTTGAGCGCTTGTGTTTTCCAATTGGTCGTCATTGTCCCCAATTTTTCAAGCCACCGTATACCAAGGATCAAATCCGAATTACCCAGGGGCAAGGGGAAGAAAATCTTCTATCACCATAATTCCTTGGATCTCCACCGCTATTCCCTTGCATTCCCCCGACCTTGGACAGCCCTCCCCGTTCCCAAAGAAACCCCAAAGGTGCGGTTGGTGGTGAGAGGCGAGTTCAATTTCTCCACTATTAAGGTCGAGATAAAATTATGAGTGGCCCCCGGGTCCACCATAATTACCACCTCCCGCCCTTTGATTCTTCCCACCATCTTCAATGTCTTCGGGCTAGTGATCCCCATAACCGAGTTTAAAGAGACCTCGGGTAAAATTTCCTCTCGTAAACTCCCCTCTCATGGTGTTCTATGGTGTTATGCTCGGTTGCTACTACCTCAATCTCTAGTTCCTCTTCCTCCTCCCCTGAGCAACACGCTTAATTCCCTCCTTTTGCAACGGTGCCCCGTGGCCCCACTTTTCATCACAACGGTAGCATAAGCCTTTCTCTCTCTTGGCCTGCAATTCACGCTCACTCAACCGCCTCATCTCAGAGATGGGTTTTGCTATAGGCATGGAGTGGGTTGTTTTTGGGCTGTTGATTGAGGTACTTCCAGTCATGGAGTGAGAATAGCTACTTACCGAGTTGTTGGATCCCCCCCTGGAATAAGCAGGTGTATTATAGGGCGAATTATAGGGCCCAGACATTGAAGCCGACCTATAATTCATGAATGTGCCCTTCTTTCTTTTAACTTCAGCCCATTTGGCTTTCTCCTCAGCTTTTATAGCCAGGCCCATCGCATGATCCAACGACCTTGGCCCATGAAGGTGGACTTCAGCCCTCAGATCTGGGTCCAACCCTTTTATAAAATTACCCATGGCCACCTCCTCTGTTATTCCAGTCAACGGGGCAATTAGTTCAATAAACTTTCTGCGATACTCCACCACCGTTCCTTCCTGCGCCAGGGTGAGCCACTGCTCATGGAGGCTTCCCGCCGCCACCGATCGGAATTGTCTAAGCAACATGTTCTTCATCTCCTCCCAACTCGTGAGTGGTTTTCGCGACTGTTCCCACTGGTACCATAGCAGCGCGTCTCCTTCGAAGGCCACCACCGCCGCCTCGACCTTTTCAAACTCCGTCAACCCATAAAATTTGCAGAATCGTTCGGCGCGTAAGATCCACCCATCTGGATTTTCGCCATTAAACAACGGCATATCCAACTTCTTATACCTCCAGTTTCCTTTATGAGTCATCTCCTTCTCAACCTCGTCTTCGCCTACATTTCTTCCGATCCCGATTCCACCTCCTCCTGCTTCCTGAAAATTACTTCCCCTACCTCGACTCCAAGTGTTCTCCCTCGGAGATCCCCGGTTCAACTCAGCCTCCGCATCCGCATCTTCTCCTTGTCTCCCTCCAAGCAATACTTGAGGTTGTCGCTCACCAAGCGAGGTTCGAATCTCAGACTGGAATTTCTCTTGATCCCGTCGCATCTGAGCCACCATTAGTTCCTGATTCTCCCGATCTCGATTAATTCTTCCCTCTAGTCGCTCAGCGGTGGTTTGGAGATCTTCCTTGAACTGGGAAGTCATCTTCTCCAAGCTTGCCGTTAAGTGCTGCAATCCTCTTGCTACGTCACTTACTGCTGTTGTCACCTCAGTGGTGATGGTGGTTTTCAACGACGCTACCTCCTCTTCCAATTGTTCAATCCTTTGAGAATGAGTTCTAGTCATCATGTCCCGGTGGTGGATCGCAACGGCTCTGATACCAACTTGCTACAAATCAGTATGCAAATCAATATAGAACTCAGGTCAAGGGTGTTGGATATATTGAAGTATCGGTCTCCAAAACAGAGAACCAAATACAACCCACAATGCTTTCGAGAGGATTGTGGAGCTCTCCCAATGAGTGTCTCTCTTTCTACTATATTTTTGGATGCCTTACAAAAATATGCTACCTTCCTATTTATAGCCCAACACCGGACCCACTCTAACAACCTTCTCGTTCATTACCTCTCCACTACTAACAAACTTCCTGAGTCATCATTACATTATTTAATTACAGTCTAAGAAATTCCCTTTCTGCCCTTCTTAGTGCTTTCTAGTCCTCCTAGCATAGGTGAACCTGATGGGGGGACGTGTAGGAGATGTTGCATGCTGTTCCACTAAGATACTTCTAGGAACATGCTTCAAAAGTTCCTAAAAATTTAACTAAAAGAAGGGTCCTTTAGTTTGGGGGAGAGGGGTCAATGTATAGAGACTTCTATGAGTCACCATGACCCTCCCCCTGGTTGGACCGCCATTTAGGTATTCTCTCTGTGTGTGTGTGTGTAAAATTCTGTAAAAAGCAGCTCCAAATGATGTCAGAAAGATGAATATTCAGCAATAAAACAGCACAACTTCATCCGACTGCATGGTCTTCATGGGAATTCTTTTAGATAAAAAGATAAGAACTAAAAAGAGAGAAGTTGCTACCCTCAACATGTAAATAACATCTGGCATGCATACAAAACATGCAAACTGATGTCATGATTCAGGAAGATGAAAATTCAGTATTGCAGCTGCACTAGTTCATTTGGCTACATGGACTTCATGGATAATCTTTCAGAAAAGATATTGATCATTTTTGTTAGATATGAAAAGATATTAACAATTAGAAGTTAGAGAACAGAAGAACTTGCTATCATCAACATGCAAAAGCAAATAAATACCTATGAGAAATCCTTCTTATGCCCCCCCTAGTCAACGGACCTCATGGTCACTGACAGTTCAGTTGAAGAGATGACAATTCCTACAAAAGGCTCTTTTGTCCTGAATTCCAACAGTTTACCACTCAAAAAAGGCTTCTCATGATCAGGGTACAAAATGATTTCCCTAAATGAGCAGAAAGCACCAGCTTAAGACGCACACTATAAAGTTGCACACAAAAGAGGCTCAAACGAATCTGGACAATGGTTGGCAACCTTGGCTTCTTTTCTATAAACTAGAGATATTAATATATGCAAGATATAATGATGCTGACATACTATGAAGATAGAGAGGGAAATTCTCTTGCAGAGTAGATCTAATTTAGATCTTTCTCTAATGCTCATCCAAACAAGAACATGAAAGAAGAGAGATGGAGTTGAAAATTTAAAAACAAGAGCATGAAAAAAATTTACCCCCGACCCACAAAACCCACTATCAGATGGCCAGTATATATAAAGAATCTGAGAGTATGGGGTAAATAATAGTAAGCATGTCAAAGAGCAAGTCGAGTAAAAAAATCCAAAATGCAAACATATGAAATAGGCATTCTACACAATCAACAATGCATAGTCACTGAAAGCCGAATCAAATACTAAAGTATACCTACCAGGCTACCACCATTCACAGGAGCAAATGCGAGCTGCCAACCAGCCAAGGAGTGCAAATTGTAAACAGAAAGACTGCTTTTAGAGATATGGAATGTCAAAAACTTTACCTTTTCCTGTATCTCAGGATGCATTGCAAGTCTGGCTAGGACATTGCCAATCAAACCAGCAGTAGTTAGGCACCCATGGAACATCATTCCCATGACATATCCACAGGACTCTTCCCGTTGATTCAGATGACAACAGGGCTCTTGTGAGCTTGAATTCTCAAGCTTCACCACACCATTAGTATAGCTTATATCAAATGCAGCTTCCCCTCCTTTCATTTTAGGATTGTTGTGGCAATTGGGTTGACACAGCATCTTGTAGTTCAGCTGGCACTGCTGAACAATATCTTGAGTCAAGGCTTTCAGCTTTGTGCACAGATGCTGATACTTCCAGTAACCTTGTTTCCAGAATGGAGGAACTTTATACGATGCCCAAAAACAAGCATCCTTTGCAATCCTTATGAGAAGCTCCTCGTAAGCATTAGCCTTGGACCAAACAAAGAAAGCATCACCAAAAATGTGGCTCCTAAGATGGAGAAGGCCATGTGTTGGGAGAACATCTCACAATCAAGGGTTCCCTTGTTCATGATGTCACATATTCTTTCCATTACAGAGTCTACAGCTCTATCGGGCCATTGCATTTGCTTTATCAAGCAACTTCCCATTCAACTCCACTGCCAATGCTTCTCTTCTTCTTTTGACCTGCAGCAACACACAATATATTGACAATAAATCCAAAGCAAAGATAAAGTACTCCAGGACATTACAAATTCCTAAGAGACTATGTAAATAGCATATCACAGAGGTATTAGAATATCAAATTTTTAAGACAAGTAACCATAGAAATAACATAGAGATACCTATTCGTTCATATGAGTGAAGATATATTTCGAAGAAATTTTCAACCATCAACTAACAAATTGATGGTTACCCCCCCCCCTAAGGCACCAACTTCAAGGGGGTACAGGTGGTATATATTATATGTGGCCAATCGTTTGTATCCCTGGAAATATGCACCTTTTACAGTACCCAACATTCAAGATGAGCAGGACCAATAAAAAGTCCTGTAAAAAGCTTACTAACCCCCCAACCCAAAAGACAAAAAGAGATCTTCTAGTCAGATGGTAAAAGTCAGCAAGTGAAAGAATAAAAATTAGAGTAATCTTGTGACTTGACACTTTAACCATATTAATCCTGTGTTAAGCAATTTTGTATCACTTGAGATTCTAAAACAACCTTGAAGTGGCAAAAAGGTCGTCATATTAACCTTCATGCAACGCACATTGCTTCTATCAAGATTTGACACTTTTATGCCCTCATAATATATAGAAAGAATTAGTAAAAATACTGAAAGTCCCAAAACTAACATTATTCTTCTCCTCGAGCATATCTCCCTTTCTGCAATCTCCTCCGTCATGTCCATCCTTCCCTCCCTCTCCATTGCCAATTTCATCTCCAACTATTCTCTAAGCCCTGAATTGGCTGATCTTGCAGAAAAATACTCCAAGAAATGTTTATAGATTAGAGAACACAGTGATACAGGTGTATCATCATTGTTTGGTACTTTTTGGTATAGTAGATAGGTCCATTATTGGAATTTCTGTCTGATAAGCCCAGCCCATAAACTACCAAACGAGAAATTATGATGAATAGAAATTAGAGACAGCTCTCCTCTAGCCAATGCTAACAAGCTACAGTAAGAACAAGTGGGTAGCAAAGAGGTCCTCTGATATTGCATAGAAAGCTTCAGCAGGTACAAGTATGTAGTTTGTACATAGAACAAAATGGTGCTAATTGTCAGCTGGTGTGATTTATATTAGAGAAATCATATCTTCCCCCTGTTTGCCAAGGGATAGTTTTGACTTTTGACCTTCAAATGCATGAAAGTGCATATGCAAGCATTTGTTCATGTTATAGGCATGCGATATACTTCCTCTGTTTTCTAAAACTTGCAACAGTTTGACTTGCAGACTTGCCAACGCAAAACTTGACCATTAATATCTTTACTTATATACTCCCTCAGTATCGGAATGTTCTTCCAATAGGAACCTACTTTTTGCAATCTCTCACTCACTTTTTTGAACTTCTCTTACATTTTGGTACTTCTCTCTTACTTTTTAGTATTCCTTTCTTATTTTTTGTTGACCAAACAAGGTAATATTCCCTCTAGAAAGAACTTTCTGAAACGCCCTAGGAGAGAAACCAGGAAGAACATTTAGAAACGGAGGATGCATAAATAAAAATTATAAAAAAATATTTTCAAAATATACATTGAGGCCAATCTAGTAACAAATTACATTATAACATTTGTGTTTATAAATCAGTTAACAAATAGGTTCTAAGTGAAGTATGTTAATAGTGCAAAAGTTAAATTGTTGTAATTTTGGGGAAATAGAGAAAGTATGATTTACACTTTCCAGTAGATTCACGCATGATATTTTAAGGAATATCATGATTATTGCTATTTAGAAAAGTCTGATTTCGAGGTCATATTGGCAGTAGTACGTGCTATTGATGATATAAACATACTTTTTCAGTTTACTTGGTGAGTTATTTCACAATTGAAATGTGTTTAACAGACTGGAGTAGACTGAAGAGGGAAGGAAAAAATCTTAGATTACGTGATTTCATATCTGTAAATTGAAATTGCAAACACAAATGTAAGATTATATAAAAAATATCCAAGCCTTTGCATTAGTAACTTAACCTGATATTTTCAAGGACATATCATATCTGAGATAGAGAAAAGGAGGAAGAAAGGTAGAAGAAAGAGAGTGGAGAGTTCTCTTGAAGTTGCTGCTGATTTTAATTTTTAATGAAGGAAAAGGCTTGGTAGAATGATCATATTGGTGTTAAATAATTGTGTTACATCCATCACTCAAAAAGAGCTTTTCGTTTTCCAACACCTCATGAAGCTATTGCTACTTTCGGACTTAAAAATAACATGGGTTAAAATTTTAAGAGAAGTGCTAAATTTCGGGCCACCAAAAAAATTCGCCAAATAAAACCAAAAAAACATCATCTAAGATGTAAATATAAAATTTATTCTTGAAAGTTGGACGTTAAAATAAATTTTGGATCTCTAGATGCCTCCAAAGGAAAGTGCTTTTTGTCATTTCAATATGCAAATTGCAACATAAGGTTGAAATTTTAGTACGTAGACATATAAGGTTAAAACATGACTCTTAAAAACAACACAAAAGTAGTACTAGAAAAAGAAGCAACTTACCACACAAAAAGAACAAAAAAATAATGATATAGAAGGAAGGAAAGGGAAACCTTTTTTTACAAGTATGTCCTTTCAAAAATCTTAAACATACAGATTACAGCATACCTTTTCAAACGAAGAGACAAAGAAGCTTGACTGCCCATAGGCCAAACGATACACTCTCCCTATCAAAGGCAATTTATCGGCAGCCTTCAGCAGCAATTCATTTATAACTAAAGGATCCTTTATAGACACTAGAAGCTGAGTAGGACTTAGCCACAGCTTTATGACCGATCCATACTTCTCATGTGACTTATTCAAGAGTTCTGAAATAAAAATTTGAAAAATTAGACCACAAAAGGAAATAAAGAAGGGTTGTAAAGACCAAAAAGTGCTTTTATAAAAACACAAAATCATGCTGCAATGCTTCTCATATATACTCAATTGATCACCACTTGAGTTGTAAAACAATTGGAAGCATCACTTTATCACGGAATATTTCGTGATATTTTCATTGAGGTACAGGATTACAAAATTTGGGTAATTGTACAAAAGTAAACTTATAGTTCACTAGTTCACTTTCTCAGTTAAAGCACATTATTTTTAAAGCTGTATTAAATAATTTCTATTAGTTTATAAGGTAAAAGCTAAAGATCAACAACCGAGTGCCATACATATCACAATGACTGTTGAAGTCAGGCAAGGCCTTAATATGAAAATCTTTCATTAATTAAGATTCCTCATATTACAAGGTGAAATTTACACCAATGAACCTATAACAAACCTTAGGGTGTGTTTGGTTGGGAGGAAAGTATTTTCCAGGAAAACTATTTTCCTCACTTTCCTCAGGTTTGGACCGGATCAAGGAAGGGAAAATATGAGTTGAACTTCATTTTCCAAGGTGGAAAATTACTTTTCCTAGGGAGGCAAGGAAGCCATACTTTTCCTCACTCTATCAAACAATAACACAACACAAACAAAGGAAAGTGGCTTCCATAATGGCTTCAAAGGACAGTTACTTTCCTTGCAACCAAACAAAAGAAAATCAATCTAGAATTGAGTTTTACCGTTGGAAATGTTTTCCGTCCAACCAAACGCACCCTTAGTATAACTCAAACATATTTCCTTGATTTGAAATCAACAGTAATGACAATTCGGCTCCTTGATTAAAACATCACAAATACCTAGACTTTAGACTGCAATTCTAATCTTAAAGAATCTTTTAAATAAATCAAGTAGGTCACTGGTGGTTCAACACTGGGTACACAGACAAAAAATATGCAAAATAATGCACAGGATGTCTGCAAATTAATACACCACCGGAAAGATTCCAACATCAATGCAACAACCACAGCCAGCAACAATTGAATATTCGAACTCCTATCGATATCCGTTTGAAATTATATAAACTCCATTCAAATAAAAAACTGAGACACATTAGCATTTCATTTTGATTATCATAATTCCACCTCCAGTTCCCATTAACATCAAAATTTGCGACAAAAGTTCAAATTCAAGCATCGATAACCTAACCGACAAGCTGAACAACATCAACACCTCATATCTTACATAATCAAGTCAAAGAATTCCACAATTTCAGCTCAAATTTACACAAAACACTAAAAAAATCTCAAATCAAAAAGTGAGAAACATTAGCATTCTATTTTGATTATCATAATTCCACCTCCAGTTCCCATTAACATCAAATTTTGCGACAAACGTTCAAATTCAAGCATCGATAACCTTACCGACAAGCTGAACAACATCAACACCTCATATCTTACATAATCAAGTCAAAGAATTCCACAATTTCAGCTCAAATTTACACAAAACACTAAAAAAATCTCAAATCAAAAAGTGAGAAACATTAGCATTCTATTTTGATTATCATAATTCCACCTCCAGTTCCCATTAACATCAAAATTTGCAACAAAAGTTCAAATTCGAGCATCGATAACCTGACCGACAAGCTGAACAACATCAACACCTCATATCTTACATAATCAAGTCAAAGAATTCCACAATTTCAGCTCAAATTTACACAAAACACTAAAAAATCATCAAAAAAATCTCAAATAATAAAAATTACCAGTGAGAACAACATCAACACCTCATATCTTACATAATCAAGTCAAAGAATTCCACAATTTCAGCTCAAATTTACACAAAAAACTCAAAAAAATTACCAGTGAGATCCACATGAGGATGAGCTCCAGAAAAAAGCACAGAATGACCATAGAAAGAAGGAGAAGGAGGACCAGGAATCCGACTTCCATGAGACCATAATTTGAAAATAAGAGCAAGTTTCCTAATCAAAAGAGCAGTAATTCCAATAAAAGTTAACCAAAGCAAGAGATTAATCTCTCGAATTGCATAATCCTTCAAAATTTGTTGAGAATTATTGCAAGAAGTAGAATCAATTGATCCAGACGAGTAGTAAAGTCGGCGAGAGAGGAAATTGAGGAGGAGAGAGAATTGAGAGTCGCATGGCGTCGTCATCTTGTTGAAAGAGAGAGAATTGCAGGCATTCAGATGTGAAGAAGAGTGATTTTAGGGTTTAATTGATTTTGATTTTGATCTGATTTGATGTAAAAGGTGGGAAATAATTTGGGGATTTTGTTTGTACGAGTTTGACTTGGAAATTGAGGTATTGTTCAAAGTACGAAGAAGATTATGTGAGCAGTATTGAAGGTAGCAGAAAAGTGAAGTAATAATGGTTGGAGATTGAGATGAAATGAATAAAAATGAAGGAGTTAGCTGGAATTTTAAGCTTTTTTAAACGTCGGCGCAAATGTAATGTAAAGATAGTTTAGTAGCACATGGTTGTGGAGAACTGCAGAAGCGCAACCCACTTGTCCACTAGGGAGTACTAGTGAGTAGTGAAGATGGTTTGTTTTTGTCTTTTAGGACACACCTTTACTAGAATTTAGACACCTATGCATAGCATATCTTGGAAAGAAAATGGATGGGTAGCAAAAAGGTTTGTGAGCAAATAGTTTTGTAAAATGATGGGTGAGTCCTTCTAGATTAATAATTTGGCTATATGTTAAACCATTTGGTACGAATAACAGAATAAGAATGACGATCAGTGGCGGATCCAGGTTGGCACATGAGAGTACGGAAAAATCAGTTTTTTTAAAAATAGAAAAAAAAGGAAAAAAGCCACGTGAAATGTGAAAATCTATGACTAGAAAATAGAGGAAAGTCATTTACTCTTCACGCTCATCAAAAAATCACGTGAATTCAAACTTCAAAACGCTTCTTTCTCTCTCTCACTCTTCACTTCACGTTCCCCTCTCTCTCTCTCTCAATTCTCAAATTATTCAATAATGGCAGATTTTGCAGCACTGATTCAGTTTCTCTTGATATGGAAACTATTTATTTTGGTGGAAAGGTTTAATTTTTTGCTTTTGATTTCTAGGTTTTTGCAGAAATGTGGAATTTGTTGTCGAATTTTTTTTGGGGGGGTTGGTTTGTATTTCTTGAATTTGTGGGATTTTTTTTATATTCTTAGTTTGAAGATTTTAGCAATTGGGTATTATAGATCTTATTTTTTCGTTTTCAGGGTATTCTTGAAAATGCATTGGATTGTTTGGTTGTATTTGTTTGGCAATTTGCAATTCAGAAAATCGGAAATTGGGGTTTTTGATTTTCTTTTTTAATTCATGTTTATTGACTCAAATTCTGCTGTTTAGCTAGTATTTTGCTTAAATTTTTGCTAGGGTAGTAGCCTACTAGATGACTAAGTCTAAACTCTATAATAAAAACTTTTTTTATTGTTCTAATATCTTGGATATATTACTATTCTATCTCTGTTGTATGACCTCTTTTGTACCTAAATTGTTGACTTTTCTCTATTATTTGTTATGATGGGAACTATTGTTGTTCTAAATTGAAGTGATCTTCTTGGGTTGAGTTTATTTTATTTTGTTTTTGTTTTATTTTTGTAATTGTCTGTCTTTTTATATGTGGAATTCAGATTTTATGGGTTTCTTCCACATTTTGATTTTAGTTTTCTATTCTTATGTATTGAACAATTTTTATGAACTCTTTTCTCTACTTTTTGTGTTTGTTGTATATTCGTACCCCCAAAATTAAATTCCTGGGTCCGCCACTAATGACAATTATAATTCTATATCGTGATGTATAAGCAGAGGCGGATCTTTATTGGGACGGGTAAGGGCATGCGCCCCTCAAAGCTTGGCCCAAACCAAAAATATCAAGCAAAAATAGTATAAGAAGCCCAATAAATAGTCATTGCCTCCCTAAGTCTTGGCCCACACCACGAAACTATGGTAATTTGTCTAACACGACAGTTTTTTATTTTCTTCTTTTCTTTTTAGTTTATTCGTTTCACTTTGGTGGAACCAACGATGAAAGACAAAGTATTAGAACCGAAAGGTGGAGAGAAAAAGCGAAAAGGTTGAGAGAGAAACTAAAAAGTGGGTTAAAATATTAAAAAGTGTACGAGATTTATTGAAAAATAAGAGAAAGTATATGGGACATTTTATCAAAAATAGAAAAAAGAAACTGTATGTAGATTAAAAATAAACAAACCAAAAAGGATAATTTGCAGATTAAAAAGAAACGGAATGAGTATATTGCAAAAATATTATTTTGGTGATGGAGGAGTAGAGAGGGGGAAAATAAAAGAAAGTGATAAGAGAGAGAAATAATAAGAAAAAGCACGTTAGGGCTTTAGGATTATACTTTATGAGTAACTTTTAACATATCAGGAGTATACATTTGATAGAGGTGCTATAGAGATAGAAATAAAGCAAAAGAAAGATAGAAAGAGTAAAAAAGAGCACGTTATCCAATTTCAGTAACATTTAACATGTTTTGATTAACTTTTTTATATAATAAAGTAATTTCTGATGAATAAACTTTTAAAAGGGTTACAAGGTCACCTTTATACATTATGAGTGATTTTGTTCTTAAAGAGAAAAGTTAAATAACTTCTACATTATATCAGGGTAACTTTAAAGCATTTTAAGGTAACTTTACATCATCCACCTTACAATATTTAATGTACACTCACCTTGATTAAGAGTTTGTGTAAGTTAATTATTCATGAAATAGAAGCAATTAAAGTATAATAATACTAAACTATTATTTATAATACTACATAGTATGTAATATGGTAATATGTATGGAATATTCGAACTTTTCTATCTGCATCGGCTTGAATTTTACAAAATACTTGTTTCGTATTTTAATTTGGCCCCCAAAGGAAAGTGGTCAAGATCCGTCACCGCATACAAGATAAGGTTTGGGTGCGACTCTTGCCAAGTGTGGTGTTTGGAAATAGGGATCTTCTTATCCTCCTTCCTACTCTCAAGCTACGACCCGCAAATGTTAGACCAAGAAAATGTAAGAGTTAAGATTTTGATAGGGTAATTCTCCTTACCATTAAAAAAAAGATACAATTGAAGTTAAATGTACATGCGAAAAAAATGAAGGATACTAAAACAACTGTTTTAGGTTTTTATTATAAAAAATTAAGTGTCAAAAATTGTGTACATCCAATCACTGACTTTGATACATACCAGAAAAAGAGATTGTACATTGGAGTATACATAATTGTACGTCAGCAAAGCAAAAATTTCATCGAAAACATCTATATTAACACAAACCCTTTTTATATTCATTTTCTTCTTGTTCTATAGTACTTTTGGTGTATTATGTTCGTGGCGGTTCCGTGATTTGACCCACGTGGGTTTGAAGTTGTTCAAAAAAAATCCAAGATAAATTGATGAAAATATTCAATACGTTAGTAATTGTACATGTAGTACTTGTTTAATCATTGAAAAATATTGATGCACAAAAGGACAATTAAAATCCTAATTTTTTTGGAATAACTTTATATCCAAGTAACTATTTATAAGTTGAAAATTGGAAGGCAAAAAATTCAAAAGTAATCTATCGCAGGTAACAATTTGGGTTTTAACCAAGCTTACAAAAGAAAATTTTGATATTAATAATCCCAACTTTGGGTTATACAAATATATAATTTCATGTTTTGGATGCTTCTCAAAACAACCCAAGCTCTTTTTGTTCTTTTGCCTTCACTAATTCATTTTGGGCATATTGTAGTATATAGGAGAATGAAGAGTTCAAATTTCGTTAAGATACCACTTAAACTTGGGAGTTTATCAAAATAATCCAAAGTTGATATTGTTTTCAGAAATGGGTGAAAAGGGAATTATTCAGGTAAATATTTTCAAAAATTAAAAAAAAATGTGCAAATTGCTCTACAAAACTTAAAACTTATCGAAGACAGAACAAACTTGGAAAGTAGAGTTGTTTGTGAATGAAAAATAAGGAGAGAGAAAAAAAAAGTAGAATTGTATAGCAAGAAAACGAAATAAAAATTGGAAACCAAATCATCCCGGGATGATGTTGCCATCACAAGGGAAAAAACAAAACAAAGAAAAAAAAGAAGGAAAAGGTACCAAACAAAACAAAAATGGCACCAAAACACTTCGCTGAGGAATTGAGCCCGCGTCTCTGAACGACCCAAAGATCTTTACAAAACCCATCAAGCCACTGTGCCAGAGACTTCCAACTGATTCAATGCGGTGCGCAATTGCTTTTAACGTTTTATGTTTTGCTTTTTCATCAGTCTTTTTTCCTCTTTTAGGTGGGTTCAATTGAACCCACGCTGGATCTGCCCCTGATTATGGTAGAAACTTTACTAACTACTCACATAAAGATCACCATAAGTTATATGAACTCATCTTCTTTGTTTGAAATTTAAGAAAATAAACTTGATGTGCAACTGATCGATAGGAAGTAAGCTGCAATTCCTTCTTTGATGCTTTTCTTCTTTCTCTCTAACTAGTCATGTGTGCGAAGAGAGCTGTGAGACTTATTTTGTGTATATATCATTTTTTAAAAGAGCATCTGATAAGGTTAAAGAGAAAAAAATTGTGATTAGCTTGTAAGGATATACTGCAAATTAGTAGGTGCACACGTAAGTACCAAGAGGAAGGTGCTCACAAAGAGTGACGACGATGTTTCACTGTACATGGGGTTGTGGCTTAAATGAGCTTGAACTAAATGAACATTTGGAGACTGATGAGTCATATTTATACATAGATTTTAGGTTCATTTAGGTTGCATTTCTATTTCAAATGAGAGCATTTAGGTGCATATTTGCATGATTTACTCAAGTTTGGTTATACTGCTCTCCGTTTGCTTGTTTTGATGAATTTCAGGTGATATTAATGCAAATAGACTATGGTTGGCTAAGCTTGAGTTAAGCAAACATGAATAAAGAAGGTAGATTGCATGAGGATCACAAAGCATCTCTTCTGGGACGAATTTGGGCTAGAATGAAGCAAAGCATTGCTGAAAGAAGTGCCAAAACTGAGTCTTGTACACTCTTCTACTCATAACTTTTGATACACAAATTATAATGGATTGATTCCAATTAGGTTGGAAAGTAGACTTGAAGAGATTTCCAACGACTGGTCACACGCTGAATTTCGACGAGAGACGAGAAAGTTATGAAGTTTTGAAAATGAGCAGTTTTGGTATTTCTTCAGGGACCGGCCGGGCGGGATATTGCCCGGCCGGGTGGATCGCTGTTTTGCTTTTTCTACGGGTTTTGACCTGTCAACCGCCAGACCGGGCGGGATCCGCCCGGCAGCCGGGCGGGGCGATTTTTATGAGTTTTTAAGCGCGTGTTGCGCCGGGCTCTTATTTTTATATAAATACTTATCTTTTAGGGTTGAAAAACTACGTTTTTACATTATAGTTTCAGCTTTAGTTTTCCTAAGCACATTTGAATTACTCAAGAACCATAGTATTACTCTTTATCATTTTTACATTGAATTTTCAGTAGAAGTTGGGATTTTTGCAAGATTGTTCTACATTGGTATTTCTTCTCTTCTCTTATTATTATTATTCAATCTTTGATTATTGATTCACCATGTTTACTTGTTTCATCATAAGTATGTTTTTCTTAATTATGATTGAGTAGTTTAATTCTAGGGTTAAGGGGATCCATGAATATTTATGAAGGGATGTTTATAAAGTATTGATTTTTGATGATGTATGTCGATTCCTATTGAATGTATTATCTCTATTCAATCCGATTTGGCCAGATTTGATTGTTATAGTATTGCAATATTTGGTTATGCAACGAGAGGTATAAACTTGATATTAAGGCTAGTTTCAATAGGTAGAATTGGTATGAATAAATTGCGAGAGCTCGTTAATATCATTCTATGGTTAATTTCGACTCGAGAGAGGAAATCAACTTGTTTGATCGCATTATTTATTATTGATTATTGTGTTTCATCCTGGATTATTGTTCATTGGTGAACCTATGCCCTAGACTCTTTATTATTGATATTCTCGATATAGTTATTGACTAGTTTAGTATAATCACAAACAACACATTCGTTACCTATAATCTAGATCGATTTGATCGACGATTAGGAAAAGAACATTGTTTCCCTGTGGATTCGACCCTACTTTCCTGACTACTATTTGTTAGAGGACTTTAGGATTACTTTTGATTAGGTGATACGACTTTAGCCTGTCAGAGACCCCAGTGAACAACCTATGGGTGATGAACAACCCATGGGTGATGAATGAACATTGAGGAAATTAATTTGACACTCTCACACTCCTATCCACTTTATTTACTTTGCATTTATTACCTCGACAACTCTTCTTTTCTCTCTTACGATTTATGTCTTTTGAAAATAATTTTCTCTTTCCTAGTTTTCTATATCACTCATGTGTTTTTTTATTATATTTATTTAAAAGATACATTTCCCAATTTTTTCTTTTCTCCTGATTTTTCTCTCTCTTTATTTTCCATCTATCTTCTACTTTATTGTATTACCTTGCTATAAGAGATTTATTTCCCAATTTTTTTCTCTCTCCTGATTTTCTCTCTCCTCAAGTCTATATAAAACGACCATATGTTCACTACAGCATTAGTTGATGTTCATAGTGATCTGAATGAAGTTCATTTAGAGTTACCATATGTTCATTCTTATTTTTGTTATATTCCTAATTGTTTTCCCCTTTATTGATGTTTATTTATGGCTCAATAACGTTCATTTACGACTTCAATAATATTCATTCCGGACTCCAATAATGTTCATTCTTGATGGATGACTTTTTAAAGAACAATATAAATAAAAACTACTAGATTTAATTAGTCATCGTATGTTCACTATAGGGTTCCTTGTTGTTCATAGTGCTCGATTAAAGTTCATTTAGAGTGATCATATGTTCATTCTTATTTTTGTTATATTTCTAAATATTTTTTCTCTCTAATGATGTACATTTATTGCTCAATGATGGTCATTTATGGCTCAATGATGTTCATTCATGATTCAATAATGTTCATACATTCATCCATGGTTCTTTAAAGAACCGTATCAATTTAAATACACTACTTGACTTAACAAGTCATCTTATGTTCATTTCAGGGTTAGATGTTGTTCATAGTGCTCTCACTAAAAGTTCATTTAGAGTGATCATATGTTCATCATTATTTTTGTTATATTTCCAATATTTTCCCCTACAATGATGTTCATTTATGGTTCTATGATGTTCATTTATGCCTCAATGATGTTCATACATGGCTCAAATAATGTTCATTCATTTATCGATGGTTCATAATAATAATCAATTGACTAAAATATTTTTATTATACCTAAATATTTTACTCTCTAATAGGAATTATATGTTCATTTATGCCTCAATGATGTTCATACATGGCTCAAATAATAATGTTCAATCATTTATTGATGGTTCTTTAAAGAACTTTATAAATTAAAAATAATTACTAGATTCAATATGTCTTTCTATGTTTAAAATAAGGTTAAGTGTTGTTCATAATGCTATGATTAAAGTTCATTTAGAGTGATCATATGTTCATTCTTATTTTTGTTATATTTCTAAATATTTTTCTCTCTAATGATGTACATTTATTGCTCAATGATGTTCATTTATGGCTCAATGATGTTCATTCATGATTCAATAATGTTCATACATTTATCCATGGTTCTTTAAAGAACCGTATAAATTTTAAAACACTACTAGACTTAACAAGTCATTTTATGTTCATTTCAGGGTTAGATGTTGTTCATAGTGCTCTGACTAAAGTTTATTTAGAGTGATCATATGTTCATCATTATTTTTGTTATATTTCCAATATTTTCCCCTATAATGATGTTCATTTATGGTTCTATGATGTTCATTTATGCCTCAATGATGTTCACACATGGCTCAAATAATGTTCATTCATTTATCGATGGTTCATAATAATAATCAATTGACTAAAATATTTTATTATACCTAAATGTTTTTACTCTCTAATAGAATTATATGTTCATTTATGCCTCAATAATGTTCATACATGGCTCAAATAGTAATATTCAATCATTTATTGATGGTTCTTTAAAGAACTTTATAAATTAAAAATAATTACTAGATTCAATAAGTCTTTCTATGTTTAAAAATAAGGTTCAGTGTTGTTCATAGTGATGTGACTAAAGTTCATTCAAGTGATCATATGTTCATTATAATGATCATATTGACTAAAATATTTTAATTATACTTAAATGTTTTACTCCCTAATAAAATTATATTTGATTGGATCTAGTAGTTGTATTTTCACTATAGGGTCACCTTGTTGTTCATAATGTTTTGGCTAAAGCTCATTTAGAGTTTCAATAATGTTCCACTATTTATCATGATGACTCTTTTAAAGAACAACCTACTAGATATAATTAGTCATCTTATGTTCACTATAGGGTTCCATGTTGTTCATAGTGTTCTCGACTAAAGTTCATTTTTACATTGATCATATGTTCATTCTTATATTTGTTATATTTGTAAATATTTTCCTCTATAACGATATATACATTTATTGATCAATGATTTCCATTCATGACTATATAATGTTCATTTATTTATCCATGGTTCTTTTTAGAACTAAAAATTTAAAAACAACTACTAGATTCAATAAGTCATCTTATGTTCACTATA
>CANSZD010000428.1:0-220000 GCA_947648045.1 Beta corolliflora
TTTATTTTTTTCATTCATTTTTTTTTTTTTGAACTAAAAACAAAGATTGAAAAAGAAGGGAAAGAAAAGGAAAAGAAATAAAGCTAAAACAAGGAAATAAGGGAGAAGAGAAAGAAAGAAATTGTTTTTAGGTTTTATTTTTTAAAAAACTAAGAAAATAAACAAATAAAGAAAATGGAATCATGGCACACCACATATTAACAAGCATTGGCCTATTCACCAAGCTTAACCACAATCACAAACAACAATTCAATCAAAATAGCAACAAGGGTCTCCTAACGCCTACCCCGTAAAGTAAAAACTACCCAAACAATGAAAATACCCCCCAATGCCAAACCGAACACCGTCCCGTGCGAAAGGAAGAACAACCTGGAGGGTGGGAGAGACCAACCAAGGGTCGAGGTCCTCCCCCCCGGGAGTGGCGGGGTTCGCATATAGGAGGGGTAGGGGGTGCCGGGAGGGGACCATGTCATATCATGAAAGAATTGCAGATGGAGGTAAAAAATCTCTCGCATCTCTTGTTGGAAGGTGGTTAGCCACTGTTCAAATTATCAAACCGCCTATCTATATGGGCATAAATAGGGGCATAGTCGGGAACATAGGTGGGATGGGGTTGGGGAGGAGGGGGGGAGGGGCGGAAGAGGAGAAGGCAAGCACATGGGGGATCCCGCCTATGGTAGGTGGATCTCCGCGCCTTCCTCCGCGGCTTCGAGATGAGATAAGCCACTGCCCCCATTTTATCCTTCGGTGATGCGGTGGTTTGGAAGTTGAATGGAGGACATTTTACCAATCTTCAAGTAAAATGTATCTTGGCTATCCGTAAACCAACGCGCATCTTGTAGGTGTTGTTGGTTTATTAGGGTCGGTCCCGGGACCTCGGGGGTCCTAGGGCGAACCCTAAAGTGGCACACCAAGAATGGAAGGTAATCAAACCGCCTACAACAATCGACTCCACGTCTCAGTGAGTTTTTGGGGTTCCTACCCTTGGAGATGGCGGGCAAACATCAAAGGTATGTTCACCTTCTTCTTATTCCATAGGTAAGAACCTATGATCATAAGTTCAACTGACTTACCTTTGAGTTATCCCTCTCCCAAGATGGTGTTCCCCAAAACCTGCGGAAGTATCTGGATAGCGGTTGGTGTATGAGTAAGTCATTAGCATTTTTGGCATCGTAACTTTTTCCGTCACTCAACTTACTCCAACAATCATAAAGGTTGAAAGAAGGGTGCGGGAGTGGTGCTCGATCTGATTTTAATTCAAAAAATTTCGGAACAAAATCACCAATACATAGAATGAGCAACATTCCCCAACCTAAAATTGAGAACGCTCGGCTCCGCTTGAGCACGCAAGCCGTTGCTCTCCGGTTACTTCCCAAGGAGCTTAAGAATTCAAGTGTTATGCATTTATAAGTTTTTTTTTCTCATCAATAACACTTTTTCACATTCAATCCGTCAGCTATATTATTTACATCCCCAGAATCCCCCCAAAAGACAACAAGGTCTCATCAACAAAAACGGGTAGGGGGTGATTCTTTAGCCTTAAGGGCTTGGAATCTATTAAAATGCTCTAAACCATCGAAAACAATAAAAGGAATTCGGGATCATGGGAAACTCACCGGGGCATCATGCCCCAGACGTTTCCCTTTGTGATGGTTGGCTTGGGCTAGGCTTGCCCGCTCGTCTACTCCGCTTTGAATTCCTCCTCTCCATGGCTCGAATTACTTGTTGCTCAAAGTTTCAAAATCCCGTAACTTAGTGGTGAGGGTGGAAAAAAAAATGAAATTTTTTTGTTTGTTTTTGAGTTTTTATGAGAGAAATGGAAGGGGATGATGTTTTAGGAAGATTTTGTGAAGAGATTTGAGTGGAAAATGATGAATTTGAGAGTTGTGGTATAATTTTTTTGAGGAGAGAAAATGGTGAAAAATGGTGGAGATGGGGTTTTTGAAGGAGAAAAAATTGAAATTTGTGGAGGAAAGTTGATGAGGATGAAGATTTGTGAGGGATTTTAAGTTTTGAGTGGTGGAGTGAGTGATTGAGTGAGATTTAGAGTTAGTTTTGGAGTTTTGAAGGGGTTAGGAAGAGTTGAGAGGTTGAAGAAGAAGGAAGAGTGAAGAGGAAAAGAAGAGTTAGAAAAAAAATTTGGTCGGCCCTTAAAATCGTCAGTCGAACATCTGAGGGCGGGTGACTGCATCCGAGCCTCGCGGGTGACACGACTGCGAATTTTTTTTGTTTTTTTCAACTTACCACCGACCCGGGCGGGTCACTACACCTGAGCCTGCCGGGTAAAGTGATCCGGACGGGTTTTCCCCGACCTGGGCGGGTCCGCCGGTCGGTCGCCATTTTGCCGGCTCCCGTTGACGACCAGAGTGGGAGACCGGGCCTCTAGTCGCTCCATGCTCCTTTTCTTCTTCTTTCCTTGCCTCCTCTTTGCTCCAAAATTCCTCCCAAGCAATCCTAAACATATCTAAATCACAAAATCACCATAACAAATATTTAAAATGCCATAAATATGTGATAATCCATCATTCCAAGTAAATCAAACTAAAAAGAAGAAAAAGAAATAGAAATAAGTGAGAAAAACGGGTTGTCTCCCCGTTAAGCACTTGTTTTTAAGTCATTAGCTTGGCCTACCATAAATCTTCAATCATTTGAGGGGAGTAGTCCTCAAGAGCAATAGAATATGCTTCTTGAATAGGTGCACCATCATAATATATCTTGGAGCCTTTGTCCGTGTCACTTTGAAACATCCCTTTGCATCGTTACAAATCTCGACCGCACCATGTGGGGAATACTTGATGCACGGTGAATGAACCACTCACCTTGATTTGAGCTTGCCGGAAATAATCTCGACCTTGAATTAAACAAAAGGACTTTGTCTGACTTTGAATTCCCTCTTTATGATTCGTTGATCATGCCAAGCATTTGTTATCTCTTTATATACCAGGCACTCTCATAGGCGCCCTGCCTAAGCTCCTCAAGCTCATGAACATCAAGCATCCTTCTTTCACCGAAGCTTGAAGGTCAAAATTCAAAGCCTTGATGGCCCAATAAGCCTTGTGCTCCAATTCCACTGGGTAAATGACACGATTTTCCATAAACAAGCTTGTAAGGTGTCATGCCAATAGGGGTTTTGTAGGCCGTGCGGTAGGCCCACAATGCATCATCCAACTTGGAGGACCAATCTTTTCGAGATCGGTTCACCAGTCTTTTCCAAAATGAGCTTGACCTCTCTATTAGATATCTCCGCTTGACCACTAGATTGAGGGTGGTAAGAGAGACCCATTTTGTGATGCACCCCACATTTAGCAAGAAGGGTCTTGAATGATTTCTTGGCAAAGTGTGATCCCTTATCACTAATGATGGCTCTTGGAACTCCGAAACGGGGGAAGATCACCTTCTTAAATAGCTTCGACCACTACCTTGGCATCATTTGTAGGGGAGGCGATTGCTTAACCCATTTAGAAACGTAATCAACCGCTACCAAGATGTAACGATTACCAAGGGAGGAGGGAAAGGGACCCATGAAATCAATCCCCAAACATCAAAAACTTCCAACTCCAAGATGCTTGTAAGGGGTAGCTCATGCCTTTTTGAGATATTGCTGACTCTTTGGCACCGATCACAAGTCTTGACAAAGCCCCAAACATCCTTGAACATACTTGGCCAAAATAGACCACATTGTAAGATTTTTGCCACGGTCTTGTAGGCTCCCATATGACCACCACATGGGGATGAATGGCACATCCCTATTACATTCTCGATCTCATCATCCGGGAGACACCTCCGGTAAATTCCATCCACCCCCCTCTTGAACAAGTATGGGTCCTCCCATACATAGTGCTTGGCCTCATTCATGAACCTCCGCTTTTGTTAATAGTTAAGGTCATCCGGTATGACTCCACTAGCATGAAAATTAGCAAAATCCGCGAACCAAGGAGCATGCATGGCCTTAATGGCATAGAGGAAATCATCTTGGAGAGAATCATTGATGGGAGGGTCCAAGTCATGTGAATCATCCATAGGAAGGCGGGAGAGGTGGTCGTAATAACAGAAGTTTTCGGTGCCCTTCTTGTCTTTGATCTCAATATCAAACTCTTGTAGGAGAAGGATCCATCTAATCAAACGAGGCTTGGCATCCTTCTTAGTCATGAGATACTTGATAGACGCATGATCCGTGTACACCACCACTTTGGAGCATACAAGATACGACCGAAACTTGTCAAAAGCAAACATGATTGCTAGGAGTTCCTTCTCCGTAGTGGCATAGTTTCTTTGAGCGGAGTCAAACGTCTTGCTTGCATAGTAGATCACATGGAGCTTTCCTTCTTTTCTTTTCCCTAAAACGGCTCCCCATTGCGCTATCACTAGCATCACACATTAGTTCAAAGGAGCTCCAATCCAGGAGCTTGCACTATGGGAGAGGAAATTAAGGCCTTTTTTAGAGTTTCAAAAGCATGCATGCAATCTTTTTCAAATTTGAATTCGATGTCTTTTTGAAGCAAATCGGATAGGGGCTTTGAGATTTTTGAGAAATCTTTGATAAAACGGCGATAAAAGCCCGCATGCCCAAGAAAAGATCTCACTCCCTTCACCGAATTTGGGGGAGGCAATTTCTCAATAACTTCAATTTTAGCCCTATCCACCTCAATCCCTTTTTGAGATATCTTATGACCAAGGACTATGCCATCTTCAACCATAAAATGACATTTTTCCCAATTAAGAACGAGATTCATCCTTTGACATCTCTCTAAAACCTTTTGAAAGTTGGAGAGACAAATGTCAAAAGATGAACCTACCACGGAGAAGTCATCCATGAAAACTTCTATGGTTGATTCAAGCATGTCCGAAAAAATGGCGGTCATACACCTTTGGAAGGTAGAAGGAGCATTACACAATCCAAATGGCATCCTTCGATAAGCGAAGGTGCCAAATGGACATGTGAATGTTGTCTTCTCTTGGTCATCGGGGTGAATGGGAATTTGAAAGAACCCCGAATAACCATCCCAAAAAGCAAAAATGGGTATGACCCGCCAATCTTTCAAGCATTTGGTCAATAAAAGGGGGGGAAATGGTCTTTTCCGGGTGGCTTTATTCAACTTTCGATAATCAATGCACATGCGCCACCCGGTGACCGATCTTGTGGAGATAAGCTCACCTTTGTCATTCTTGATGACGGTCATTCCTCCCTTTTTGGGACAACTTGAGCGAGGCTAACCCACCTACTATCCGAGAGATAGGGTAGATTATCCCCGCCTCGAGGAGTTTCAAAACTTTCTTTTTTACCACCTCTTTCATGTTAGGATTTAGCCTTCTTTGAGGCTCAATAGAGGAGGCTTGACCATCATCCAAATGAATTCGATGCATATACAAGGTGGGACTTAGACCCTTGAGATCATCAATTGTATACCCAATGGCACTTCGATGTTGTTTTAGAACACAAAGAAGTTTGTCAAGAGAAGGACCATTGAGTGTAGAATTGACAATCACGGGTAAGTCTCGTTATCTCCAAGAAAAAACATACTTCAAAGAAGGGGGGAGGGATTTTAACTCACATGTAGGAGGAGGCGTAGTCCTCTCCTCTTTTTCTAATGAAGCCTCCAAAACCTCGAAGCTTGCATGAGTAGGTTGGTAGATTGGTGCCTTGTCCATGGCTTGCTTGAGATGCCAAGCTTCACCCTCCTTTTCTTGTTCTTCCCCTAGGAGCACATCTTCAAGAGGATCCCTTGCTTCAACCAAAGCCCTTAGGCCTAGCACTTCTTGATCAATGGTGTCGATCCGATGCACTTCCTCCATAATAGGGGCTTTCATGCTCTTGTTGAAAGCGAATTCCATCTTCTCATCTCCAACTCGGCAATGTCATTACATCTCTCTTCATATCAACTAGCACCCGGCCGTTTTCAAGAAAGGCCTTCCCAAAATAAGAGGGACTTGGGAGTCTTCTTCCATTTCCATCACTACAAAGTCTAAGGGATGAAGACTATCCCAACTTGCTAGGAACATCCTCCAATTCTCCAACGGGCACCTTAAGCGAGTGATCGCTAGTTGTATCACCCTTCTTGTTGGCTTAAGCTTAAAGTTGAGCTTCTTTGCAATGGAGGGTGGCATTAAGCTTACACTAGCCCCAAGATCGCCGATGCTCTCTTTGGCTCCAAATCTCCAATTCTCAATGGTATGGAGAAGGACCCGGGATCTTGAAGCTTTTGGGAAGCTTGTTTTGGAGGACCGCACTAACTTGCGGTGAGAGCAATGGTGGAACTTTCTTCAAGTTTGGACGTGTTAGAAAGAAGTTCCTTTAGAAACTTGGCATAGGTGGGCATTTGAGTCATCGCTTGGAGAAATGGAATATGAACTTGTAAACCTTTCATTACCTCAAGATACTTGACAAATTTGTCATTGAAGTGCTTCTTTGCTAACCTTTGAAGATATGGGATCGGAGGAGTGTAGCTCTTCATTGGAGGAGGCTCTTTACTTGACTTTTCGGGTTCAACAACTATAGGAGTGCCATCCTCATGAATGTCTTCCACAACGACATTTTCAATATCTTTATCAACTTCACTATCCACATTCTCACTTTCATTGGAGGGGTTAGCATCATCAAGTGTAGGCATCTTAGGACCCTCATAGTGAGCCCCGAATCTCAAAGTGATGGCTTTAGCTTGCTCTCGGATAATAGGTTGGCTAGGAAGTTGGGTGGAAGAGCTTGAAGAGTTGTTGCTCACTTGTTGAGCGACTTGGGCAAGTTGGGTTTCAATGATCCTATTGTGGACATGCATTCATTTGTTGGAGGGAGGTGTGTATGTCTCCAAACTTCCTATCATTATCGGCATTGGTTTTTGTTTGTTGAGCTAAGAAGAGTTGAAGAGTGGATTCAAGAGAGGATTGTTTTGGTTGATTTGGTTCAAAGGGAGCTCTAGGGGGTGGTTGTGTGAATGTTTGTTGGGGGTTATGGAATCCGGGTGGTCTAGCTTGGTAAGGTTGGGGTGGTTGAGGGTTCTTCCATCCTCCACTCACATTGTTATTCCATCTCCCTTGGTTGTTGATGTTAGGATTTCCTCACCCCTACTATTCACCCAAGCGACATGGTCCATAGACCCACCCTGATAAGAGCTAGCGTGGTCCGACCCACCACAAATCTCACAAGAAAAAGCTTGGGAAGTACCTTGGCTAGGGGATGCCAAGCTTACCTTTTCCAATTCCTTTGCAAGGGTATCAAGCTTTGCATTGATGTGGGTCAATGGCATCAAGATCATACTTGCCTTTGCTTGCACTCTTCTTGCTTGCGGTTCTAGTAGAATTCCCCAAGAGTAGTGTCTTACTACCTCTTCAATTGTAGGCTCGATAGTGTCAACCGAAGCTTTGTTAGTTGGCCTCCCGCCCCGAATCAAGGCTTGCACGGGTCATAGGAAGGAGACCATCATAGAAGCTTTGCATAAGCATCCATTGACTATAACCATGGTGAGGACAAGATCTTCGAAGATCCTTGAACCTATCCCAAGCTCCACACAATGTCTCATCCTCCTCTTGAGAGAAATTAGCTATCTTCCTCCTAACTTCGGAGGTCTTCTCTTGAGAATAGAACTCATCCACAAAAGCGCGTGGTAACTTGTGCCCCAAGTTGTCAAAGAGTCTTCAGGAATGGATTGCAACCATTTCTTAGCCTTGCCCACAAGAGAGAAATGAAATAGGTTGAGCCTCACAAACTCTTGAATCACATTGTTTTGCTTCACCGTGGCACATAGCTCCAAGAAGTTAGCCAAATGCTCAAGAGGGCACTCATGAGTCATACCCCCATAAGGCTCTTGTTTGATCATGCGAATCAAATGCGGAGAAAATTCGAAGTTGGCGGTAGTAGTTGGGCGGCGAATACCACTTTTGAGTTCAAATGCCTCGGGATGCCCAAAATCCCGTAATGCTCTCGGAGCCTCATCCCCCATAGTGCTGGAAGTAGTGGAGATAGACGACTCTTGTTCAAAACCCGGTTGTTCAACACCCGATTGGACCGTAGGTTCCCTAAAGATTCTCCTTAATTGCCTCAATGTATTTTCAAGGTTATGATCGATGGGGATGGTTGGATCGCCCCTCAATCTTCGTGACATGCAACCAACAAAGCTAAGGAGAATATTAGTAAAAACAACCAAGAGGTAAACACACCAAAATAAAGAAAAAGACAATTTAGTCTCAAAATTAACCAATTAGCTAATGTTAACCGCTACTTCCCCGGCAACGGCGCCAAAAATTTTCCCCTAAGCGTCTCAAAACTTTTTCTTTGTCAAGGTAAGTGTTAGCTTTTAGTTATGAAACTAACTGTCTAAAGCATAAATGTTCGGTATTAATAGTTGCTGACAAAATTTTAATGTGTAAATAATATGTAAAAAAAGGTAAAATTCTACTCAAAAGCTAATAAACTTAACTTTTAGCAAAAGTTACTCAAAAACTAAAAAATTATATAAATACATCCAAAAGCTACTTTAACAAACAGTAAAATAAATTTTCAAAAGATAAAAACTACTTAAAACACTACTTCAAAACTGCTTGGAACAAGCGCTTAGTCTCTCCCTAGAACTTAAAAGAACATACTCTCTTGGGGCCTAACCGCCTGACTAACTAATCTCTTCGCCCTTTTTTCCCCTATATAAGTCTTAACTTCATCTCCTGTTAGTTCAATCTTTAGCTTCCTTCTTAATCACAATATTCTAACAACCTTTTTCGCCTTATAAGTTTATAACACAACAAAAGCTTCGTTTTCTTCTTACTCTCTTTTAAACCTTCATCTCTCTTCTCAAAAAAAGCTTCATTCTCTTCTTCCATGGCTCCCATACCCGCATTACTCTACGGTGGCATTGCATTATTAGTTTTTCTTATGATTGTGTTGTGCAGTTGCGTTATATTCCCTAATAATAGAGTAACCCATTACTTCAACAATAACTTTTGGGACATTTTCTCTTCTTCCATGGCTTCCGTACCCAGCAGTAATGCTGATGGTGGTGTTCCTGAATTTCAACTCTACTGAAATTTTCCATTTTCTTTCATTTTCCTTTCTTTTCATTTCTTCTTCTTCCTTTTTTTTTTCCTGTTTCTTGGTTTTTTTTTGCTTTCTTTCCATCTGGGTCTTAGTTCTTACGGTTCAACAAACATGAAGGTACTTCTTCTTAATCTTGAATTTCTTTTTTTGTACTAATTTTATTGAATTCTTTGGGATTTCATGGGTTTTCTTTTTGGGTTTTTTTTTTCTACTCTGTTTTATGAATTGCGAGTATAATAATATTACTGGGTGTTATTGTTTTTTGTAAATGTGTAATATGTATTTCTTTAGACTATGATTTCATATTTTCATTTAGAAAGTTCTATCAATTTGGATTATTGAATTCTTTGGGTATTTTATGAAATACGAGTATAATGTTACTGGGTGTTTTTGTTTTGTGTAAATGTGTAATCATGTGTATTTCTGTAGACGATGATTTCATTTAGAAAAGAAAGTTTCATCAATTTGGATTTTTGGGTACATTGATTTTGTAAATTTCCACTAGAAAGAACAAATTAAACCGGAATTTACCATAATTCATGTATCCAAATTAATATCATGATTTCATTTGTTATTGCAAGTTAAAGTGCTAATGAAGTTCTTTGTGTTTGTATGTAGATGAGTATGTTGTTTGCAATGATTGCAAGAGTTCGTTTCAAAGAAAGATGTGAACAGGTAATTTTGGTGTCTGTTATTTTCTAGTTCTGCTAAGTTAGTTATGCATATCAGCATATGAGTATGACATCGTTTTTGAAGTGTGTTTTAATTGCTAAAATCTTCTTGTCCTAAAGTTACATTTTATAGTATAAGGTTTTTTCTTGTTATTTTGCTTTTTCCTGTCAACTTCTGTGTTTATATAAATACAAAAGTTAACAGTTGCTAGTTGCCTAGTCAAACTACATTATTGCGTTGATATACATTTGGAAATTTTTTGTATGAATGCTGTATTAATGTTCAAGATATTGTTGAAATTTGTTTGGTGCTCAATAAAACTTTGTTTGGTGCTGCCTTAGAGAAGGAGCCTGTGACGGCATTAATTTCGAATTTCGCCTACATTGTCTGATAAAATTATTTGTATGCTGTATCTGAGGCTTTTGTGCCTTTCATGATGGTGCAATGTTTGCTGTTGACCCATAGCTTTGGTTGCTTTTACCTTGTTTTTTCTTCTTTACACCCCTAAACCTTCCCCAGCTAAGCAACACCTCAGAAAGAGGGTCTTATTTGCTGATGAATGTAGATCTATAAGTTAGGATGCTACTGGAAATTAAATATGCTACTGCAATTGTTCTAAATGATTGTATGTAATTTGTGTTATGGCAGAAGGCTGGTTAGCGACTGCTGAAAGAACACGAAGCTGACTACGATCTTTTCATACATCAGATTTGATTTTTGGACAAAACCAACTTTTTGCTGTTATATTTCTGTGAGTTTGAAGGCTGCTAATTCAAATTAGAAGCTCACTGGCAACACCACTGCAATTTTGCATCTGTAGAGAAGGCAATTTTTCGAACATGAAGCTGACTACGACCTTATCATACATCAGATTTGTTATTTGGAGATAACCAATTTTTGCTGCTAATTCTTTGTGAGTTTGAAGGCTGCTAACTCAGACTAGAAGCTCACCATCAACACCACCTCAAGTCCTCAACATTGCATATGTAGAGAAAGCAGTTTTTTGAACATGAAGCCTACATTTCATACATCAGATTTGATATTTGGAGAACAATTTTTGCTGCTTATTCTTTGTGAGTTTGAAGGCTGCTAATTCAGACTGGAAGCTCACCGCACCATCGCAACATTGCATATGTAGCGAAGGCAGTTTCTTTTCTTCTAATACTGCGTCAAAGAAGTAAATACAATAACAGAACCATAGCTTGAAGGTGATAGTAGACAGCTGACAGATGACATTTGATTTTGCAACTTCTCCACAAGATAATATCTTTGTAGGCAACTTTTTTTTCTTCTAATAGGCATCAAAGAAGTAGATATAATAACACCAGGCACCAGCTAATTGTACATTCATAGCTTGGAGGTGATCGTATACAGCCGACAGATGACATATGAATTTGTAACTCCTCCATTGTAGTATCTTTGGGGGCAAATTTTTTTCTTCTTATAGGCTTAAAGAAGTAGATTTAGTACCACCAGGCACCAGCTTATACTTGTACATCCATAGCTTGGAGGTGATCTTATACAGATGACATTTGACATTTGATTTTGTAACTCCTCCACAATGTAGCATCTTTGCTGCAAATTTCAAGTGACGATAAATGTGAAGTGATTCTCGAACAATTAGTCTCTTTTGAGTTTTTGACAATCAATGGCCAGTTATGGTGTCTTATTTTGAGTAGATGCATCATAATGTATAGTGATTCTCAAACTAGTAGGCTTGATGTTGTTGGTTATATATGTTGCGTGCGTGTGCGTGTGCGTGTGAGTGTGCGTGTGGGTGTGCGTGCTCAAGTGTGGATGACTGCCAACGTTGGTGGGTCACTTTGGAGGAATTACATGCTCCGGTTACTCGATATTACTTGCATCCTCGTCTCTTATCTTACACGATTTAGTTTTATTACTTGCATCCATAGCTTCTTCTTTTTTTGGGTACTCCATGGATCATTGCGCATCTCTTGAGTTGTTTGTGCTAGCTTTAAGTAAGATTTCCAAGTGCTAAAAGAAATTGAAGTTTGACCTTACCCTCTGCCTTACCATATTTTCCTTATCTATTCGTATGTAGTCTGATTCTCTTTATGGGAATAGAGATTACATAATTCATCCTCTTTCTACTTTTTTTCTTCCATCTTATCGACATGAGTATTCATGTTGATTCTAACCCCCCCACCCTAGAGTGTCTTAGTATGAGACTAGTGTGTTAATCTTCGGGATGAAATGACGAATACAATTGAACAATCCGGTTGCACTGAGTTATCGTTTTTAAGTTAGAAGTTTCGAATCACTCAACTAAGAAATAAGGTAAGGTGACCTTAAATGGTCCAAAATTACCCAAAAGGCGCTAAAATGATCAAAGCTTGCGTGAAATAATCCAAAAACAATTGATACAACTAGAATTGGTCCTAACAGTCATAAAACTATCTATTATGACAAAAAGAACTACACAATTGACCTAAAACAAGGTTAACAAATCCAAAATAGTTGGTTATGGTCAAACATGGGTTAATTTAATAATAACTTGCGTGAAATCATCTTAAAAATAACGGTTTTGAAATGCACTTGTAGTTTTTCAAAATTACCACTCTACTTTTAAACAAATGCACCAGCCCCCCTTTAGAAATTAAATGTACGAAATGCCCTTAATGACTAACGGTGTCAAGTTTCCGTTAGTCATTAGGGTTAATTAACCCATCTAACCCTGATTAAACCCTAATTAAACCCTCTAACCCTTACCCTAAAACCCTAACTCTAACCCCTAACCCTCTAACACCTCACCCCACCCTAAACCCTAACCCTAACTACCCAACCACCATAATCCCCATCTACCCTCCCCCACCCCCGTAGCCGCCCCCCCCCACCCCGCAGCTCTCCCCCCCCTCCCACCACCCCCACCCCGTCGAATCCCCCCCCCGTCCCCCCCTCCCCACCCCACCCTCCCCTCCTCGGCTCCCCACCCCGTCGAATCCCCCCCCCCTCCCCCACCCCACCCTCCCCCCCCCCTCCCCCCCCCGTCGAATTCCCTCCCACCCCCCGTCGAATCCCCCTCCCCTCCCCCACCCCCCCCTCCCGCATGACTCCCCCCCCCCGTCGAATTCCCCCCCCCCCGTCGAATCCCCCTCCCCTCCCGCCTCCCATCTCCCCCAGCCAATCCCTCCCCCCCTCCCACCCCCCCCCTCCCAGCGGCTCCCCCACCCCGTCGAATTCCCCCACCCCCAATCCCCTCCCCTCCCCCCCCCACCCCACAGCTCTCCCCACCCCCGTCGAATTCCCCCACCCCCGGTCGAATCCCCCCTCCCCCCACCCCACCCTCCCCGCAGGCTCCCCACTTATTTTATCTAACAATGGTGTGTGGAGTTTTCCCCATATTTCCACTCCCTTTCCTATTAATGGCAAATGACGTCCGTACCTAAGAACGAACGGCAAGCCTTTTTTTGCGAAGTTTTCCCGCATTTCAACACGATTTTTTCTGAATTTTCCCCATAAATCAACACAAAAATCAAAGCTTTGCGTCGGTTAAAGGAACATGGTATTGAGGAGTCGGGCTCGATATTTAAAGTGGAGCCGAGCTAGGCATAAGCTCGGCTCGTTAAGCTCGTGAGCTGGCTCGATTATTATTTTTATACTAAAAAAAATATTTTATATTAAAAAATATTTTATATTAAAAAAATATTTTATATTAAACAACCACCTTATTTTCCCTATAAAATCTTATTACCCTTCAACTATAAATTTGCTATTAAAGAACATGTATTTATATATGCATATGTATAGTGGACCATACGTATAATGTTGGAGTTGGACTATTTATGAAGTCCACCTTTTGTGTATATTGAACTACTATATAAATTAATTTGTCGACTCCTTGCCTCACTAATCTAAACAACTTCTATTTGTATAATTTCACATTTATATATACATTTTGAAAAAAGTAGCTAACACCTGGTATAAAAAGCAACCATGTTAGTAATCATAATATTTTCAAATATTGAGTTGTTGTTTTAAATTTGAAAGATAAGTGTTGTTAGTTGTTAGTAACAAAACATAATCAAAATTCGTGCGGTATATTAGTGCTTTAAATCACATGAAACATCTACGAGTTCTTGTAATGTTAAGAAAAATATTAAAAAGGAACAAAGCAAAACTACCTAGTATCGTTGACTCAAAACCTTTTTTGCTAATATAATCTTCATCTTCAATAACCCGATTTTAGTACCAATACCGTTGACTCTTCAAACCTTCCGCATAAATGGGAGCTACATGGACCAGAGAGTGGAGCTCCCTCCTTGGCATCCTCTCGTCATCATCATTTCTTTTACTCCCTATGCAAACACGGATCCTCTCGCTCTATATTTGTTGGTAAAGCTTGGCGTCTCCTCAAATGTCGGTTCCCATTGCCTTCCATTCGCCCGATTTTTTTTAATGACTTTTGGTGCCTTCTTCTCAAATTTTAAAGGTCCATCCATGAAGATGTTTTTGAAAGTTGATAGTGTATTCACGAGTAATGACCTCTTCTTTTTTAGCCTTGGTTTGCTCCACCATTTTTGTTGTTTTCTTGTTCTTCCTCGAAAAAATCTACATTTTTGTATTCATCAAAAATAATTTCAGTCCATTAATTTCGAGTTTGTCATTAGATCTGCAGAAAAAAAAAGGGAAGATTTCAAAGAGAGAGAAAAAGACCTTGGCAAGTTGGTAGCGGTAGTGCAATGGCATATGGAGATGAGCAGAGGGTGGGGAAGAAACAAAGAGAAAATGTTTTACAACTTGGCGTCCCACATCGCCGGTATAACATGAGAGTGTGAGTTAAAAACTCTATAAAACAAATCTTTAACACGTTAAATCTCTTAGTTGCCTTGCTTTGCTTGGCCTTCAAAATTAATAAGCTTGGATATTGGGCCTTTGAACTTTAAACGTTTGGGCCTCCAATTAAGTTCGGTCTCGGTTCGGCTCGTTAAACGAGCCCACGAGCCCACGAGCCGAGCTCGAGCCGCGAATTCTAAGCACGAGCTCGAGCCGAGCTCGGCTCCCCCAGGCTCGGCGAGCTCACGAGCCGAGCCGAGCTCTGAAAAATTAAACGAGCTCGAGCCGAGCCCGGTGCTATTCGGGCTCGGCTCGCTCGTTAAGCACCCCTAGTTGCGGGGGTGGGGGAAGGGTGGCGGGAGTGGGGGTGGGGGGGCGGGGTGGGGGGTGGTGGGTGGTTAGGGTTAGGGGTTAAGGTTAGGGTTTTAGGGTTAGGTTTAGATTAGAGGGTTAATTAGGGTTAGAGAGGTTATGGGGGTTAATTAGGGTTAATGACTAACGGAAACTTAACACCGTTAGTCATTAAGGGCATTTCGTGCATTTTACCCCCAAAGTAAGGGTATCGGGTGCATTTGTTTAAAAGCAGGGTTACCCATGAATTTTGAAAAACTACAGGGGTACCTGGTGAAAAAACCGTAAAAATAAGTATATAACTAATACATTTAGGATTGATAACAAATGTCATAAGATAACCTTTTGGCTTTTATGACTAAAAATTATGCTAAGTAGCTGGAAGTGAGGTGAATTGACACAAAAAGAATGGGAATGAACTGTGAGATATTATGAACTTCCTAGACTTTATTGCTTAATATGAAGTGTGAGATGTTAACAATGAAATTAATGATTCTAAAAAAAAAAAACCAAGGTACCTAAAAAAAATAGTGCAGTAATCACTCGATGGCTAAATAATGACATTTTGAAGTATAAAAATATACAAATCAAACCTTAAAAATAGAAAAAGTGTAACCTTAAAATTTGAATTATAAAGAACCTAAATTGAATAGCAATATTGATACTACTTCCTCGTTTCACTTTTACTTAGAGCTGGCAAATTGACCCAACTCAAACAATTCGACATCAGAAAACGGTAAACCCAAAATCAACTCGAGGCCCGGCCCAAATCAGACATACCCGATTTCAACCTGACTCGGATCAACCCGAACTATACCGCCAATTATGGTCCCCATTATAAAGTGAATCAAATTTTAATTTTTTTTATTATTTTAATACTTTATTATTTAATTTAATAGTATCTCCTATCTATTGTTTGGTAAGTATTGACTTAAAATATGTTATTTTAGTTATTATTTTATTTATTAATTATATATTTAATTCAAATATTTACTTGACCTTAACTGCTTAACATATTCAAAATGAACCGACCTTCCCCGATTATATAGTCTAAAACCCCATATATGGCCTGTAAACAAGAGGATACAAACAGGACCGACTCGAATTGATCTGACCCATACCACCAGAAAAATAGTTCGTTACCTCAAGTATATGTGGCAAAACTGATCGTCTCGAACGAGGCCCATAGGCACGAAATCAAAATTGACCCAGACCAAACAGTACTGAGCTTGACTCGACTCGAACCGAATAAACTCGAAATACACCGTCAAGTATGATTTCCCACTAATAAATGAACCAAATTGTAGTTATAATTATTTTAAATACTCTATTATTTACTTTAATAGTATCTCCTAATATCTGTTATTTTTAAGATTCACTTAAAATATGTACCTGATTTGAAAAAGACTCGATCCAAATCAACTTGATTGCTTAGTCCCAAATCAAAACGACTCGGTTGTGTGAACCCAAATACCTGTCTTGACATGACGCGACTTATACCCGATTTCGAATGACTCATTTGTCACCTCTAGTGGTAACACTATTTGGTAATATGAATTTTTTGTAAAAAAATAGTATATTGAATCACAAAATATAGTTGTAACCCTATTCAATCATGGAGCTGCTACCATCATTCTTGATAATAGTAAGCCCCAATTTTAACTTATATGCCCTCTTTTTTTTATACTTTTTGTTAATAATAATCCTTTTTTTACCCACTCCAAACACATTTAGTGAGAGTTTAGAGTTTAATCTATCAGTCTTCCTTCTTAGAGTTTAAAGTTTGGTCATTATGATTTGTTGCAAAGATATAGTTTATTGATGATAATCAATATTAGGCTTTGTGCATTTGTATTTCAAATGAGAGTTTATGGGTTCGAGTCTTAACACACATTATTATTGTTTAACTAGTTATTAGGCCCGGGCTATGCCCCAGGTAAGGAAAATTTTCATTTATTAATATTATACTTTGAGATGATAACACTAAATATCACTTGGTCTAGTGGTTAAGACTTTAGTATATAAACTTCAAGTCATGGGATTGAACCCTATACTATGCAAATTCTAATTTTTTTTTATCGTATGTGGATTACATTGAGTAAAATGTCTGTAGGAAGAGCGACACGTGGCACCGTTCCTTGTTTAGGAATGCCTTTTAATATCTTAGTATAGATAGATGAATATGTCTCATTTGATTGTGTGGGATAGGAAGTACATGTGGCATCATGACATATTTTTGAGTTGGGTTATAGTCTTATAGATATGCATATAGATGACACTGGCCCAACCCCAACCGATCCCTTGCACTACACCCCATTCGGCATACACAACGACAATTGTCATCTGCACGTCCATAATAGAAATATAGTTAGGCTTGTCCATCACTATCTAAGGAATAATCACGAGCTTCGTGTTTCAATTTTTCAACCAACATATTTTTACACACAATCCAAATAAAAATGAGCTTTGCGCAATCTAAACTGATGTGCGTTAATCAAAAGCATATCAGGGGCATTTTGGTATATTACAAGTACTTAAATAAATATTTATAAACTACAATACATTATTTGTAAACTAATAAATGTCATTCTTTTGTAATTTAACTCATTTATTCAATAAACAGTTAAGATAAACACTTAATATGCAACTTCACTATAAGTACAACATCAAAGTTTATTTAAATATGCAACAATTATAAATTCAATACAAAATTATCAAATTTATCTAGTGTAGTTGGTTGACAATTCACCTTATAACCTTGCAGTCAGTTCACAAATACAATACGAGTTAAGGTCTAAACAAGTTCATTCCTACCATTTAAAGTGCAAAAATATTACACTCATATCTGTTCGAGATTTGGCGGTCCTCACACAAAAATGGCGTAATCACGTCAATTTTGCAACCATCGTGCAACTTCAATCCACCACCAATTTCACTCTCACTCTCCATCTCAATCATATAATTACTCCTAATTCTAAAATTCACAATTTGAGAGCACCAAAATTAATGACGAATATGGCTTTCAAGACCTCAACTTACTCCTCCTATGGCCGCTTACCTTTCTTTCTCTCTCCTCCTCAGGTATCTCTCTCTCTCTCTCTTAACATATTCTCATGCTACACTACTTGTATTTTTATATATGTACTTTGATTTTGGCTTTTTGGTGCACTTATATTTATAGAATTTCAATGTCATTTCTATTAATTACCCACAATTTTTAATATCCAAATTAGTGGTTCAAATTAGTGGTTAAGATTAACGAATTGAAAATTTAATTTTGGGTGAAAGATTGAATTAGGAATTAGGGGTCAATCGATTTCATGGTACAACTGGAATATTGGTTTTAGTGGGTTCTCTAAAAATCTAAACTTTTAGGATGGCGCGAGAAATATCAATAATATACTGTATAACTTTATGATTTAAATATTTATAGTTAAAGCATAAGTAATTCTAGGCTCAAGGGAAAGAGAAATTTTGCTGTAAAGTGTACTATCTGTACAAATGACATACTCTTATACTATTCTCTAGAGTATGTAATTTGATTATTATGTCTTAATTCTGGAAGTTATGAGCGCGATTGCGTGAGAGATATTGAATTATATAAAAAAATCTGTTGTAGAGTTGTGAAATGTGAAAGCACTCATATTGCTAGGATCCAATAAAAATATTGAATATCTACATATAATATTTTTGAGATTGTACTACAACCTCGCTAACAGTAGATTTTGTGTAGGATTGTGGACTGATAAGTTATTGGATCATAAAGTTGTAGACTTGTAGGATCGTAAGATTTGGTTGAAATTACCCTAATCTTTGATGATACTTACAAACTTATAAACTCGTTGTGTTTTAATATTACTTTTGTCCTCTAAGGTTAAGTCAATATCTAGAGAAACTCTAGATTGGTCAGCTGTTGAAATAGCGGACGTGTGAATATTTCCTTTATTATGTTATACAACATTTGTTTCACATTCAAAATATATATTCTGATTCTCCATCTTGGCTGCAGTTGACTACTACACATGCGTCCACTTGGTCCAGGAAACTCTTTTACCACCCCCGTCGTGTTATAGTTTTTTCCCAGTACTCACAGGCACAAGATCTCTTTACATCGCGTCTCCAGGGTACCTTGCTGTTAATTATATATACTTTGCCTTACTTGTTCTCCTTAGATTATGCTACTGTTGAACATTGATGCCACATTCTAGTACTACTTTAATGTGGATTTTTCCTCTGGTTAGTTCCTTTCTCCTGTGGATGTATTATAATTTCAGGTGAAGTGTATGCCACTGGTAGCAAATTTTGTGTTTAGAGTTTGGAATATAGAGATTCTAATACCATATCTTTCTTTTGTTTATGCTAGCATATTTGGGTTCCTTATGGTGCATTGCCTTCTTATTATACGTGTTACCATATTGAGCATGTAGCACTTGACAAAAGATAATGGAAGCAGAGGATCTATGTGGATGACAACCAGTGATAAGATCTTGACTTATTTAGCTGATCCCATCTTATTGAGATTAAGTCTCTGGTGTTATTGTTGTTGTACATTGCTTTTGCCTTACTGTGTTCTACTTTTCTCCTTCCTTTCTCTATTACGCTTAATAGGAATTCTATTGATTTTGTTGAAATGGACAAGACGAAGACCACTGTGGCATATGTTGTTTCTTTCACTAAATTATGGTGGAATTTTTCCTGTAGCTGCTGCTCGAGTATCTGACCTATTGGATTACAAGTGTGTTATACTGCAAAGTAGCTGCTTTGAAGCTAACACTCCTTCTCTGGTTAGAGTGATTATTTAGCTTGCTTTTCAAGACCTCAAGCTATATAGAATAGGTCATTAAGTAAGGAGGTCATGGCATCCTGTTTTTATTCTATCTGGTCTCATTGGTTATCTTTGGCCTATACATTGGTTAGCTAAGTGATTACATTTTCAGAATGCACAAGTTGCATCTGATACATGCACTTTTGTCCACTTCTATGTCTCTCTTGTATAGATAATTGATAAGTAACTTTTATTCTTTTGCTACTTTTGCTTGCTTTGGAGTTTATTTTATTTTCAACTATTTCTAGCTAATAGAATTGTCTACTAGTTAAAGACAAGATGTTAACTTTGTTTAAGAATCTGGTATGAGTTTGACATATGATGTTTGGGAAATTAAAAAAAAATTAGAATGCATTTGGTGCTTGTTTTTCGCCATTAAGAGCTTTATAGTGTACTTGGAAGCAAAGTTTCTTATTCTTTCGTGGTATTTAATGTGGTTTTGATTTCCTTGTAGATCGTATTCAGAACCTTCCAAGTTTGGTTGAGGATATAGTCCAGACATCCATAAATACTGGTCCTCGTGGAGCCTTAAGACTAGCTCAAGGAGTCCAAGCAGTTGTTGGGGTTGGTAGTGAGTGGCTAGCAGATGTCTCAAAGGTAATTTGTGTTGTGATGCTCATGATTATTACATAGATATAATGTATAATACACCTGTTTTATAGGTGTAGTTCTTTCCGTTCATCCAGGAAACTAATGCTTCTTCACTTGCTGTAGTGGACAAACACATCAGCTGGTTTACCAGCTGAATTACAGTTGGGCTTGATTTCTCCCTTCTATTTGAGGAAATTGTTTGAACGCCTAGGGGCAACCTATATCAAATTGGGCCAGGTAACTACAGGATGATCATTTACAATTTTAGCCCTCTATATCAGTTGATTTTCTTTCATACTGTCTCATCAAATTCATCTCTGCCTCTTAGGATATTATAGTATTTTACCATGTCTCTTTCATCCGTGTTATGACGAGTCTTGTTTTCAGAGCTGCTATATTCATCTTTCTTATTTGTCTTTTGATGTTTAGTTCATAGCATCTGCGCCGACACTATTCCCTCCAGAGTATGTTGAGGAGTTCCAGAAGTGTTTTGATCGAGCCCCTGCAATCCCTTTTGAAGAAATCAAAGCAATCCTGAATCAAGAATTAAAGAGACCGATTGATAGTGTGTATGAATACATTGATCCAACTCCTCTTGCATCAGCCTCAATAGCACAGGTATTGTTATTCTCACTCTTTCTTTTTTGTCAGACTAATCTGAATAAAGACAACTAACCAGAACCAAAACGTTATGTCTCCAGGTTCATGGTGCAAGGCTAAAAGGCTCTCAAGAGGATGTGGTCATAAAAGTTTTGAAACCTGGGATAGAAGATATCTTAGTAGCTGATCTAAATTTTGTCTATGTTGTGGCTCGCATTTTGGAGTTTTTGAATCCTGAATTCAGCCGTACATCACTGGTAAAGCATGCAGCAGTTTGCATTTGCAGCTTTTGATTTTAGTACTTGTGTTGTGTAGTTGTGTTTGCTGTGATATACTGTTGAATCCTGTGATACTTCTGAATAGTATGGTTTATTTCAATTCCAAAATTCTGGAATATTATAACTTATTCCTTACATGAAAATGAGAAACTAATCCTTTATCATGATATAGGATTGTGATCCGTGTCATACACAAGGTTAAGATTTTGTTATGTTAATAATATATTTCCTTGTTGAAAAAATTGTAAATTTTAATTTTGTATAAACTAAAAATTTGTAAGATATAATCAAGTTAATAATACAGCGACAGTTCAGAAATAGATATCTAATAAACTGGCCTAAGGTAGAGGGGTAATTTGGGTAGTGCACTATAATTCAATTAGAAGTTAGCTTGGAAAATAAGCTAGAGATTTAGTGAGGGAAAGATGCTATAAATACAGCAGATTAGGCAGAGACAAATCATGTTGAAAATTGTTATCAAATCAGTTATCAGTTTAAGTTCTTAATCTTCTTCCTTAATTTGCTTTAGAGATGTCATTTCATTACAAATGGTATGATATTATGGAAAGATTATGTATGATTGGTACTCTAAGCTAATCTACTAATACAAAAGTTCATGGTCAGAAGTAAAAAGTATAAATGCCTATTGAAAAGAATGTAAGGCATGACAAGGTGTGGAGTATATTAGTTCGAAAATAGTTGATTGTTTTGACCGTGAATATCTTTAACTATGTATTACTGAAAATACAAATTGTAACCAGATGATCTATCTGTTCTTATATATTAGAAACAAAATGAGGTCAAAGATCATGAACTTTGACCTTCAAAAAGTGGATTTTAGCTTGTTTTAGGGGCAGAGGAGTAATACCCTAGTAGTGAGATGAGACTGGAAAACAAGCTGCAGCCATCAGTTGAACAATAATGAGCCAAAAAGTCGATAGAACTTCTCTAAATACGGATAGTCATATGAGAACTGCCCTCACCTGCCAGTTATGGTAATTATTAAAGAACCAGAAATACGAGGCTGATCGAAAGGAAGGACACCGTATTCTGATGGTCAGGAGGGGTCAAAAATTGTTGAAGAGTAGAGAACAACAAAAAGTAATGAAATCAGGATTCTTAATTATAGTGGTGGTGATTTAGTAATTATGATCGTCCTTATTGGATCTTTTATGTCCTTTCTTTCCCCGACTAAAGTTTCTCCTTGTTGGGTGTTTCGATGACCAGCTATAAGAAGTGTTGTGTTGCTGATAAACATTGATCCAGTAGACCAATACAATTGTTTGGCTAGCAAGCCGTGACAGTAATTGATTCTATAAGTTAATGAAACAGACGATAAGTAATTCTGATACAATATTGGTTAATATAGACCTCTTTCAAATGACTCGTGTTTACACGGAAGCAGTTAGCTGTAACCTTTCATATGCCATACATTCATGCTCCTTGCCCCTCATGCTGTCATACTTTTCGGGAACCCTATCTGCTGTCACTTCTCATACTAATCACTAATGTCACTTGGTCACCTGGATAAACTATTTACTGTATGCACAAGTGCCCCCTGTGTGCACAAGTTCCCACTTGTATCACTTAACTGAGCTTACGTTACCTTACCCCTTCAGATTTTATCACAAAAACTTAAATATCTATCAAAAACACTAGTGACTCCTTTATGATATGTAATAGGAGATCTAGAAAGTCCTTGCAGCGTATAAACTCTTGGTTTCCATATGATGGAAATATCTCTCTTTTTGCACCCCTTAGTGTGATAAGCTATTCTTTCTGAGGACTGATTTATGCGTCCTAATTTGATTTCTTTCATAGGCTGGTATTGTTAAGGATATTAAAGAATCCATGCTTGAAGAAGTTGACTTCACTAAGGAAGCCTCAAATATTGAGGCCTTTAGGAGGTACCTAGACACTATGGGACTCACTAGGCAAGCTACAGCTCCAAAAGTATACTACCATTGTAGCACCAGCCGAGTTCTGACGATGGAGAGGCTTTATGGAGTTCCCCTTACAGATCTAGACTCCATAAATTCCCTTGTTCCTAATCCTGAGACGAGTCTAATAACTGCCCTAAATGTCTGGTGAGATTTCTAACATTTTGTTTATAGTTATGCATTTGAGATTTTTGACTATGGCTGAAATTCACTCTGTTTATGTCTTTGCAGGTTTGGCAGTTTACTTTCATGTGAAACATTTCATGCAGATGTGCATGCTGGTAATCTTTGGCTATTACGTGATGGTCGTATTGGATTTCTTGACTTTGGTATGCATTATTTTGGTTATACCGAATTATCATCCTTTTTTTTGTTACTATTTATATTAAACACTTTCTTAATTTTGCTTGTTTTTACCCCTTCAAAAAGGAAACTATGATTGCGTATGTGAACCCCCCCCCCAGTTGGAATTTAATGTTTTTTTATTGGTCATTTGCTGAGAAGCTTTGACATTTTAATCATGGAATAGCTGTTGCTACACCATTGATTCTGCATATAGAATCTTTGGTTATGCGACTAGATGCCACTAAGCTACAAACTGGCAGATCCTGTGGATGTATCGTTGCTTCTATACGACAGTTAAGTACATTAAGTTTATGTCAGATGACCTCCTTTATGGAAGTATGAGGATGCTCTACTCTAATTTGATTGCTGTATTTAGTGTGTATGCCAAATGTTTTTATGCTGTAATTGCATCATATCTTTTTTCATGCACTCTGCCTCTCTTTGTTGATGCAAAGGTTCCTCCTGGGTTTCATGTATGTATAATTTCAGGTATTGTTGGACGTATATCTCCAAAGACATGGGCTGCCATGGAAGTATTTCTGCAATCCATAGCAACAGAAGAATATGAATTGATGGCATCTTCCTTGGTTGAAATGGGTGCGACAAACCAGAATGTCGATACTAACGCCTTTGCAAGAGATCTGGAAAAGATATTTTCCTCGATACAGGTCGGTGATAATTATTGATCCCCTCAATTTCCTGAAAAAAGCGAAATAAATAAGGCTTTGTTGGTTCCATCGACTCTTAGCGTTTCTTGAAGTTGTTTGCATTGAAAATGTGCATTCGCTACTCATATGGGTGCCAGGCATTGAATTATAGTACTAAACTGCATATTCTGGGTTCTAACATGTTGCTGGTGATTACCTGCTATACTTGCTGCTTTGTTCAAGCATGTGAAATCCTTTGCATTTGTTAATGCTCTAGTCACTATTCACTAATACAAATGAAATTTATGCTTTCTGTACAAATACTGAACTGCTGTCACATTGGGCTAACGAAAGTGTTTTTTAATACTCAGGCAACTTTCACAATCTATGCAATCCCACTTCACTGTCCTAGTTTCAGCTATTAGCTTATTTCTTTTGTTTATTTCTATTTTCTAGCCACTACTTTGTTTCTTTTGCTTTTGGATTGGAGTAGTGCAGGCTGTCTTTTTAATGTAGACATGTAGTGTACTATTCCAATTTCAACAGCTACAGGTCCACAGCCCACTAGTATAAATCTGAAAGCTGTAGAGATTTATAATTTGAATCATGGGGGTGCATGCTGCAAGTTTATGGCTATGGTCACTGCATAACTCAGCGATCAAGCTAACTAACTTCATTAAGCACACACTTATTAAGAATAATGTGCAGTGTTGACTGTTGAGTCCATGTCTTTAATGCAGGATATAGATACAGAAATTGTCGTTGCAACAGCAAGGGGGCCGAGTACTAATGCAACTGCTGTTTCTGCTAATGTACGAGTTGATGAGAGGCAGATGAATGCACTATTTCTTGATCTGGTAATCTATGCTTTCAATTTTTTAGTCGCCACCTCTTTGCATCTGGTTTATTGGACTAATTTTATTAGATGTGTTGCAAATGCTTCTAGCCATTCATGGAGGTTTGTAGATACTCACTAGTTGGGCTTCTCTTATTCAAGTAATGAAAAACTTATATTCTCTCCTCCTTTGGGGTTCTTCTATCTTCATGCTATTCATCTTTTTGTTTTATCACATCTTTTGTTGTTGACTTAAAATTGCTTTTAGTCATTTCTGATCATTTGTACATTGGAATGCTTTTGACACTTCAGTCATTTCAGTCAGGTCTTTTTCCTGTTTAATATGAATTAAAAATTTAAGTCTCTAAGAAAACTGTGTAAAGAACCATTAATATATTAAGCATCACACTTTTGGAACTTTGAGTTGAAATTCCACAAGAACATGTTTTTTGGGCATTTCATGTCATTACATGAGCATATGAAGCCTGGTTCCGATAGGATTATGGCTTGTTTTTCAAGTGTATTTAGCGTTAAAAAGTTTATTTGTGGAAAAGAAATCATTGTAAGTTGTGTTTTAGCGAAGTGCTAATATATTAGGTGGTTTACCGCAAATTATCCATAAATGATAAATAATACTGAGAAACCAGAGCTTATTACAGTCGATTTTTTATGCTGAGAAAAATGCTTGAAAACGATGTTGAGGCCTCCTTTTGTGGTTAATAAATCAAGTTTCAATCTTCTTCGCAGGTACGAGTGAGTGAGTCGTATGGACTGAAATTTCCTCGGGAATTCGCCCTTCTGTTGAAGCAGCTTCTGTACTTTGATCGGTACACTCGTTTGCTGGCTCCCAATATGAACATGTTACAAGACCAACGTGTTACCATTGTCTCAAATCAAAGAGCTGGCAGCAGTAGATTCCGATAGAAAATATATACTTATAATCTCATATGGTACTTGGATATTATCTTCCAACTACTCGAGCACCCTTTATTGTTTTTACGGTTGGTTTGATAGAAGAAAAAGAGCAAATATATATTACAATGATCAGTGAATTTTACTTCAACTTTGTAATGTATATATGATGTGGCTCTGCTGCTCAATGTATAGGTATAGGGAACATATACATACATTCCCTCTGTTGTAAAGTTTTCAATTTTTTTTTTTTTAATAAGGTAAGGAGAAACCTTGACAAGTTGGGGGAATAAAGGGGATCCCAACTTGCCAAGGGTGAGAATCGATCCCAGGACCTCCAATAGAACTGAGAATATTGTGTGTATATACAAATACAAAAGAAAAATACTTCTACAAATATAAACCATCATTCGCATTTGCAAATCCACTATCTGACTTTCCATGACTACCTCTCAACCGCCTTAACAACCAAAAGCTTCCACCCTCCACCAATTACATTGCCCACCAACACCAAGATACAGAAAGCACCATCATCACGGCATCACTGTTGCTTCCACCATCGTCAACCCTATCAGTTACCATTATCGGTCTCCTTCCTCCACTACAACAATCAAATTCATGATATGTAAAGGACTCCAAAAAAATTTTATTATATCTATATGATCTTTTACTCCGATTATCTTTTGTAGTTTTAAATTATACTATATTTTTATGGTATATGTATCAATATTATAGTGTTGTATTATTTCATAAATGAAAATGAGAAAAGTTATTTCATCATAAACTATTGAAAAGCGACTCATATCATACTCATGGATGTAAGATCTAAATTGTACCACCGGCCTCCCTCAAAAAAAAAAAGATTTGATAGGGGGTGAGAGAGGTTAAGAAAGCAATAAAATTCAACTACCAACTGCACGACCACTGACAACCACCACAAACACCAATAGAACGAAAGTAAATTTGAAAGAGATAGAATGGACCAAAGGAAAGGAACTTAGTTAAGAAACCATACGGAACAATTAAATTCTGAAAATTGACTTCACAATTTCACAAACCAGGTATTTACAACAATCTGAAACCAACTTTTGCTATTATAGAACACACTAGAAATAATACATGACCACTGTCAAACAAGGGAGAACCTAGACAGGATGAATAAAAGCACTACCTATACTATAGTTGAATCACATGGAAACACATGCTTAAAAACAACATTATAGACGAAACAGGATGAGAAAAACTAACAAAAATTAATCAGCAACAATACTAGTATGCAAGTGTTCTGAATGCTTCCTTAGGCAGCCAAAACTGCAGGCTGCTTGTACTTGATAAAAGCCTGGCAGAGTTCATGGTACCCATTTCTGTAATACTCCAACGAAAAACAAAGTTGTCGTATTGCCTCTCTCTTTTCCTCTGCCCTATCACAGATAATGACTCTTTGCTTCTCCAGTTCTTTCTCCTGATCAGTTACTTTCAACCTTAATTCCTTCACTAGCTTCTGTGTCTTTTCTGATTCATCAAGCAGCTCCTTATGTTCAGTAGTTAATTTTGTTATACGCTCCTCCATTTGTAGTATATTGTTGTCACGGACACTCAGTTCAGCAACGAGTGTCTGCACCTTGGCCAACTCTTCATCTCTCTCTGCCTTTAGCATGTCATACTTGAGTTTAATAGCATCAAGATCTTTGTTCGTAGAGTCAACAAGCTGACATTTCTGGGACAATTCCATGTTGAGTTGTTTGATCTCATCCAATCGAGCTGTTTCTCGTGCTTCTTGTAGCTTTCCAGCTTCAATCTTTTCAACCTCATACTGGTTTATCTGCTCCTCTAACAATTTGATTTTTCGATCTAAAGCATCTTTTTGCTCATTTAACTGTCTGGAGAAATCCTTTTGAACATCAAGTAGGGCAAATTTGAACTCTTCAACTTTACGACCATAATCATTTAAATCACTTGTGGTTTTATCAATTGTCTCCTGCAACTCCGAAACTAGTCCTCTCTCTGAACCCAGCTCAGCTTGTAAGAGATCAATGTTTTGGTTGGCCATGTCAAGCTGACCTTGAAACTGAATCTGCTGTTCATCAAATTCATTTCTGAACTTTTTCTCCATTTTACCCATATTGTCCTCAGAAATGCGAAGCTTTTCTATTGTCCCTCCAAGCTCTTCAACCAAAGTCATATTCTCATACTTCAACTTGGAAATCTCTTCTTGAGAAGATTGAAGCTTTTCCTTAGTGAGTTTAAGCTCAACCTCATAATTAGCCACTTTTTCAAGCAATTCTTCGTAGACTCTGTCTTTTTCTTTAATCATATCTTCTCTGCCTTCTTTTTTAGTCATATGGAGGTTCTCTTCCACGGCATTAGTGTCAAATTCCACCTCAATAACTTTAGGCTGAAGGGCTTCATCGCCGTTGCCATGTTGGAGCAAATAATTCTTAGTAGGCAAGTCATATGTACCAGACTCAGCATCTGATGATGAGGAGGAAAACAATAGGGTTTCAGAAACTTCTCGCGTAGAGATGTCAGAACTTCCACTACCAGAGCTTAGAAATGTCTCCGAGTTATAACCTGAGTAATCATGATTCTGTGAGCTTAGCTTTAGTGCTGGAGTTAGAAAAGCATACTCTTCGTCTGTAGCAGACCCAAGCATGCCAAAAGGCACCTCTGTTGGTTTGTCTGTGAGACAGTACATGTAGGGTAATATTTCAATGAAAAGGATGAAGCAGAGATAATAGCTAATTAATTAGGAAGTAAATTAATTAGAAAACCAGGGTGAAGAAAATTTTGACCATGATGACAAGATGTGTTTTAAGTATGGGATAAAGAAGTGATGCAATAAGATGCTAACCTTGAACTTTAGAAAGGTTGATAACTTCTGGTGAAAGGTCATCTAATTGCAAGTTTGGAGACTCATTTTCTGCCATCGCAAACAATTATGTTCTTTGATCCCCTCGTGCAGAACAACTGCAACAAATGGTTAAACTTCAGAAACTTAGTCTCAAAAGCAATTGAAAGTCAACAAAATTATTAATAACACTCATTTTCAAATTTCATACCTTGCTTTAGCATTGTCAGAGATATCAATCATAAGCAAGATAAATGACACATAAGAGTACAACTTAGTGCTGCTACAGTCAGTTACAAAGATTTCTAGTACGCATAAATTTAAGAATAAGAGCTGCCACGAACTCGAAATCGGTATTGATGAACCATCAACAGTATGCTGGTCTCACAAATAAATCTAGGATATGGTGACACATGCATTTGATAATAGACACATAAGGACTCCAACTTGGGTGCTTTGTGCAACCACTCATTAGCAACTTAAGAATACTTGCTACTAATTTGGCAGTCTAAACCAGCATGCTTCTTTCATCTTTTATTGCATCTTTTACTTAATACTACTACATGTACAGTTGACTTTAAAAAACAACAGGAACAATGGCGACTAGTATTACCACTTAGTACTAGTTTAGTATCTTTCTGTAAGACTTTAATTCGAAAACTGTTTGCTCAACAACATACAGGACCAACCAGCCCACAAATTTGTCGAATAGTGTAATGAACATCAAATGAGTGTATAACCTTATCTGAGAGCAAAATTGAAGTGAAAGAACCTATGCATGAGAAGACGATACATACAAGGCCATACTATAAGTACCTATTGATACTTGAAGAACGAATAAACGATGTTTTCACCTTGAGTATACCAAACACCAGCAAATGGGCAACTAAGGCAAGCACTGAAGTAGAAAAATCATGCAGTGTAATAAGCTTACAACTACAGTTGAACAAGTGCAAAAATGAAAAACTAGAAAGTCATCTTCTTTACCCAACTGAACTTGAACTAGAATAGGTTACAAAATATAACAAACTTATCCCATCTCAGTTTTCTGAATATATAGCAGACCAATTATGCTGGGATCTTATAAAAATGAGTAATTTATTCACAACCCAAAATCAGAATTATGCAAATGCTGAATAACTGGTACCAATGACAGAAATTATGACCAAATTTATAAGTACTTAACAAGCACTAAGATCTAAGCATTTGAAACGCTAAATTGCTAAAACCCAGATCACAAATGAAAAAACCCATGATTTTTTTTTGGAACTTGAAACACCAACTCAGTCAATTCAACCAAACAAAAACCCTAAACCCTAGTTCCCAAAATCCCACCATTTCCAACATTTCACAAAATTCTACCAATTCCTGCCCTACCCATTTCATAACACACATAATTAAATCAATACATCTACTAACATAAATCAAACACTGAAAAAAACAACACCCCCCATGATTTAAACCCCAAAAAACGAAAAACCCTAAACCCTAGTTCACAAGATCCCACCATTTCCAACACTTCACAAAAAATTCTACCAATTCCTTCCCTACCCATTTCATAACAAACACAATTAAATCAATACATCTACTAACATGATCAAACTTTCACAAAAACAACACCCCCCATGATTTAAACCCCAGAAAAAGAAAAACTGAAGATGAAAAATTCAATTCTAGGGTTTTGCTTACCGTTTTTGGGGGAAAATTGAAGAAGATGAAAGTGCTGAAGAGAGAGAAAGAGGAGAGAGACGATAAAGGTCTGAAAAACGAGAAGAAGAAGAAAAAGGGGTAAATTGGAGAGAGAGAGAGATAAAGGTATGAGGTCCCAGTTATTGAGGGCACATGTTTTGCCGCCTTAATTGTCTTTTGAAAAGACCAAACATGCCCTTCATTTCAAATTTTAAATGTAACGGATCTTAGGGGTTAATAGGTCTATTTTTCCATTATGAGGTTGAGAAATAAAATATGGGGTTTGTCGTTTTCTTTACGGCAGGCGGGAAGGTTTTGTAGAGATAAAGTTCAAAAAAGGCGCCCATTGGGGTTGGAACTTGGGACCCACTATCGTATGGTCTACCAATGTAACTGTGCCAACCTAACACATCATTACTTATTCGGTTTCTAAAGGGGCGAAGCCAGAAATTTATAGTTACGGACTTGCGGTGGCTAGATGACTATTACTTTTTAAATAAAATGAATAGAGGAAAGGAGGAAAAAAAAAAAAAGAGTAAAGTTTTTGCTGTCAAGAGGACTTGACCGCCTAACCACTCAAACTTCTTTTTTTGATAATTTTGGAGTTTAGATTTTATTCCTAAAAATTAGTAGCAAAGAGCCACATTACAATCCGGTAGCAATATTTCTAAGAAATATGCTTTAGAACACAAAAATGAGCGGTTCTCACGGTACTATTTTTACATAGTTAAAGATTCAAAAGAAAGCAGACATCGAAAAAATAGAACATGAGCAATAAAGATATAGAGCACTTGAATAAATGGTTGAGAATCTTGAAGAGCAAAGAAATCCTCTAAGTTTTCACCCAATACCTTTTTTTTTTGAAAGAGAATCAATACCTAATCATAATAAAGTGTTTATGAAAATATATAGTGGTTCCCTTATGACTTATGAGTATAGAGTTGGATCGAACCCTAAAATGGTGTTTTGTGTTAGGCCCTTAATATATCATTGAAAAGCTTTAAAGTCTAATTTCCAACTGCGAAATCAATGCTTTATCAATTCTACATCAACACATGTTGAGCAAAACAATGCAAGGTATCGCATAACTACGAAAAGTGGTGTGCATCTTCTTTGATTTTATTTCGTTTTGGGCATGATACATTGTTTCGAAAGCTCATCCAACTATCTTTATTTTCATGTCTTCTATAGGTGTCCAAAGTGCCTAAAATTACATGAAAACGCTGATGAACCTATGAAAGCAACATTTTCCACAAAAGCCTCAAAAAAGTATACACAAATGCTATAATCCTACAAGAAAAAAAGGCACCCTAATATACAACTAGAATGATACATGAACATGCACTTATCAATGAGCAAATTATTGTATATACCATAGGTTGCACATAAAATAAATAATATAGATTGAAAACCATTACCTTTCTTCTCCATCTTTGCAAAAATATCTATTATCGAACTTACATATGATTTTTCTCATTTTTTTAGTTATTGGTAATAACATTGATACTTTTATTACAAATCGATGAATGAAATTAAATACAAGTGATGATAATTGATAAGAAGATGAATGACCAGGATTATAATTTGGAAGTACTTACACATTAGAGAAAAACGTAAAGAGAGAAACTAAAAAGATGGAGAGAGAAGGTGAAAAGTGATAAAGAGAAGCTAAAGGTGGATATCAGGTAAATTTTACGGTTTTTTCACCAGGTACCCCTGAGGTTTGACGAAATGCACCAGGTACCCTCGTTGTTTCAAAAATGCACCAGATGCCCTTGTCATTTGCATAAAATGCACCAAATACCCTTAATGAATAACGGTGTTAAGTTTCCGTTAGCTTTTAGGGTTAATTAACCCTCTAACCCTAATTAAACCCTAATTAGCCCTAATTAAACCCTAATTAGCTTCAAACCCTAACCTAACCTTAACCCCCAACCTCCAACCCAAACCCCCCCCCCCACCAACCTCCCAATGACCACCCAACCACCACCACCACCTCCTCTCCCCCTCCCCCTCCACCACCCCCACCCCCCGCATGACCCCCTCCCCCGTCGATTTCCCCCCACCCCCACCATCCCCACATGACCCCCCTCCCCTCACCCTCACCTCACCCACTGAAGCCCTACCCTCGACCCCTCCCGCACCGTCCCTTCCCCTCACCCCCTCGTAGCCTCCACGGTTGACCTCCCTCTTGATTCTCATTCCGAGCTTTGTTTTTTTAATTTTGCTTAAATGATTTGCATAACTTCCATTCTTTGGATTATGATGAAACTTGAAATGGAGTTGTTCTTTGCGTCGTTTTAGTGGATTGGATCGAGGGGGTGGGGGAGGGTCGATGGAAGAGAGAGGGGAGTTGCGAGGAGGAGTGGGAGATGGGAGGGGAGCGAGGGGGGAGGGAGGGGTTACTTTGGGGTAGGGAGGGGAGGGTTAGGGGGTTAGTATTAGGATTTAGGTTTTAGGGTTAGGGTTTAGGTTTAGGGTTTAGGGTTTAGGGGTTTAGGAGTTTAGGAGTTTAGGAGTTTAGGGGTTATGATTAGGGTTAATAATGGCAAAATAGTAAATAAAGCTAACGGAAACTTAACACCGTTATTCATTAAGGGTATTTGGTGCATTTTATGCAAATGACAAGGGCATATCGGTGTATTTTTTAAATAAACTGCGACAGGTACCTGGTGAATCTAAAAAACCGTAAATTTTAAGGTGGGTTATTAGATTAAAAAGTAGAACACATAGGTGGGAAAAAAAAGGAGAAAATAGATGGAACATGTTACCAAAAATAAAGAAAGCAATATCGTGCAGGTTAAAAATAAATGGACCAAAAAGGAAATTATATAGATTAAAAAGAAACATATCAAAAAAGAAAATGCGTAGATTAAAAAGAAATGGGAGAATACTGAGTAACTTGCATAAGACAACTACACATGTTTGTAAGATTGTAGTTTTTGCAAAAATAAATATAGGTGTTGCTCAATAAATTTAAAATAAAATTCATAAATCGGTATCACTTAACAGTTGACACTTGTTCTTTTCCAGACACAAGTAATCTCTAATTCTCTAGTGTACTCGTTAAATAATTCATAGAAGAATTCAATTAATTGGATAGTCTTAGGAAAATTGATTAGTCAAATACCTACATTCTATTTTGAATAATTGTTAACTCTTGATATTTTTCATCAAGTATCAAGCTTAGCCACTCGGCTTGGTGGGGACCCATCGGTGACCTCAAGGTTAGAGGTTCGAATCCCACTAAGTGAGGGGCACTTGGAGGAGGATTTCCCTTATCATTTCCCCCTCCTTTCAAGTGCTTAGGCCTTGTGCGAGGACAATCGATAAGTTAGGCTCCGTGTCTTTTTTACTGAATTGAAAATCTAAAAAAAAAGCATTTTCGTCAAGTTGGCATTTCGACATGAGGCTTAATTAGCCATCTAGCTATAGCCTGCTTGTGAGGATTCGGCGGTTAAATCCATCCTTCAGCATTTTAGAGCTCAATCATTCTATAAAATTTGAAGTATTTACGTCACAAAATGCTGTAAATTACATGGCTAACGAGCTAAGGCAATATATAGCCATACAGTAAAGACAATCAAAACGAAGAAATTTACAAGGCGATACACATCAAAGATAATAGCTCCAATTTGCATTCCAAACTGACAACTTGCTTCAATCAATATCATTCACCATCAAAAACAATTCTAAAGACTAATTAATGAAATCAACCTAATATTTGAACTAAACAATTTAGAACCTGCAAATTGCTCCTTTATTAGCAAAAGTACTCAAAACTAACTCTGTTTTTTTTATCAACAACAATCCAAGTTGTAACTGAAACTTATAATCAAATCAAAAGCTTATTTTTTTAACCAAAGGCAGATAAAGTAATAATTAGCTATATGTAGTAGAAATCGGTAGCAAGGAAAATTGGATGTTTTATCATTAGCTACTTGAATTCTTAATTGTACATCGTGCAACCTAAATCTAGACTTTGCATCTCGCGACTCAAATGGACACTTTCCAATATTTTTCCAGGAAGCATCCAAAATTTAAAAATCAAAACCCAACAATTAAAATTTAGATTCTCAAATCTTACATAATTCAAAAATAAAAATTCAGAATTACAAATTAAAATTAGCACAATTAACACAAAATACAAAAAAAGAAGATTAGAATTACAAATCTACAAGTACTTTTTTCCAAGAGTAACTAGTTTGTTAGCTTTGGCGATGCCCCTTGTCATTGGATGTAACTAGCATTTTTTGCACGCTATGTGTGCGTGTCATATTAACGTTTTTTTTCTCAATCAGTTATAAAAATCATCAGTTTTACAAAAAAATTGATTCGAATAGACATTTATAATTATTTTTAATTTTTTAAATATATTTTTCTTAAATTAATGTTTCGTTGTTTTTTTTAGTTATTTAATTATCATTATTGAAATATAGTATTGAGAGGACATATAAAGCAGAAGAAAGCTTGTGCTCAAATAAAGTGGAAGAATTTGTGTATCAGGTTCAATCGTTGAATATTAATAAAGTGGAATAGTTTGATTTATATAATAGTAATTACTGAATGATAATCAACATTTAGATTTTAAAATATTATTAGTATAACTATTAATATGAAATTCAAGTTTTTATTTTTCTTCTGATTGTGTCAATCAAGTTATATTGTCAATTTAATTTTTAATCAGAGGCTTTCACACATATGTAACAATAGAAAATCATTCTCCTTATAAATTTAATATTCAATTGATATTTCAAATTCAATTCCATTGTTAATTTGTTCAATACATATGGCAAGTAGGATGAAGAAAATATTATTTAATATGTATGGCAATTTAAATTCATTACGGGTATATAAGACTTTTTGTAAGGGGATACCATCTTCCTCCCCCCCTTCACTTATACAATAGAGATATGCTATAAATTTCCTGATTTAGTCAAGTCAAATATTAATAAATTTATATAGTTTGTGATTAAATTTAGTTGTTTGTAGTTTATGGCATGCTTAGGTAATGTTCCTAATGTCCTATACTATTGGAAATTTCACTTTTACATACTTCCTCCATTTTTAAACTTTTTTTTAGGAAACTCCATTTTTAAACTTTCACTTACATTGTTATGAAATTGCCATAATGCATTTTTTTAATATCAAGTTCTTACATGGTTTACTGATCAATTGCTAGCTAAAAATATAGTATTTGGTCTAAGATTCAAAATTGTATGTTCGCAAATGAAAAAGGTGATAAAAAATAACTTAAAAATTAGAGGAAGTATATAGTTAGATTGTGATAGTGGATCTTATACAACTATACCCAACTTATTTTGAATTGCGCATATAATCCCACTAGAACCTCAATGATTATGATTTATAACTCAATAAAATCTCATTGTTAACCCATTAACTCCAATTTGATGCAACTCTGTAAATCTTGATACACTTTAATCTAAAGGCTAACCTATGTTTATTTTGATGCAATAATATGCTATAATAATGGCTAATGCTTAAGAACTACGAACATTTTGAATTGCGTACATTTATTGCACATTTTATAATTACACATTTACATTTTGCTCATTTATGTGGAAAACCAAGTAAATCCCGTAATAATCTATCTTCGGAGTCATACAAAGATTCTTTTGCCATCTGAGGCGTTAATTTATCTACCAAAATATCACCTGTTTCTACCCAAAATCCTAGCCTCGCAAATAAAATGTGCTTGGGAGCACAATGCACATAGTTCCAAGTGCTTTCGTAATCCGGGAGCACCTAAGAATTTGTAAGCTCCAAGAGTTAGGACTTATGAGTATTGTATTGAAAGTGATCGAGCTTCCTCTTGAAAAAAAAGTTTTTTCTACGTAGTGCCCCTGTGATTTACAAAATTCTATGTTGTACCCTACGTTTTTGAAATTTTCATGTTGTACCCCTAAACTTTCTAAACGTTACACAAAATACCTTTACACAAAATATCAAACAGTAGATTTTTGGATTCTCTCATCCTGTGGACATAAAGTAGGATTTTTTAGCCTTGTTAGTTGACTGAGGTTTGGGATATGATCTAAGAAATTGAAGGTTAAGTGAGGTTTGTGGTTGGATTTTCTATTCGTAAAGGTATTTTGTGTAACGTATAGAAAGTTTAGCTGTACAATGTGGAACGTTCAAAAAGGTCGGGTACAACGTAGAATTTCGTAAAACACAAGGGCACTACGTAGAAAAACCCAAAAAAAAAACTTTTTTTTTGTGAAAAAGAGTAAATAACATAATAAATACTTCATCCGTCCCATAATATAGTGCTTGTTTCTTTTTTACACGGTCTCCAAGATAAACATTTGACCTTCAATATCTTCAATTCCTTATTAATAAAAAATATAAAAAGTTGATATTGTGAAACTATACATTGAGACAAATCTAACAAGATCTCACATGAATATGTTTTTTTTATATATACAAATCAGAATATTTGGTCAAAAATTTTAAAGTTTGACCTCAAGAGACAGAAACAAGCACTATATTATGGGGACGGAAGGAGTAATACTTAGTTGTTCATACACTCCATAGAATAGGTGTCCATTCAATAACTAAGGGGGAGGGGTAAGGATGTCAACGGGTAGGATCTGGACTGGACCCACTAGGATCCAGATCCATATCCGTTTTTCATGCATGGATCTAGATCCGACCCGGATCCGTTGGGTAATAAAATTGAGGGTACAGATCCAATGGATCCAGATCCTAAACAGATCCAAAACGGATCCTAACCTATTTTCTTCAAACGACCCTAGGTTTCACAATAATTAAAGATTTTAAATAAAACAAAACAACGCCATTTAGCCTCTTCATTTGCCGATGTTGAAATAAACAAGCATTCAACCTTAATATAACAAATCCGAGCATAAATAACATTAAGAGTTTAACATTAATTTTTACCCTTTTAATTATATATTTTAAAATAACTTTCAAAAACGGGTAATGAATCCGGGTAATAATATAGGACCCGGCCCAGACCCGAGTTTAAAAATTAGGATTCATATCCTACTCGGATCTGTAGGGTCCAAAATTTGAGGATCCAGATCCGCTAAAAACGGATCTGGATCCATGGATGCGGGTATGGTCCATTACCCACTGACATACCTAGGGAGGGGAAATCCTAGTTACATTTGCACTATCGTTGCTACTACGACATTCTTTAGCTATCCGATCCGCAAGCTTGTTGTGGCTCCTGTTGCAATGTTTAATCTACACATCCGGGAGTTCCTTCCATAGTTTTCTGCACTCACATAAGTACTCGTATACTTGTCAGCAAAACCATCATGATCACAACGGAGATTAATAACACCTAAGCAGTCCGAAATCAACGTAGCATCAAGGATATCATAATTTTTTGCGAAATTTGTTGTAACCAACCTTTTAAATATTACTTATTGCGAGAACCAACCTTTTAAAATTTTTCTGGCAACTTCAGACCTTAAACATAATTTTTTTTGTTGGAACCAACCTTAGTCCATTTTCCGACGTTGACCAGCCGGATTCCGGCTTTGACTCACATAAGTCAGTCACGTGAGTTGCACGTGACTCGTATTTTGCTCCATTTGAACCCTTTTCCTCCTCCCCACCCCTCCCCCACCCACCTGAACCACCCTCACCTCACCCCCTGCCCCCCGCCTCCCCCCCCCACCGAGAACCACCCCCCCCCACCCCCCAACCACCCCACATGAACCACCCCACACAATCTGTTTCTCTCTTCACCAAACCCCAAACCCACCAACGTCAACCACACCACCTCCACCACCAACATCGAAACCCATCGACTACCAACAATACCTCTGCTATGCGGCGAACAGCTATGCGGTGTCGAAGCTTAGAGCAGGGCTGGTGGCGCAGGTTGGTGGCGCGAGAGAGAAAGAGAGTGAGAGAGAAGAAGCGGGGCGCCGCCGGTGGCGGTGGGCAGCGTTCTAGGACACTCGGGAGTGGTCGGGGAATGACACGACATGTTGGGGTGTGGTGATGCGAGTGGTTTCTTGGGTGGTCGAAGGCCGTGGTGGGGGCGGCGAAGAGGGTCGAAACAGAGGAGAGAGAAGGTAGAGGAAAACATGGGAATTTTTGGGGTTTCTTTGGGTCGCGTTTTCGAGCGAAATTAAGAGAGATTACCGGCGAGTTTGTGAGTGAAGTGAATGGTGAGTGTGGTGTTTAATGGTGTCGTGGTTGGAGCTTGCCGGAGCCCGGAACCGGAGCCTGGGGTAGGAGGAGAAGGGGAAGGAGTGAACTGGGGTAGGAGGAGAAAGAATGATTTTAGGAGAAATTGGAGGGAAAGGTAAGAAATTAGGAAAAAAAAAGACCCATGTGCCTTGCACATGTCAGTCAACGTCGGAATCCGGCATAAGGTTGTTTCCAACAAATTTTTTTTTGTTTAAAGTCTGAAGTTGCCAGAAAATTTTTAAAAGGTTATTTCTCGTAAAATTTGGTTTCTAAAAGGTTGTTTCTGACAAATTTCGCTAATTTTTTTTGCAATTTTGAAGAAACGACCTTGACAATCTAAAATTCTACATAAGTGATAAGCCGGAGTAAATTGCAAATGTACTTTCGAAAACAATTATAAAAAGGTAAGCTGAGAACAACTAAGGAAATATCGTCGGCTGTGGTGTGGCAAACGTGTAGAAAAGAAATACTGTATTTTCATTTGGAAAATGAAATTGTTAAACTAATTAATCTTTGTCTCCTCAAATATAGGAAGAAGAAAAAAAAAACTAATTTATTTTTTAAAAAAAAAAAAAAAAAAAAAAAAAATCTTAGAAACCGGGCAAAATTCTAGAAAAAAATACTACCTACGATTTCAAATAATGGTTATATTTTGACTTTTGACACAGTTTACAAAATTTAATTTGACTATTACTTGTGATTTATGTGTAAGAAAAATTATACTTCAATTATTTATAATTTTTGCAAAAAATTAAAGATATTAATGTTTAAAGTTTTGATCGACATGCGTAAAATGTAAAAGTGTAACTATTATCTAGAATTAGAGGTAGTAAATTTTAGAAAAAGAATTCCCCTATATAATATAGCTTGAATGTTAGTATTTGTTGTCAGAAATGAAATAAAGTAGATATTAGTACAGAGTAGTAATCAGTGATTTAGATATTTTCTAACATAAATTCTCCGATTTTACAAGTAAAACCTGCAATATCAGTTCCAATATCCAGATCCTTTGATCCATTATTAAATAGAAGATGTGTTAGAATGAAATGCAAAGCTTCAAGAGCTGTTTTTGAAGTGGATGATAAAATGAGTGGATTATGGATTGTGGAGGATGAATTGGGTGTGGTAGTATGTTGAAAATGTCTGATTTTGAAGTTTCTGATCGTCGTAGTATATATTGGCTTGGTGGGCATGTAATGTTTTCAGCTGGGACTTGGTCTTTTTTTTATTATTTATAGCTGGTATATTATTATTTTATTATTATTATTATTATGTTTATTATATTATTATTTATTATTATTATTATTATTATTAATTATTATTATTATAATTATTATTAATTATTTTTACATTATTAATTATAACAATAATAATAATAATTATTATTATTATAATGATAATTATAATTATTATTAATTATTAATAATTATTATTATCATTATTATATTATTAATTATTATTAATATTAATATTAATTATTATTATCAATTATTATTATTATAATATTATTAATTAATAATATTTATTTTTATAATTATTACTAATATTAATATTAATTATTATTATTATTACTAATATTTATATTTATATTATTATTATTATTATTATTATTATTATTATCATCATTATTATTTCAGTTCAGTTCAGTTCAATTCAATTCAATTCGTATCAATTCAATTCAGTTCAGTTCAGATTCTCTCAGTCCAAAAAAATGGGGCCTTATTTGATGAGGGACCACATGGGGGATAAAAGTGGGGAATATTGAAAGGACATTATACCGTATATAGATTAAGTAATAGCGTAACTATTAAAAAGAAACGGTCCCAATAGGAAAGTGTGTAGATTAAAAAGGAATGGAGGGAGTATTTATTTTCACTTTAAATTTTATATATTTGAGTTTTAATTTTGAAATGATGCTACTTTTTCTAGTCATGACTCATGAGTAGGGTGCATTCGTCAAAATGGATCACGATCAACTTTTATAAAACGAGAGAAAAAGCTAATGAGAGAGAGAAAAAGAAAAAGAAAAGTTGAGCATCGTTACTCATGAGTGAAATGAGATATTGTGATATCAATCTTTTATTTTTGGAACTTAATCATGAGTGAGAATAAGATTGTGCCATCTCAATGATCATTTGGTAGTATAGAACGATTAAAGTGATGATCAATTGTCAACTAGGGCCCACTTCATTCGGGCGCCATAATTAATTTTTTTTGGCCTTCTGCAGCACACAATGTAAAGTTTTATCCTTTCTCCCCTTTACAGAGTCCAAAACACAATGTTTTATATCACAAACAATAAAAAGAATAAATAAAAAGCTGTGCAATTTGACACGCCTATAAAATTCTGCCACTTGTCAAGTTCTGCTAGGAGAGAGAAAATAATATTTTCTCCGTTCTGAAATAAATGAAACGCTTCTCTTTTATGTCAAAGATTTTTTAGAGAAGTGTTTCATTTATTTCAGAAAGGAGGAAATATAACTACGAATATTCAAAATGCGATATTTTAAAAAATACAAAGTAAAAAAAATAAAAAAAAATTACCAACGACTTTGTTTTTTCAAGCCCTACAAATAAATACCCATTCTGTTATACTCCCTCCGATTTCGAAAGATTCTCCTTGTTATTGTTACTACAGATACCAAGGAGGATCAATTTGTGTGGGGTCTTGGGTAGGGGTGTAAGTTCGGTTTTTGGTTTGGTTTTAGGTCAAAACCAAACCAAACCGAAATAAAATCGGTTTTGAAATTTCCAAACCAAATCCAAACCGAAATTCGACTCAATCCAAACCAAACCAAACCAAAATTTGAAACCAAAAACCAAACCAAACCAAACCGAATTTTTTTTATATTTCAAAATCCAAACCAAACCAAACCAAACCAAACCGAATTTTTTTCATATTCCAAAATCCAAACCAAACCGAAAGGAAATTAAACCAAACCAAGATAAAACCAAACCGAATTTAAGCCAAACTTTTTGATAAAAATAACCCTGCTTCCAAGCCTTAAGTTTACCAACTACCAAGTTACATCATACAAAATACCACTTGAAAATGGCAGCATGCCACCAACATAAAATTCCCACCATTTGATACATGTTTATGGTGATACTACCAAACAATTTTTTAAAATACAAACACTTCATTATAAATGCTAAATCAACTACATAAACTCTTAAATGGCAGCAGCTAAGAGCAAGAAACGTCTCGTAGGCATAGCTTAGTCATCTTCAATATTAACTGTCTCGGGGCTCAAGCCATCCTCACCAACGTCCTCAAGCACCATCTTACTCAAATCTTGAAATAAAAAGGAAAAATACAAAAGGAAAACATAATTAATAGCAACAAAATCTACTAACACAAACATAATAAAGTAAATGCAAATATAATATATTACCTTCTTCAAGTTGTTCCACGTATTCCAAGTCTTCTTCCACACACATAGGAATTGGGGAGGAGCGTAGCCAATCTTGGGCACAAATCAAACTCTCAACAACTTTAGGAGTAAGGGAGCTCCTAAAAGGATCAAGGACTCTACCACCCGTGCTAAACGCACTCTCGGAGGCTACAGTAGATATTGGGACAGCCAACACATCACGAGCCATTTTCCCCATTGTAGGAAACCTAGCACTATTAAACTTCCACCAACCCAAAATATCAAAATCCTCGTAATCCTCTTCGGTATCTTCATCCAAGTATTTGTCCAACTCAAGTTTAGACTCTCCTTCTTTTTCATATTTTTGTTTCTTGTACTTACTCTTTAAAAGCTCAATCTTTTTTTGTGAACTAGAAACACCTTCATCTCTATTAGAGGATGAAACCTCCTCCCTAGGAACTTCATTTGATGGCAAACCACGATATTCCTCAAACAAAGAAATCAAAGCCTCCTTCAATTTTTTAGCTAGTGACACACCAATTGTTTCTTCATAAATTTCAGTCAACATCCACTCCACATAGTCATATTTATAGCGAGGATCAAGCACCACAGCAATAAAAATCAACAAGTTTATTTTTTCAGGATCCCCCCAATACTTGTCATACTTTTTTTTCATTTCAGAAGCCATCAAACACATTTCTAAATCATTAGAAATAGCAGATTCTTTCAAAAGTGCAGCAACATTAACCAATTCATGAAAAAACAAATTGAAAGTCACATACAAAGATCCAGAAACACGCAAAGTCAACTCATAGAAGCCTCCTAAAAATTCAGAAAACCTCCTAACATTCTCCCAATCATCATGTCCAGGGCTTCCTTTCCCTTCTCTATCACTCAACTCAGCTACATAATGAGGGTCCTCCTCTGAATATCTTTCAAAAGCATCTTCAAGATCAATGGCAGCACATAACATCAAAAATGTAGAGTTCCACCTAGTGGGCACATCAAGACACAACAGTTTTTTGCTACTTATTTTCTCATCCTCAACACATTTCTTAAACCTTTGCAATCTTGCAGGAGATTGCTTAATGAATCTAACAGCATGCCTAACACGAAGTATTGACTCATTAACAGATTTCATACCATCACCAACCACCAAATTAATTATATGAGCAACACAACGCATATGGAGGAAACGACATTTAAGAACCCCAGTTTTCCAACCATTAATCTTTTTTTTCAGATATGCAATTGCTGTGTCATTAGAACTTGCATTGTCTACCGTTACACAAAAAATTTTGTCAAGCCCCCAATCAAGCAAACACTTCTCAACCCCTTTACCAATTTCCTCACCTTTATGACTACTAATTGGACAAAAATTCAAAATTCTTTTCTGCAATTTCTAGTCATTATCAATGAAATGTGCAGTCAAACACATGTAATTAATCTGCTGAACAGAGGTCCATGAATCAGTAGTCAAACAAATCCTTGAATTATTCTTTTTCAAAAAACTCTTAAGCTTTCTCTTTTCACCTAAAAAAATCTCATAACAATCTTTTGCAATTGTCACTCTAGAAGGCACATGAAATCTCGGCTCCAACACACCACAAAAGTTTCTAAAACCTTGAGCCTCAACAAATTTGAATGGCAATTCATCAATAATAATCATCAAAGACAAAGCTTTTCTACAACTTCCAGCATCAAATTTGTGATAAGAAAGACTACTACTAGTCACACCAGTTTTCTTATTCACACATTGAAAAGACAATAAACTTTGCTTAGAATCGCTTGGTGTGTTATAGGGATACTTACGACACTTGTTGAGATGAGCCCACAAAGTACTAGTTCCATTCTTTTTTGGGTCACAATTATACCTAAGCGCACAGTATTTGCAGTGTGCCCGAATTCCTTCATTTGTTTCTTGCTTCTCAAAGTGCTCCCAAATTGGTGATCGATCTTTTATACGCTTCCTAGTTCCCTTCTTGGAGGAGGCAGATGGTTGTGGTTGTTGTGGAGCTTCAACATTTCCGGCAGAAGACATTACTAGATGTCTAAATGATTCTACAAAATAACAAAATAATAGTGATATCAATTTCCTATTTTCGTAACTAATTTTTTTAAAAAATTGAACGCAACAAAAATAACAATTTTATAACAGACTAATTTCGTATTATCAATGACATTAATTTGGTATAAACAAAATCATCATATACAGACATTTACACAACTAATTTAAGGGACAATATTTTCGTAATTAATATTAAAAAAAATAAACACAAAAAAATAACAGAGATCAATGACAATATTTTCGTAACTAATATTGAAAAGAATAAACAAAAAAAAATACATAGGGATTAAAATACTTGACCTGAGATCTCAGGGATCTGCGTCGAGCCGTCGACCTTCTTCAACCTCTTCAACCGGCGAGAGGAGAGAGAGAAATAATCAAATAGATGCTGATTTCAGTACTGATTTCCTTCCATGAGAGTCTGAGACGAGGAGCAATTAGAAGATAGAGAAGAGAAACATTTTGGACTTAGGAGAGAGAAACGGCGTGGGGAGTCAGGGAGAGGAAAGGAGAGGAGAGGAGAGTGACTGAGTGTCTCCTAGGGTTAGCTTTGGGTAGGAATTCAAAAGATAAGTGGGCTGGGCATTGGGTTTGAGTTTTATTATTTCAAGTTTCAACATAGTCCTGTACTCCTGTTTCTATTTTTCGGTTTTCCAAAACCCAAACCGATCCAAATCGAAAAACCGAATTTTTTTGTTTTGAATCCAAACCAAACCGAATTTCAAAAAAAACCAAACCAAATTACTAATTCGGTTTGGTTTGGTTTTCGGTTTTTAACCAAATAACTTACACCCCTAGTCTTGGGTGGGTAAAGTAGGAGAGAGAAAGGGGATAAGAAAAATAAACAAATAAAAAGGGGTAAAGTAGGAGAGAGAAAGGGAGTAAAATTGAATTAATAGTGTAATGGTGGACCATATGATAGGGACATGAGAGGGTAAAAAGGGGAAATTTTTTGCCAAATAAGGAATAAAGTAAAAGAGGGAGGATCTTTTGGAAACGCACTTAAACGGAAGGAGGGAGGATCTTTAGGAACCGGAGGGAGTATTTTGGACACTTTTTTTTTCCTCCTACCTTACTAGTTTTCTCTAATTTTGCTTATTTTATATCAAATTCTTCCATTTATATTTGTTAAAAAGATTATCATAATTATGAAAAAAAGATCAAAGTGAAACTTAATTATTAAAAATGCTAATTATGTATTTTTTTAATTCTTTATTAATAATTAACATTAATGATTAATGGATATTTTATATTACTATGGAAATAAATAATAAATATTTTGTATAATGGTGATTGGGTGATGAGAGCAAGAGAAAAAGTAGTTGGGTAGGGTCGAAAAGTAAGAGAGAGACAAAAAATAGTAGGGATGATCTTTTTCTTGTTCATTGTTAAGGCAAATGGTTGAGAAAACTTTGTGGGGTGATATTTTAAGGAGAGAGAGAGAGAGAGAGAGGAGGATGATCTTTAATTTTAATCATGGTGCTCTAAGGCATACTCAATGGTTGAACTCTTTTAGGGATTAATCAAGTATTTTATTATTTTCTCTTTCCTCCACATCACTTATACCCAACTTACTCAAAAACCTCTATTTTCTTACTCCTAATGGTTAGACTAATTTTTGGGGTCTTCAAACTCTCTCTCTCCTACTCCCTCCGTCCCAGAATAGTCTGAACACTTTTCTTTTATGTTTGTCCCAAATTAGTTTGAACACTTTCATTTTTGGCATGGTCCCATTATTAATATATTGTTTCTTTTATACTCCTTTGGTCCACACTCTCCCTTTTATCAATAAAAAGTTACCCAACTTTCTCTCTCCTCTAATAAAAAATACCCCACCAACTCCTATCACATCTCATTTTAAAATAAAATAACATTTGATAACCACATTACAACTTATCACCTTAAAATACGTGTCCCAACAAGTGTTTAGATCTTTCTGGGACGGAGGGAGTACCATTTACTTTAATCCCCCGTAAATTTATGAATTTTATAAATATATTTTAATGTATATTTATACATAATTAAGTATATTTTAGTATTTAAACGATTTATTTCTTCAAAGGTTGACTATTTGAAAGTCAAATGAATTATTTTAATGATTTAAAGAAGTCAAACATTTTGTCTAGTCATACTTTGAAATATATTTGAAAAGCTTAAAACACTTTTTGAGTTGTGAAAATGATTTTAAATTGGGTATGAGGAATCCAACCACTCAAATCATCAATCATTAAATATTAGTTTTAGCCCAATCACCTTTTCCTAAACCCAAAAGGGAGAAACTATATAAACCCCCAAAACCCCAAAATTCCCACACACTATTTTCTCTCTTCTCCTTCTTGATCGGCTGTCATAAACCTGTCAAAAATAATTCCTGCAAACTTTCTAACAATGTAGTAGGGTAAGTAAGGTCGAATCCACATAGAGATGGTCGTTCTAATCTAGCTTATAAGGTATGGAGAAACTAAACAAGATCAAAGATATTATAATTAATTAGGTTCTAAACTATGAAAATCAAACTAAAAGGATCTAGGGTAATGGTTCACCATGCTTATAACTATAATCTATCAAAATATCATCAATAGTTCAATTAATCAGATATCTAGAGCATAGGTTAATCCTACGGTCGGGTCTTAACGCTCTCAAATCAGCATATGCAGTACGATCGCTAATATAATCAGATTGCTAATTGTAGGTAAGCCTCTAAAAGTAAGATCTTGGTCAATGCAAACAATTATTAGCAATATTTAATCAGACAATTGATCAGGTTGCAAGATTAACAATAAAAACACTAACCAATTAGAGATATCAATAATTCATCAAACCATCAATAAATATCAATCAAGATTCATAGTATATAAACATGGATTCCCAAACCCTAGAAGTAAAAACTACTCAATCATGAAATAAATAATAAAATCTAAATCTACAAAGAAAAACATAATCAAAGACATCAATGAAAGAAATAAATAGAACTCATGAATTATTAAAGAAAAAGAAAAACTAGGGTTTAGTACTAAGCTAGAGAGAAAAAGGAAGAAGAAAACTAAAACTATAACTAAAATAACGTGGAAAGGGAGGAGGGAGAAAGAGTGAAAACCTAATATAATTAATACTAGGTAACCTTTTTTTTTGTGAGGAGGTAACCTAATATGACTAGGATAGTAAGTTACAAAAATAAGGAAAGTCGAAATATCATCAAATGGGCGGAATTAGTGATCCGCGCATACAAAAACATATTCCAGCAGAAACAGTCCCAACTTCGGAAAGGCATAACTCCTTGACTAGAAGTCTCTTCGGGGCGTGACACCTATCGTTGGAAAGCTCTTCAAGTCTAGTTTCCAACTCTTCTAGAATTAGTCGATTCTAAGAAGCACATCAAAAGTTACAATCAGAATAGCATACGTGACTCTTTTTTCACATTTCTTCTCATGATTTTCCGCTTTGTTTTCGCTCAAACTCGTACTATAAAATATCCGTAGCGATCCTTATGCATTACACCTTCCTTCCAAGTGGTCCTAATCCTTAAACTTAGCTAATTATACTCCAAATACGTTCTCAATACCTGAAATTCATCAAAAATAAGAAAACATACCGAATAGGAGTTGAATAACATAACTTAAGAATATGATGCAATAATGAACCTAAATATGAATCTAAATGCTCTAAAATGCAATCTAAATGTACCTAAAAATTATATATAAATATTACTTATCACTTCTCCCTCACTTTTTCGGCCCTCCTCTTGTTTTCTCTCTCTCTTTTCTTTTTCTCTCTTCCTTCGGTTCTCCTCTTCCTTCGTGCGACCGGACCGCCGCCAGACCGGACCACCACCGGCAGCAGCCAGTTGGCCTCCCTCTCCGGCACCCTTCACTCCTCCTCTCTCTTGTTGGTTATTTCTTCCTCAAGTTTTATTTTAATGCAAAGTTTGTATTTTTAAGGGTTTATTTTAATATGTTTATGTTTAAAAGTTATAGTTTGATGATTTAATCATGAATCTAAGATTATATAATTTATGTAATAAAGTAAATAAATTTCATATTTACTTATTATGTTTGAATTGGAATTTTAATTATCAAAGCATGGATTTTTAGGGTTTTATGAGTTGGAAAATCATAGTAGTATATTAGAGTTTATGAAATTGAGTATTCTTATGATTTTAAGTATATATGTTTAAAAAGAGTTTTAGTATATAATATGTTGCTGGAAATTTAAAAAGGAGGTTGATGATGGAGTTTTTTTGATTTAAACATGAGTTTTAAGGATTTTTAACAACTAGTGTAGTAATACTATACTAGGAGGTTTTAATAATTAAGTATTAATGATGGAAAAAGGTTTTTAAACACTTTTAAGAAGGGTTTAAAGTATTTTATTATTACTGGAAATTTATAAGGTATTGATTGTGGACTTATATTGGTTATTTTAGGCGGAGAATTCTCTTTAGGCGACTTTTAAGGTTGTGAAAGTGGCCTCTCGATTTGTCTACACAAGGTACGTACATACCTATGTTTTGATTGGATTAGTATCATGTCCTAAGGATGAGAATTATGTAGTATCATGTATAGGGAACAATTTTAGTTCATATGTGATTTCTATTAAGTTGGATTTGCATGTGTTTATGCCGTTGTGTGAAGCATGTTGGTTATGATATTTATATTATGATGGAAGATTGATGCAAGCATAGGGGATTTGAGAACTTTATTTTATTAATTCACATGAGGGATTAATATTTATGTTGGTTTGGATCATGATTGAATCATGTTGTTCCCTTTGGATTATTTAATTACTTTATGAGGACCGAGAACCTTATTTGGTAAGTTGATTTTTATACCTATGAAAGGTTGGTTGGTTGTTGACTTGGTTCAACGAATAAAGGAAGGTTATGGATTAAAAGTTGGAATTAATCTTGGGTTGTTAAGTTGTTGTTGATCACCTTATCTAATCCTAAGATAAAAATGGAAGTCTATGATTGTTTGATGATTATATTATTTGTCTTACTTGTGAGTCATAACAAGTGAATAAATTATTAATCATGTAAAGTGAAACGTGGATAGCAATAGCTTTAGACTTGTGCAAGTCTGAAGTGTTGGACAAGTATGAGTTGGAGTACATGGTGGTAGCCTATGGCTTTTCTTGGGACCGGATTGATCACCGTGTCCTATTTTTATTTTAAAAGGTTCATCGATATCGTAGGTCAGGGGAATACGGAGTCGCGCCCGTATTTCGTCTTCTAAATTGAAGACTGGTTTTGGTTTAGACAACTCGTTCGAACCATTGACTATTCCATCTAAATTAATTAATCTATTAGTTGTGAAGTTTAGTTCAGTAAAAGTAGTCTGCAACGTTATTATCAGCTTATTATTTATTAGTATCATGTTAGGATTGTTTATTTATTTATGATGTAGTACTCAACTTTGTTGATTACGTGCTTTGTGTGTGTATGTTGATCATGGCTATGCCTTATTGATCCTGTGATGACCCATTTGGTGAGCAGTCTCTAGGGATCAATAGTGCATCGTCCATTACAGGTTTGAAGATGATGCATCATGGGTTCGGGATTGGAGAGCTTGTGTTGACTATATATTTTATTTGACTTTATGCTTTTCATAGTTGACTTCGACTATTATCGTTGACTTTGACTTTTGATGTTGACTTTGACTTTTGTTGGTTTGACTTTTAGAGTTGACTTTTTGGTTGACTAAGTTTTATTTATGAAGTTTATTTATTATGTTTTCCGCTGCAAAATTCTGAATAAGCCGATACGTTATTACACGGGCGATAATACTTTGTTAATTCTCTAAGTTTTATATTAAAAAAGTATTTTGGAAAATAGAGAATTGTCAGGGTGTTACATTTACCATACCCCAACATATTTTCTCTCTCCTTTAAATCATCCCAATTTTCACCATATCTATCATTTTTGGTTAATTAAAAAAAACGGTTTTTTCACTAAATACCCCTGAGTTTTCACGAAATTCATCGGGTACCCTCGCACTTTTGAAAATACACCTGGTACCCCTCAGTTTTACGATAATACACCCAAATGCCCTTAATGACTAACGGCGTCAACCGCCGTTAGTTTTAACCCTAATTAAACCCTAATTAGCCCTAAGTAACCTAACTTAACCCTAACTTCTAACCCTAAACCCTAACCACCCTCCCCACCACCCCACCCCACCCTCCCACCACCATCCCCCACCACCGCAGCCCCCCCCATCACCCCAAATCCCCACCCCCCACCTAGGGATGGAAATGGATCAGGTTCGGGGCGGGTGGAGCTTCACCCGCATCCGCCACCCGCATCCATCCGCTCCACCCGCATCCATCCGCTCCACCCGCATCCATCCATCACCCGCATAAACCATCACCCGCATCCATCCATCCGTCATCCATCGGGTGAACGGGTGGGTCGGGTGGTTAGCGGGTGATGAGATATATAACAATTTTTTACAAAAAAGTATGCCATAAGATACATATTTATTAAAATTTTCAACTAATTTTTTATAAAGTAAGTAAATAAACATGTGTAATTGATAATATGGATGATGGGTGGGTGTTAAGCGGGTGATGGATCGGGTGACGGATGAAAAAAATCTCACCCGCATCCGACCCGCATCCACCACCCGCTTCACCCGCCACCCGCTTTTCATCCATTTATTTCGGGTTTTCACCCGCTTAATAAAACCGGGTTAAGCGGATGATGGATGATCCATCATCCATTTCCATCCCTACCCCCACCCGCCGCAGCCCCTCCCCAACCCCCGTGCCCCCCCCTCCCCATCCGCAGACCCCCCCCCAACCCCGCCCCCGCCCCCCACCCCCCGCAGCCGCCCACCCCAAGCCCCCCACTGGAATTTCGCTCCCCTCCCCCACCCCGACGAGCGAGTTTCCCCCCCCCCCCGTTTCGCTCCCTCACTCCTCGCAGCCCCGCCCACCTGGAAGTGCCAATTCGAGCCCGTAAAATCGAAACTCGACGGGGGTGGGGGGGAGGGAGCGAAACTCGACTGGGTGAGGGGGAGGGGAGCGAAACTCGACGGGGGTGGGGAAGGGGATCGAAACTCGACGGGCGTGGGGGAGGGAAGCGAAGCCTCAAGTGGGGGGTCGCGAGGGGTGGGGGGGGGTGGGGGTGGGGGTGGTGTGGGGGGGGGGGTGGGGGGGGGGGGCTGTGGGGTGGTGGGGAGGGTGGGTGGCTGGCTGGGGGGTGGTGGGGGAGGGTGGTGGGAAGGTGGGGTGGTGGGGGGGGGTGGTGGGAGGGGGGGGTGGTGGGGGAGGGTGGTTAGGGTTTAGGGTTAGGGTTTAGGATTAGGATTAGGGTTAGGATTAATGGTTCATTAGGGTTGAAAACAACAAAATAAGGGTTAATGACTAACGGCGGTTAACGGAGTTAACCGCCGTTAGTCATTAAGGGTATTTGGGTGTATTATGTTGAAACTGAGGGGTACCAGGTGTATTTTCAAAAGTGCGAGGGTACCCGGTGAATTTCGTGAAAACTCGGGGGGTATTTGGTGAAAAAACCGAAAAATATTATTGACTAATTGCTCTAATTTAATAATTTTTTTATTTGGGAAGCTTAAACCAAAAAAAGTGTGTGAAAGTACCTTAATATTGGGCTCTATTGATAGAGGGAGAAAAAATAAAGCCATTGATAAAAAAAATTAATTTAAAAAAAAAATTAAAATATGACCATTATTACATATATAGCACTAAAAAATCATCAATAGTTCTCTACATTTGTAGTCGTTGAATGAAGCATTTTAAGCCATTAGATGCTGACGCATGTCTAATAATATCGCGACATGTGGTACTTTTTTTTTCAATCTCAATTCCAATTCTCTCTCTCTCCTGCGGTGAACGGTTCATCTACATGAACGTTTCTTGTTCTCTCTCCTCTCTTTTTTTCTCTTTCTTTAATATATTTTTTCCTTATCTCTCTCTCCTCATAAACCCCTTAGGGTCCAACTGTTGGGTATACTCTAACGACTCGTTTGGTATGTAGTTGGTTATAAATGATGGTAACGGGAATGAATTTGTATGTAAATTTGTGAAAAAATCATTGTTCCACTAGTAGAGAAATGCAAATTTGCGTCAGTGTATGTGCGTCGCACGCTAGAAGCACTGACACAAATGCTCAAGAAGAGCCTATTTGCGTCGCACATAAGAGAGCGTGCGACGCAAAAAATGACAGCAGATGGGTGGTAGGCTCATTTGCGTCGAACAGTGATGAGAACGCGACGCAGATGACGAACATGATTTGCGTCAACACACAGCTACTGTGCGACGCACATGGCTGGATCCCATGATTTGCGTCGCATGCTTATGGGATGCGACACAAGTGGTTTTCGTCTAAAGCTGATGACTTGGATCCCCTATTAAGTCATGTGCGTCGGATGGCCCATGACACGCGACGCAGATGGCCCATGACTTTTTAAAACTCTCCCACTCCCTCCATTTCCCCAAACCCTAACTTCATTCCCACCTCATTTCCAATCGCCGCTCTCCCAACAACTCCCACCTCATTCTCTCTCTATTCCTTCTTCTTCAACGACCATTCCCTTTGTCCATCGCACCAAAAAAATCAAAAACTAAGACAGAAAAAATCACAAGATCGCAAAAAATTGACAATATAAAACCCTAAAATCAAAGAAAGAGAGAAGAAAAAAGAAAGTACGCTCCCGATTTCACCGGTTTCTCTCTCCTCCTACTCACTTTCACCGGTTTCACCGGTTTCGCCGATTCGCCGTTCTCTTCCCCGTGTTCTCAATGAATCCTTCAATGGCGATTTTTGAAATCTAGTCAACATCAAGGTACGCTCCCTCTTTTTTTCTCTCTCCTAAAACACGATTTCTTCGTTACCACAATTGTATTTCCTTGTTTTTTAGTTTTTTTTTCTCGTTTAATTTCGTTTTTTCTAGGGCACACTTTTGATTTGATTTGATTCGATTCGTCGGTTTTGATATTTTAATTAATTAATTTATATTTCAGGATCTGATGGATCCGTAGTGGTAGGGTAAAATTCGGTAAAAGATTGATTTTGTGGTTTGTTCGAAACCCTAGGAAATATTGGGATTGAATTTGGGGGTTGAATGGTTGAAATGGAACAAGTTGAGTCTCTCTCCTCTACCTGCGCCACCCTGGCCCGCTGCCCCTGCCGCCGCCTCCCTGCCCAGCCACACTACAACCGCAACCCCCTATTTATGCCCTGCTTCAACCGCCATTTAATTATTTTTTCAGATCTGGTGGAGGAAGAGAAGAAATGGCAGACCAAACTTCTATATTTCGATCTTTCTAGACATGATTTGTATAAGTTTTTCATTTGAGATTTTTATTGTTCATGTTTTCTGATTACAGAACAATTGTAGAGAGTAAAAATTTTGGTTTGGAATATGAATGGTGGTGGAATTGTTATTTAATCTGTAGCAATTAAGCGTATTTTAATCTGTTTTTTTATTCTGTTGCAATCAAAATGGTGGTGGAAAGAAAAGACTGAAAACAACAAAAAAAAACAAAAACCTACCATTTGCGTCACACATAGTGCCACATGCGATGCAGATGACAAGCATTTGCGTCGCATGTGGCACTACGTGCGACGCAAATGGTAGGTCCCTTGGCTTGCTGGGGTGTGGCTTGGTGTCTCCCATCTGCGTCGCATGCTGAGCCATGTGTGACGCAAATGGTCCATATCTGCGTCGCACATGACTCAACATGCGACGCAGATAGGAGACACAAATGTAGAGGTGATCATGGGCCGGGCCGCGTCAAAAAAATTTTGCCCATTGGCCGGGCCGGGCCCAAATCCGGGCCAAAAATTTGTGCCCAAAGCCCGTTATTTCGGACCGGGTCGAGCGGGCTTTTCGGGCCAAAATCGGGCCAGCCCAAAAATTAGACTAAAAAGTCTTTTCTGGCTTGCCCAATGCCCGACCAAAAAAAAAATGAACGGGCCAAAAAAAATTGCCCAAACCCGCCCCAAAAATCGGGTCGGGCCGGGGCTGGACTGAGTTGATTAGCTCTACACAAATGCATTCTGTATGCTGGGGCGAGGCGTCATGTGCGTTGCACCTCGAGCCCTATCCGACGCAAATAGCTCCTCAACTGCGTCGTTTCCTTATCCGACGCAGATCATGTCTCCGTCATTTGCGTCGAGACCTGTGCCGTCGGACCGATGTCTGACGCAAATAGTGGTCTCAGGTCCGACGCAAATTGACAATTCTGTACTAGTGTTCATTCCCATGGTAATGCTAATTTATCCTAAAATATCTATTTTTCTTCTTGAATTATCATTTCCATCAAATACCACCTTGTAGGTGGTAATGAGTGGTAATGAAAATTGCTTCCCCTTGGAGAAAAAAAAAAGTTTAGGGGTGAGACTTCCTCATGGAGAAAAAATACAAACTTGAGGGTTGAAATTGCCTGCCCATGGAGATGTTAAGGGTGCTTCTTTTGTAACAATACCCTTAAAATTCATTCTCATTACCACAATTTATTAACGACTACCAAACGGGCCGTAAGGGTATTACAATTTGCATCTTTAATTTGGGTGTACGAACTCAAAACATTAGCAAATAGTGCCTGTGGGGAGCTTGGTTCCCCAATATTTGCTTTTTTTTTTTTCATGGACAAGCTTATTGTTGTGAAATGTTACCCATAAAATAGACATGTTCTAGATTGGGAGGAAAAACTTTATCTACCTAGTTAATAATCCATCTACTAAAGTTAGCCATCAATGTTTAGTGGAATCCAACTCATCTATAGAAACTATTATCTTAACTATCTATTTCTAGTGTCATGTTCCTAAACAAATAAAACATTGCTAGTCGACCTTTTGGCACGAGACCACAAAATAATTCAATAAGTTAAATAATTAGACAAGAGTGATAAACTATAGAGGGCAATGCAAATACTAGGAGAGAGAAATAAGTATCTCAAAAGTTTATCATCACGGAGAATAATAAATGAATCAGGAAGGATAAAGATAAAATAGTCAAGATGAGGTTAAAGGATGAGAAAAGGAAAGAGAAAAGTTGGGTTTGCCTACCATAAATAGTGTTATAAGCTAGAGATAATCATGGACTGGATCGGATTGTGCCCAAAAAAAGTGGTCAGTTTTGAGCTCAAGCCTCGGGCTTCCGCTCTAAAATCTGCTATTTCAAGTCGGGACAAAATTTAGCATAAATTTCCGAATTTGGGTTGTCCATTGCCAGTCTTTCGCCCAAATTAAAAATCAGGTCTGGCCTGGTTGGGTCGAATCGTGGGCCGAAATACCATGCCTAAAACCGCTAATTTCCTGGTCGGACCGGGTCAATATTGATCACCTCTACTATAAGTATATGCACCTCCTTCATTTTATATTAGTTGTTGATTCATATTTCTAGATGAAATTTAACTATTAAGTTGTCTTAAAATACATTATTATTATTATTATTTTTTTTTTTTAAAGATACATTATTATAGCTATCACTGCTCCTTAAAATACATTATTATAGTATCATAGAAATTGTAGTGTTTCTATTCGAAAATACTTTTTCAATTATAATTTGCTTGTACATGAATTTTATATGTAAGTTTAGTCTATATGTTTCCTCTCAAAGAGAAAGTTTAGTTTATATATTTTAATCATTAGTCAAAGTATATCCTCAACGAGTTAAAGCAAAAGAATTAAGGAACATATAGGTACAAATCATGTACGGCTCCCTACCTCCCACATGGGAGGCACGAGGTCAAATCTTGATGGAAGCATATTTCAATTTTGTGAAGGGGGGGGGGTTGGGGCTTGTTGGACCTCTGAGTGAGTGACCCTGTGCGAGGGCAGTGCAGAGGAAAATCCTTCTTACCAAGGGGTTCCCGAAAGGGGGCCCACAAAAAGATTAGAAATGAATAAAAAGTTAATGTCAGACCAAATATTATATATGTTTATTTTTCTCTTTGAGTAGGTAAGATGAAATACTTAACAAGACCTGACTCCACGTACACGAGTCTCCTAATCCTACCTTTGATGAGATAGACTCCTTCGAAGTAGAGGAAATAAGAAGCTAAGATGAAATATTGTACATGTTTAGTTTTCAGTTTGAGTAGGTAAGATGAAATACTTAACAAGACCCGACTCATTGTGAGTCTCCTGATCCTACCTTTAATGAGATATACTCCTTCGAAGTAGGGGAAATAAGATGGTAATTAAGAGGAAGGGGGAGATCCCTACGTCTAAAGAACTTTCAATTTAGTGGAATTTTACTATATAGCCTCCAAGTTATGTGAATAACTCTATATCAACTTCTATTTGTACCCACTGAATTTTCTCCAAACTCAAAGATTATTTGATTTGGAGAAAAGTACTCCAAGTTGGACACTTATTATTGAAAAGGCTTCCAATGAAAACTTCGATCATATTTCTCAATCTTTTAAAGCTAGACAATCATAAATTTCATACTTCCTCCGTTTCGTTTTAAATGCAACAATTGGACTTTTCCACTATTCACATTTATCACGTTGACTAAGATCTGTGATTTGGACATAATGAAAAACATAGTCAAGTGGGATCTTGTTAGATTCGTCGATCTAGTGATCCACTTTCGTAATATGTAATTTTTATAATTTTTACCTATATGTAATTATAGATATTTATGGTCAAAGTAATGTCTCGTTGTGCGTGAAAGTGAGATTGTTGCATTTAAAACGAAACGGAGGAAGTACTAATCTTCTTGAATATTTTAATCTAGGCTCAAATCAATATCAACATAACAGTTTATTAATGCATCCTTTCCTGTTTTTTATCAACAATGGTGGAGTTGACTTTGACCGGATTGTAGAAGGAAGCCGAAGGTCACTTGCAAACCGAACAAACTTAACCTCAGTGTGTTTTCGAAGAACGCCCCTCCGACGCTTAAGTCAGCATAGAATAGAGATGTTGTTTTCTAGAAAACGCCATCATTGTCGATAAAGAAGCACTCCCAAACAAATTAAAACATGAAACACAACTCTATTACATATTTACATTAACTAGTCCCACATTTTAAATGAAATTATTGGAATTCTTATTCCAGTTTTGGATATCCTCGATGAATCTTGTTGTGTTTACTTGAACAATAATAACTTCACTGTCAAATCAGCAATATGACTAGCACACACAACTTTACTAGATCTAAATGACAACATTGTTGGCTAGAACATGTTATATTTAACTAACAGTTTTCTAGAAAAATTAAAAGGAATCCAACAAAATTTAACATGATACTATTTTTTTTATAACTTGGATTATCAATCAGACAAATAAAAAGACAGATAAGTACTCCATATTTGCCTCTCTGAATCCCATATTGGAGCCTTAACTAATTTATTTGTGGCAGACTGACAAACAGACCTTTTGAATTTATTCTAAAAAATTTGTACCACATTTTATTTTCTTCAATAGTTCCATCATCTAAACCCTTTTGTTCTCTAGCCACCTACCTATAAATACACAACTTTTACAAAGGGTAAAAGCCACCCAAACCAAACCAAGCTAAGCTACCATTTCCCGTCAAACAAATTAAAACAATAAAAACCAACCATCAATCATCATCTATATCTATTATATTTGTTAATTTGTAGCATCCATGGGTGAAGAAGTGTTGGAAAACATGTCAAATATACCCACTTCATCATCAACCCACTTCATCTTAGTCCATGGTGCTAGCCATGGAGGTTGGTGCTGGTACAAGGTTCGAACCCTCTTGGAGTCTTCAGGCTACTTGGTCACCTGTCTTGACCTTAAAGGTTCCGGTATCGAACCATCCGACGTCAACTCCATCGCCACCTTCCAAGACTATAACCAACCTCTCGTCGACCTCTTGGATTCCCTCCCTATTCACACCAAGGTAATATATGTTTTTTTTTTCTACAATCAATATTTAGTTTTCTAGTCATTTTCTTGGCGCAACTAATATGTAAGGTCAAGTGCATCTAATCGAATCAATATCTTCTGTCCCTCAAATTTATGTAATACTTTATTTGACTGCGGTTTTTATTGGTTATTTATTATTACTATAATCTATCAATAACAAAGCTGCATACAGGTAATATACAGACTATGGAATAGTAATTTGAGTGCATCTTATCTGTCATAGTTTCTATAAAGAATCATATATAAGTTATTTACTCTTATCTATTTTGGCCTTCGCTAAATATTTGCATCAAGGTTAAAAATAAGCATTAAATTTACTATCTAAATGGAATACCTAAATAAAATATTTAGACAAAACTATGCGTCTTCTAATCTAATATATATATATATATATATATATATATATATATATATATATATATATATATATATATATATAAACTTAGTCTTATACTCCATCCGTTGTAAAATAAATGACTTATCATTTTAGCCGTTTTAAAATAAATGAAATGTTACTATATTGGAACCCTCTTTTCATAACATAGGTCCATCTTTTTCTTTCCTTCTATATCTCTCTTCTACTAAATCCCCGTTCCAAAACCGTACGTTTCATTTAAAACAGAACGTAGGAAGTATAAAACCCTCGAGACTAGGTTTAACATCATCCATATAATGTATTTTTTTCTAGTATTTATTTTCAATATAAAGTAGTAATTTTAATTTATTTGTTGGATGGCCGTTACCAGGTGATATTGGTAGGGCATAGTGCTGGGGGGATTAGCGTGACTGAGGCCATACACAAGTTCCCAGAAAAGATAGAAGCTGCTGTTTATGTTGGAGCCACCATGCTCAAGTTGGGTTTTCACTCCGACCAAGATACAAAAGATGTGAGTTCCTTAATATTCTTGATTAATTATAATGTTTGGACTTTGGTAAAGATATTAAACAAGAGTAGTACGATAATGGTTCCACCATATATGTCAAGTGATTTTTGGAGCGCACTAAGCTTCATATTTCCATATATAGTATTTATTGAATACTTCAATTGTTTTGATTTACTTGCAATAAGGGAGGGAGACACAATAATTTAAGTGATGAGAGAAAGAGAAAAAGGTGACCTAGATGAAGAGAGATAGAGAGAAAGAATATTGAAAAAAGGTAGTGTTGCTAGTAAATTAAATTAAAACAACTCAAAATGATAAGTGTTGCAAGTAAATAAACGGAGGAAATATAAGCTTAGTTTTAGAAAATTTCCTAATATCCCTTTTTGACACTATACTAAGGGAACTAGGAAATATTATCGCTTTGAAATTTCCTAATTTCCATATCAAACTTAGCTTTCATTATTTATTACTAGCATTTTTTGCACGCTACGCGTGCTTGTCATATTAGCGTTTTTTTTTCTCGATTAGTTATTCATCAGTGTTACACAAAATTTGATTCAAACAGACATTTGTAATTTTTTTTTATGTTTTTCTTAAATCAATGTTTCGTTAGTTTTTTTAGTTATTTGTTTATCATTATTCAAATATAGTATTGAGAGAAGGAAATATAAAGTAGAATAAAGCTTGTGCTCAAATAAAGTGGAAGAATTTGTGTATCAGGTTTAATCGTTGAATATTAATAAAGTGAAAGAGTTTGATTTATATAATAGAGTTTACCGAATAATAATCAACGTTTAGGTTGTAGAATATTATCAGTATAATTATTAATATGAAATTCAAGTTTTTTTTTGTTTTTTTCTTCTGATTGTGTCAATTAAGTTATATTTTAAATTTAATTTTTTATCAGAGTTTTTCACACATATGCAAAAAGAGGAAATAATTCTCCTTAATTTAATATTTAATTGAAATTTTATATTCATTTCGATTGTTAACTTGTTCAATATATATGGCAAGTAGAAAGAAGAAAATATTATTTAATATATATGGCAATTTAAATTCATTAAGGGTATATAAGACTTTTTGTAAGGAGACACCATCTTCCTCCCCCCTTCACTTATATAATAGAGATAGGGATTTAGGATTTTTAAGAGTCGTGTACGTAATTTCTTTTTGACTTATCATATATGTTTTATTGGGTAATACATGTAATGGTAGACTTTTTTATGTTTTTGCTTTCAAAAAAAGAAAAAATGTTGGAAATTCTTAAGTATTCACAATCAATTTTTATTCTTTCATACCACCAAATTGTTTGTAAGCCAACTCATGATCTTAATTAGTGGGAGTGTTAGACCCGAGATTGAGTCTGACTTACAATCATTTTTAAACTCACTTGTACCAAAATACAAATGAATTATTCTATCTAAGACTCGAATATTTAAAGTCAACTTTATCATCAAACTACATTAACTTTCTAAAAACTGTTTTTACATCAACTGTTATTTCATTTAAAGCTATTAATCATTACATTATATACTATTGTTAATATGACAAGGTTGAAAAATTATAAATTAAGATAACTAGTGACAAAGGCCCTATTCTTTTGGACTTATTTTCAGTTCATTTTCAGTTTCCGTTCAGTTCAATTCAGTTCAGTTACTCTCAACAGTTCAGTTACTCTCAACAGTTCAATTCAGTTCAGTTTAGTTTCTCTCAGTCCAAAAGAACGGGACCAAAATATTACTAGTACTTACTTTACTTAGCTTACACAAGCGTAAAAAACTTGGTATTATTATCAAGTATTGTAGTACATGAACCTTAAAATAAGAGCAAAATTAAAATTATATATGAAGGTAACTAGTGACAAAATGTTACTAATAGCTAGCTACTTACACAAGCATAACAACTTGGTATTATTATTTATTACCGTAATACTTGGTGTAGTCGTTGGGAACTTCATTTTATACATTAATGTCACATGTTTGATTTCTACTAATTGTGGTTCTTTAGAGGTGGATATTCCCTTATCCTTTAATTTTCTCCAACTCTTAAAGTCTGCCCTGTAAAATTGGATCAATTTTACCTATAACAGGTTTTGATTTAGTACTTATTACAAGACACTACAATATGAGTATGTGTAACATTATACTTATGCTCAATTATAGGAATCATTGTGGACCACCCTATATCCTAACAAACCTAAGAAATCTGGCCAAAAGTCTATGTCATTTTCATATTAAATTAATTTTGGACCTTTAGGTCTTATATGATTAATTAATAGTCAAATATTCGTCAAATTTTAGGTAATTTGCTCAATTGGCCCATAGACAAAGAGGATTAGCTTGGAAAAATGGTGGTCCATGAGTTCTATAATGTCTTAATCACTCTAGAAAGTACATTTGTATAATACTTACTACTTAGAGATTTATTTATATTCTATTTGTGTGCTTATCAAAGATTTGAAGAAATCACGGAATATATAAATCTACTGCCTAGATTTCGGATTCATCAAACCCCAATGATTAGCTGAGGTAAGGTACAATCACTCAATACTGTTAAAAAGAAGCATCTCAGCCTTTTTATGCACTTGAGAAAAAGCACTTTATTCGAATTTACAATTATTTTCTGCTCATATCCCCTTTCTTCAGTTGTTAATCTTTTTATTTTTTTTTAACTTCTTTTTTCCCTTCATTTCTATTTTCTATTTTTTTTTTTGTTAAAATGCTCATCAACTTTCTATTTACAAGAGAGGCAACTTTAATTCACGGTAGGTTCTTAATTCCTTTTTCACTTTTTAAGATTTAACTAATTTCTAATATCAAGTAGTACCTTTGTTTACCAAGTAGTGTTTGGTCGAGTGGTAAAATTTATATCTCCATCAAACCCCGCCAAAAGCACTTAGGAGGTGAGATTCCTTTATCCTTCCTCCACTCCCGGGGCCTTGGCTGCATATTTGGACTGGATTAACCTGCAAAAGGTTTCGCCTCGACATCTTCTTCTCCTTATCAATCTAAAATAAAAGAGTAGTACCTCATTTTAAGATTATAGTAGTGTTCAGCTCAACTTATTTCTAATAAGTTCTAATATGTTATTAAAACAAGCTTCAATAAGATAAGATGAGTTCACTCTATACTTAGATAAGTCAAAATTATTTGAATGAAAAACAACCTACGTCTAAATGCAGATAGTTTAGTCGCTTTTGAGAGAGAAAATATGAGAAATTCCTAGTCCCTAATGCTTAGGAATGTTTTTTTTCTTCCTTATCGATTAGGAAACATTTTATGTTGTAAATCCAGCAATATAATAAAGAATTGCAAAAGTTGTATATTAAATTACAAATATGATATATCTAATCTATCACCTACCAACTAAATTAGGAAAGTTACACACTTGGTAAAGTGGTAATATATATCTCCTTCATTTCTTAATAGATGCATTACATTGACTTTTTACACTATTTGGATATCAACGTTCACCATCTTTAATTACTAAATAATAACAATAAATGTTATAATTTTAATTGTTGATGGGTTAATCTCAATGTATAATTTGAATATATTATTTGTTTATAATTTTTAACGATATATAATTAAAGATATTGATGGTCAGTATCGGCAACTGTGTGCAGTCAATATGATGCGTCTATTAAGAAACAGAGGAAACATATTTCAATATACAAGATTATATTATTGATTTAAACATAAGACTTTTCTAACATATGCCACAAGGCATAGGTTAAGAGCATCGAAAAATCATATATAAGATATCATTATACAAAAAGTTTCCATTTCAAAATCCAACTAAACTAAAAAAATCTTATATGATTATCTCTATCTTAAGTATCTATCCTTATCCATTATCCCCAAATAAAATATGATACATGATATATATCTCTCTATATTGGTGATGAACAGGGAGTACCAGATTTATCAGAATTTGGCCAAGCATATGATCTTGGATTTGGTTCAGATATGGATCAACCTCCAACAAGTGCCATTGTTAAAAAAGATCTACAGCGGAAGATTTTGTATCAAATGAGTGCGCTTGAGGTATATATTCCCATATTATTACGTAAAAATCGAGAAGAGTAAAAAGTAGCATATTGTTTTTGAAAATTAAGTACAAAATGTTTATTATGGGTGTTAGACTGTTAGTTACTTTTTTTTTTTTTTGAAGGGTAATTTCATTAATTAAAAGCCAAACGGCATCTACAAATGATAGGGAAACCCAAGATACAAGCTAACAAGGCGAAATCAAACAGACTGTTAGTTACTTAGATGATGTGTGCACATGCTAATTGTTATATGGTCTCTTAAGAATTACATCATCAACCATATTCTATTAATTTATTTAGTGTTATGCCTGAATGACCGCCAAATTCTTATTCACACACATAGCACTTTTGTCCTTTTATTATACTCCCTCTGTTTTTTTAATTGCTACATTTTTCATATATACATTGTTTAACCTTTCCTTATTTGGGATACTTGGCCTACCATAAAGTAGTAGTATTATATTTGTTTTTTTCTTTTTCCACCCAAAAGTACTATTTTTTCACTTTTCCCCATTATTTTACATTAAATGGGTCAAAAAGTACCCTCCCAAAAGTTTAAAAGTGATATTGCCTAAATTGTTGTCTATACAACAATGTAGCAATTAAAAGCCTAAATTATTGTCTATACAACAACGTAAAGAATTAAAAAAAACGAAGGGAGTACAGAAGTACTACAAGGAAATTGAGCTCGTATTTTTCTATGGAAAACTCTTAAGTAGAAAATTTGTCTTCCATTGAAATTACAACTTAATTTGGTGTCAGGTTCATAATAGGTGAATTTATCAAAGTACCTCCTTATATGTTAGGTGGAGAATTCATACCTTAAGGGGGACGGGTGTGTTACATTTTGTGGTTTTCTTGCTTGATCTTTTGGCAAAATCTATCATAGTATCGTGTGTTCATACTATTTTTGGGTTAAACTATCTCAATGGACATACTTCTAATTATGTTAACATCATTATTTTACCCCAGCTAACTTTATCAAGTGCTCAGGGTATAGCATGATGCTGCTACTCCCATCGCTTAATTAAGAGGGTGGATCAAGTTTGACCTTCGTTAGCGATTGGGTTTATGTGAAGATGTTGGGCTTGGGTGTGGGATTGTAGGCCTAAAGAAAAGAAAAAAACTGAGCTTTAGTTATCAAAAAATGCCATAGGTCTTGTGATTATTGGTTGTATTATATACAATCAGTTTAGTCACTTGGAATCATATAAAAGTCAACTTTGTGAATTAATTATCTTTTGACAATTTAAGGCTACTGAGTGAATGCACATGTGATATGAAATATGCACGGGTAGTTTTTCTAAATCATCTAATTAGTACTAGACCTTTAACGATGTACATATTCCATCTATAACGCATTACGATTTACGAGTGTCAATATGGATGGTGCTCTAGCAACCAAGCTTACTTAATCTCTTGCATCTTTGCCTATCATAACTATAGTATACCACTAGACCAGTTTTCTTTATTTACTACTTTAATTGTGTAGTCAACATAAATTACTCAATAGGGTTTATATATATACACTTTATGTATTCATATATAGGATTGTGCACTAGCGTCATTGCTGTTGAGGCCATGCCCATTGTTTATAGCAAAAGCAAAAATCGAAGAAGAAGGGAAAGGCTCAGAGATGGTACGACGAATTTACATAAAGACATTGCAAGACAGGGTGGTGAAACCAGAGCAACAAGATGCGATGATAAAGAGGTGGCCACCATCCCAAGTTTATGCAATTGATAGTGACCATAGCCCTTTTTTCTCTAGCCCACTTGTGCTCTCTGGCTTGCTTCTTAAAGTTGCTACTACTACTATTTCTAATACTTTTTAGACCTACCAATATTAATCTAACTGACCCATGCTGCCTCTTTACACTTTGAGCATCATTCTCACATGGGTTGTTTTGCTTTGATAATTTGGTTAAAGCTTTTTTTTTTATTTTTTTCGATTTTTATGTGAATAGGTGTATTTCAAGTATGTAAGCTAGAAATTAATAATCCTATATTTGTAATCTTATTATTTGAGAATTGTAATTAATGTCAAATAAATGTGTGGGTGGGTTGTGAGACCATATGTCTTTTGGTGATGCATGTATTGATTGCTTAATCATAATAAGTTTCCTGGCTTGGCTATAATTCTAATTCGACCATCACATTGGTTAGAAACTTAGAACTAAACAAAACCACATGCCTTGCCACTTATAAGAATTATGGAATTTGGATAAGCAATCATCGAAATTGGCTATTATTTTCGAGGATCAATTTTTTTTGCTCCTTTTCTTGTTCATTTTTCAAAAAGAGTATAAAGAAAGCAATATAGGCTCCGTATATTGAATAATCGGTTTTTTCACCATATACCCCTGACTAATTTTTTTTTGCACCGTATACCCTCGCAAGTTTTCAAATTCACCATATACCCCTCACGTTTCAAAAAATACATCAACATGCCCTTATGACTAACGGTGTTAGACTTCCGTTAGTCATTATGCCTAATCCCCCCTAACCCTAATTAACAAACCCTAAACCTAAGCTAAACCCTAACCCTAACCCCCCTAATCTAATAACCCTAACCCTAACCATCCTAACCACCACCCTCCCCCCCCCCCCTTACCGCTACCCACCCTTTGCCCCACCACCCGGCCCCCCCCCCTCCCTCCCCTTCCACGGCCCGGTCGCGCCCCCTCCTCCCTCCCCTTCCCCGCTTTGTCGCGTCGCCCCCCTCCCCCCTTCCCCCGCAATCGTGCGGCACCCTCCCCCTCCCCCTTCCCCGCAGCCGTAGCGCGACCCCCTCCCTCCTCTTCCCCGCCGCCGCCGCCAACCCCTCCCCCTCCCCTCCCTTCCCCCAATGATCGCGCATAGAGCGGAATTGGTTCCGGGCTTTTCTTTTAGGGGAGGGAGGGGGGTTCATGGGAAAGGGAGGGGGGAGGGGTTGCGCGGCGGTTTGGGAAAGAGAGGGAGGGGGCGCCGGCGGTTGCGAGGAAGGGAGGAGGAGGAGGTCGCCCGGCGATTGCGGGGAAGGGGAGGGGAGGGGGGGGCTGCGGGGAGGGAGGGGAGCTGCGGGGGGGGGGCTGCGAGGGGTGGGGAAAGGGGAGGGGGGGCGGCGCGACAGGGCGGGGGAGGGGAGGGTGGGTGGGTGGTGGGGGAAAGGGGTGGGGTGGTGGGGAAATGGGTGGGGGTGGGGTGGGGGGGAGGAGTGGTGGGTGGGTGGCTAGGGTTAGGGTTAGGGTATTAGATTAGAGTTAGGGTTAGAGTTAGGTTTAGTTTAGTTTAGGTTAGTTAATTAGGGTTAGAGGGGGTGATTAGGGCTTAATGACTAACGGTGTTAGACTTCCGTTAGTCATAAGGGCATGTTGATGTATTTTTTGAAACGTGGGGGTATATGGTGAATTTGGAAACTTGCGAGGGTATACGGTGCAAAAAAAAAGTAGTCAGGGGTATATGGTGAAAAAACCGTTGAATAATTACTATTTTTGGATGATTTGTTCATCCGCAATATGATTAATTTTATATCATTTTACTTGGCTTTGACTACATCACTAAAGAAGGTATTTGAAAATAAACGAATTAGTGACAATTGTCTTGGTTGTGCACTTGTGCTATGCCTATTAAGTTGCACTGATTCATCCTCATAGAGTCAACTCTTATCTTGAAGAGAATGAAGACAAAGTAGTATAGGGCGTGAAACATGTCCATCTATATAGTCAACAATTAGCACTCATCGATTTCTTTCTAGTAGTGGACATGACTCAAGTCCAAGTCCAAAGATTATATGCACTTCCATTAAGTTTGATGCCTCAAAACGTAATGACAAAGAAATGGGCCAATACCAAACAAATAATATTTCATTCATGAGAGGATTTGAAAACTTTTTCCCCCTTTTCCACCATGGCATGGACCATATATATTGTACCCAAAAGGCTAGAATTATGTATAGTTTTCGACATAAAATTGGAAGAGTGGAGGTAGTGCTTACTGCTTTCCATGCATTAGACAACGAGACGTTGGCAAAATAATCTTTGTTTTCTTTTTACACTGTGCTCCAAAGATATATATTTGAGTATTTGACCTTTAATATCTTCAATTCGTATTAATAAAAAAATATAAAAAGTTGATATTATAAAAAAAACACATCGGGCGAATCTAACAAGATTCAACAGGGAGTATAATATTTGGTCACAAATTTTAAAGTTTATCTCACCAAAATGAAATAAACATTTATATTATAAGACTTAGGGAGTAGTAGCATTTGTACGCTTCAACACTTTGAAAATTAATTGATAGGGGTTAACCGAAGAATGAGGTTACATGTTTAGCCATTGACTACGTACTCAATGGGATAGTTTTAAGTCGATTTTTTTGGTCTTTTGTAATGTCACTTACATTTATATTTCGTACTTCATTTGCTTCTTGTATGTTGACCCGTTGTCATATTTCATATTTGTCAATACATAATTCTAATCATTAATATCTCTAATTATCAATAAGTAATAGTATATTGAAACGAATCTAACAAGACTCCACATAACTACGTTTTTCCAAAATATAGGACACAAAAGATAGCCAATTTAGTGTTTGTAGATACTAGCTAGTGCCAAAGTCAAAACTTGTCAACTAAAAAAAACTTAGCTCTACAGTTTCTACTATTGCCATCACCATTATAGAATATAGGCCCATATGTCACTACTATGAGTCTATGACTCCCTCACAATTCACATTCACATTCACATTCACATTCACATTCACATTCACATTCACATTCACATTCACTCAATGGATATCCTGTAACACAAGACCCATAGATTTTCACAAGAAACTCAATCTACACAGCTACTTCCTCCTTTTTAAATCGATACATTTAAATTTACGCATGGACAAAGAGAAAAGGTAGAGAGTAAAAATAAGAAAAATGTAGAGAGAATAATAAGAACAGTCAAAGTAAGCTAAGAAAGGTATGATGGGCCAACATATCATTACAGAAAAAACATCAAATGTTCGAATGTTAAAAGAATGGATTTTTACAATAAGGATATGCAAGGACATTTGACCTTTTTTCCCCTAAAAACTCGGGAGTATTTTGTGAAGAATCCGTTAAAAATTCCATAAATGACTAAATGTTTCAATTAAAAAAATGGAGTAAAATGAGATTGATTACAAGATTTTGTCAGCAATAGAGTGTTAGGAAATATTGTGTAAGAGGGAAAGTTTCCTATCTCTAGAGTTCTATGTTAGCTTGGTTTCCTTTCTTGTATCTCATATAAGACTGTGATGGCATCAATGACAAACACAACTTTGCCCTAATATTATTCTTTACATGGTATCAGAGCCAGACCCACAGATGGGTCCGTTAATTTACTCCGGGCCAATTGAAAAAGGGAATGGACCTCACATGTGAGGGGGAGTGTTGAAGCTATGATGTATAGCGCACAACACATGTGAGTGTCCCACATTGATAAAAGAAGAGAGATGGTTTCACTTTATATTGCAAAGGGGCTACTCCCCTTATTGCCATATGGTTTTTAAGGTGGAACCTCCTTTGTCTTGTGAAGTGGACTCTCTCTCCTTATGATGGGTGCGGCCCAGGCCCATATTTAACACTATTATATATGGGAACTCTTGAAGACTTTGGTGTCCACCCTTCTTTACCATTATACCCCTAACTAAAAACCAACTATAACTTCTCCAATTTTTGTTTTTTTAAATAAAAGAAATATAGATATGGTGAATGGAAAAACTGCAATTACACCTCATACCACCATATTTTTATTTGCTTTTGCACGCATCGCGTGCATATAAGACTAGTATGCCTTAATTGTGGCGTTATACATACTGTACTATGCTCAACTATGGAAAGTAAATCATACCAAAGGAAATCAAATAAAAAAATATGGCTATGCAATATGTGTTTAACCGAAACTTCCCACATAGTTAAGTGTCATTAAGACAAGAAAATGCATGTTAACGTGATTTATTTTAAAAAAAAGCATCCACTAATTTTCACAGTGCCAAATACACTACTTAATGAATTTTGGTATAAATAGACAACATTGCTTGCATATTACTCTCACAGCACGTATCACATTAATATTTTTCTTCTATTTTCTCTTTCAAATAATTTGCCCAAATGGAGATTTCACTCACCACAAAAAAAATTACACAAAAAGTTAATATTCAGATATTATGGGGTCCTAAATTGGAGCATTCGAACTTTTCTGATATGGATGTTATGGTTCTAATCATGTTACATTCAAGTCGTCTTACAGCACACAATGTTTACTGTAAGTATACAATAAATATAGACCTTAATTCTGATAATTGGGATATTGTAAAAGACGTTTATGCTTCAAGAAAGGTTTATAGGACATATTTGAATCCTGATAATTATTACCTCTATTGCGCTCCTCCAACCGCTCATAAAGTGTGCATATGTTTTTTCAAAGATCGACTTGAACGATAAAGACGTTCTTCGTCTTAAAAATAAATTTTTGTTGTGCTTTTTATTTGGGGATGATTAGGTTTCAAATGTTTATATTAATGTATTCGCTTCTAATTTTCATAATTTTGATTATTATAATGGAAGTATCATTAATTTTTCAGTTACCTGATTTCTCGGCCCATTTTTTTTTGATCCATATGAGCCACGAAGGCAGTACAAATTACAAAGAAGGGGAGGGGGGATTCGAACCTGTGACATATCGTTCACAGCACCTCAATCTTAACCACTAGGCCAAGACATCCTTGGTATTTCTCGGCCCATATTATTACACATGTCTTTCATTTCCATAAATTGGTATATTTTATGTCTATTGCACATGTTAATTTCTTAAAACAAATCCTATTAATTTGAGAACTAATAGACGAAAATTAGAAAGCCTAGTGTGAAACTATCAAAGGTCAAAGTAGTTATTATAAAATATCATTATGGTGATTGGTGATTAATCATTTTTTATAGTTAGCTATTTATGTTTGGCCTACTGTCAAACCTCCATCATGCTCAAACACTAGCTTAGTGTGTGTAGATTTTATGTCTATTGCAGAATGCTCCAGGAACCCATGCGCCATGCCTATAGTAACATATATAAACAATCGATTGCAAAGCTTAGCTAGCTTAGATTTACACCAAATAATGCCCATAACATATATCATATCAATTTATTAGTAGTACTAAATTAAATTACCCACATGCACAAGATTACAAAAAGCCTAATTTAAGTTCTTCCCCTCAGAAAATAAAGCCTTATGTTCTTACCACATATCTTAGATCAGTCCGAATAACGCGAACCCATGAAAACCCATAAATGTTATATCACTACATTTTATAAGCAACAAATAACAATTGCCTAGAATGCCCAATTCAATTTAAAGTCAGAAAATTAAAAGAAAGTTTAAGAATTTTCTATCATAACTGTCTAATAAGACTAATCAATAAGTTTACAAAAAAAATAAAATTATGTCATAATATAAAAAATGAAAAAGTAGAACCTTACTCACACATAACCTATTAAAATGTTCCTTATAGATAAATAACCGCTTAAAATGTGCCTTCTCAAACGTCTATGGATTTATCTCTTATAATATTAGCTTATATGGCATGACCAAAGCCGGTGGTAAAAATAGATGCAATCATAATTAACTCATGTGATTTTCTGTAAAGTATCTCAATTTACAACATAATAGGATTAACATACATGGGTTTCTTGATCATAGCATGCATCCTTGACATAACTTCCATATACTTTCGACAGTAGGGAGATATATTTTGCGATCCGAATAGTTTAACACTAAATTCAATATATTAAAAATCTGAATAGCTTACCAATAAAATTTAGAAAATTCATTAATTAATTAACGCATCTATAAATCTATAATTAATTAACTCATGTGATTTTGCGATCCAAACTTGATGTGTGTTATATTTCTTTAAATATAATATTTAGATCATAACATTTACAGTGGAATTAAGTAATATCTTTAATACTCCCTTTGTCCTAAAGGTAGATGATAGGATATAGTGGGATATATTCTAATTTAATTAATTAACATATATGACAGAAGATAGTGAGATATATTTATTAGAATGAGTGAGTTTGTGAGACCTTAAATTTTAGTAGTTGTAAGGAGTTACTTTAGGTAGAATGATCCTTCCCACAATTAAAGTGTAAATAGTATATCTATGGGATAAAAAAAAAAGAAAAGTGCAAGGATTACTACAGAACACAGAAAGTATTATAAATAATTTACTTTAATTTCGAAGTAAAACATACAAGACTACAAAACAAATATATAAACGAAAAGCGGTAACACATAAAGAAAAGAATAAAAACTTAACGCTTTTAGAATGTATATGGTCATAAATGGTGTTTAATTTATTTATTATTTTTCAATGACGGTTTTTTTTTTATGGAATTAGCATATAGTTATAAAGTATCGATGTATGTGAAATAAGCAACATATCTGAAAGTATCTAACAAATAGAAGTAATGAAAAATAAAAAATTAAGAATTGAAATCTATAACTGGAAAGCATATTGAATACAAAATGAATAATCACACAATGCAAGATGAGTAAAAACATGGTGAAAAGTCAAACGTTGCTTTAAGTAGAATGATCCTTCCTACCATAAAAGTATAAATGGTATTATGAGACAAAAGAAAATGAAAAGTACTAAAATTACTCTAGAGCAATCGGAGTACTAAAAATTAGTTTACATTAATTTTCAATGTAATATACAATGCTACAAGACTATAAAACAAGTATATATAAAATCCTATATATAACAAAAATAATATAATGAGACTTTTACGATATATTATTGAAGATTCTCATTCATGTGAAATCACTCACTTATTCGTAGTTACTGCCAAAATTTTCTATATAGATAACCCCTGTCAAAATTCCCAGTGCAAGTAGTGATAGACTTGTGGGTGGTGGCCAGTGGGTGGCCTGGTGCAGTACAGTGGTGGTGCAAGATAATAAGAGAGAAGGGGTGAGCGGGACTACCGAAAGTGGAAGTGGTTGCATGACTGAGTGCCACTGGTGGTGAGAATTGTGATTTTATCCAAGCCTCTAAGTGAAGCTATGAGCAAAGCAAAGACTTTTAGTCAATTTTTTAAAAAAAAAAAATTGGTTGGTCACATGCTCCACCATAATATATACTACACCAGTCATTAAACGCACAAGTTTTAAGACATTCTTAATGCACGACATGATTATAAAAAAACTTTAAATCACGATCTAATATTCACACCATGTTTTTAGGAGAATCATCCTAAAATCTTAAATTTATAAAACAAAAAAATTCACGTGTGTTTTGCACAGGTCAAGAAAAAATTGCATTAGGAAATGACATATGGTTAGTGTAGCTTTTACTAGTATAATAAAGATTATGATCTAAATATATATATGACTTTACACAAGATATCATCAAACACGAAAAACAACCATTCGATGTAATTTGGTAAATCTTAAATAGTTATTGAACTCAATCAAAAAGATAAAATCAAAATCATGGTAAAGTGGGCAGTGGCCAGTGGGGGGCCTGATGTGGTGCATCGGTGGTGCAAGACACAGCTATAGAGAGAGATGGTGAGTGTGACTATCGAAAACGGGAGCACCGGAGCAGAAGCGGGTGTATGTGTAAATGTTGATGGTGGCGTGAATTGTGTTTTTATTTGGGCATCTGAGGGAAGCAGTAAGCAGAGCTGATAACCCACTATGACATTGACTATATTAAACCACTGAACATACGGGTCATAAGCCAATTTTATAACAATCTTAACACACGATTATATATCTTTCAATCACAAGTTAATATTCATACCATTATTTTAGGAGAAACTTCGTAAAATCTTAAATTTATAAAACAAAAAATATCCTGTGTAGTTTGCACGGGTCTAAAAACTGGTTTAATTTTATATACAATTCAACTCCCTAATAATATATATACTCCTAAATTATTGGTCACCAATTTTCATTTTCAGCAACCTCTTCATAACAGACATGAACCTCGTCAGATATAAAAGATATATTCATATGCAGATGGTAATCAGTTTTGTAACGAACAACATTAAAACGGTCGAGGATTTGACGAACAACGGAATCTATAATAAACTCACGTCTGTTGATAAGAAGGCAATCAGCTATTTTAGCACACAACTTCTCAAAACTTAAATCCTTAACTTCCAAGTGTAGCAATGTTGATGCAACATGTTCTTCAGTAGAATCAACAAAGACTTGTTCTTGCTGCATGAACTGCATTGTGTTGCTCCCGCTGCTGTCGACTTCGCCGTTGCTGTTGCTGTTGCTGTCACTGTTGGAGTTGGCTGCATCATCAGCAGCAGGCAGCACGAAGTAATTCTTTTGCTTGCGGTGTGACAAGTCGAGGTGCACCCTTTCGGCGCGGCGCTTAGAGCGATGCTTGGATGTAAGGCTTAAGGGCATCAACCTGTCCTTGATAACTTTGTACTTCAGATTTTTGCTTTGGATTAAATATGGAATCATGGTTATATAATGTAACAATAATAGTTGATAATTGTTTTTGATGAAAAATTGATTTAAAGGAGTGTGTAACTGGTATATATAGGTTTTGGGTGCGGACATTAAAATTGTAATACGACTTAGAGTCGGAGTCAGAGTCGGAGTTGGACTAGTTTCCAAAACGACCAAAACTTTGAAGCCTGGCCTCCCAAGTTTGTTTTTTAAGGCAAAGCAGTGCTTCCACTTTGAATTTCAATTCGTAGTCCTAAACCAAAAGAATATATGTTACTCCAAGTTAATAATTATGATTAATTTAACAATGGTCTCCTATATGATATATACTTCCTCCAATTAACATTACTTGACTCGTTTCTATTCGGGGATGCTTGCCAACATATAACTTTACTCACTAATTATCTCTAATTCCTTATAAGTAAAAATTCCAAAAGATTTATTGATATTTTGAAACTCTATGTCGAGATGAATTTAACAAGTTCACACATGACTATATTATTGTTTATGTTGAATTTGCAAAACATGGTCAAAGTGGAGTGGGTGAATAGTGAAAAGTCAAAACGATTCAAGTATTTTAAAATAAAGGAATTTTTTTTTCTTATATACTCCCTCTGTCTCCCCAATAGATTTCTCATTTCTCCAATGCACGTTTGTCAATGCACATTTTGTATCGTTAATATCTTTGATTACATGATAGTAAAAATTATAAAAGTTTGATTTTCCTAATGCATACAATGAGACAAATCAAACAAGACCCCATGACTATGTTTTTTTCCTATATATTGGAAATTTATTTTCTTTACCTAAAATAGTTCCCAAATTAGAAATGAGAAATCTATTAAGGGACACGAGGAGTATGTTCATAACCGTATACGGTGAAATTTTGTAACCTTTGACTCCAAACATTAAAATGCTGCAAAACATTGAGAATGATGAGAGTATGTATTAACGCTTAAGAATGACAATTTAGTCTGAATATTATTCAAATCCGACAATGACTTAAATCAGAAAAAAATGATAATATAATATGAATCCAATCAGAGATGGAGCTTAGGTAAGATCCAAAGATTTTGATCCGAATATGATTACCACTGCTACCTAATCAATTAACATATAATTGAAATTGCATTACAATCAAATGAGTACTTTTTCTTTATTGAAAATCAAGCAAATATAATATCATTGTTTTGTATTCTTTTTTAATCTTAAGTGATAACATAGTCCATATCCACGTTAAAATATATACATAGCCCAAAAGCAACTCAAGTCTTACCCAACCCAAGGAGAATTTGAGAAATAATTTGAAGCTAAATAAACCGAGTCCGCATATAGGTGGATCATATATGGAATTTGTTGTTAAAATCCCGATCCGAATCTTACGATCCTACGATTCTATGATCCGGAAGGACCTCACCGATCCCGATCCTAAATAGGATCTTAATTTTGTAGGATCTTTCGATCCTACCCAATTACAAAAAATCACATGGTAGGATCTTAATACGATTCTACGATCCTACGACTCTACGATCTGATCGATCGTATCGTAAAAAGTCATTAAGTAATTTCACATATTATATATCTCCTATTAGATTTTGGTTGCATGTTACTTCAATCTTATAGTATTGAAAAACTATCACCATTTGCTAATGAAATAAGTCATTATTAATATGTGTAAATTTTTAACATGAAGTTCTCACCATATTCTAGCATAATTATCTATATTTTACCGAATTGTATGATCTTACAATCCTACGATCGGATCCCACCTATTCGATCCTACCAACCCCTACGATCCAAAGTAGGATCTCGATCGTGGTAACATTGGTACTATGAAATATCCAATCCAACTGGTTGCCATTTATAATTTTGCTAATCTTACTTTTATATTTATTTATCTTCATCTTAAGATTTACTCCTTGATTTGTCTCAATTTGATTGCCATTATTTAATTTTCACACTTGTCAATTAGCTTAATTATCTACTAGTAAAATAATTAAAAACTTGTAGTGAGAAATGATTTGGGATTGGCTAACATGAACCATCATAAAAAATTTATGTGGCAAATAAAACAATAAAATAAAAGGAACAAGTGTAACGAGAGTAAGGTTGTGTTCTTTTGGACCGAATTAATGGAAATTCAGTTCAATTCAGTCCAATTCAGATAAATTAAGTTCAATTCAGTTTAATTTAGTTCACTTCAGATAAATTCAGTGTAGTATAGTTCACTTAAGAACTTTTATTGTAATAATAATAATTATTATTATTATTTTTATCATTATTAATATTATTATTATTATAATTATCGTTATCTTTATCGTTATCATCATCATCATCATCATCATTGTTATTGTTCTTGTTATTATTATTATTATTATTATTATTATTATTATTATTATTATTATTATTATTATTATTATTATTATTATTATTAATATTACTCAATTCATTATAATATTATGGCAAAATTGGCCTCAACACCCTGAACTATAACTCGGGTGCACCCAACACCACCAACTATGACTAGTAGCCTAAACACCACCAACTACGGGGTAGGGTGCAGTCTGTACCACCAACTACGGGGTGGGATGCAGTCTATACCATAAAAACCCACCGTTTTCGGCAACATTTTAGGCTTCCGGCCTCATTTATGGTACGGAATGCACCCCACCCCATAGTTGATGGTGTTTAGGCTACTAGTCATAGTTGGTGGTGTTGGGTGCACCCGAGCTATAGTTCAGGGTGTTGAGGTCAATTTTGCCTAATATTATTAGTATCAATATTATTATTATTATCATTAATATAATTATTTTATTAATATAATTGTTATTAATATTAACGTAATGGAATAATTATTATATTTATTGATACACTAATATAGTTAATTATCACTAATATTATTATTAATATTTTTAATTATTATCATTATCAATGATAATTAAAATATTATTCTACTTATAATTATTAATACTACTCAATTTAGTTCAGTTCAGTCCAAAATAATACTACCTCCGTTTCTTTTTAATCAACACACTTTCTTTTTTTGTTAGTTTCTTTTTAATCTACACACTGTTGCTTTTTCTATTTTTGGTAACATGTCACATCTACTTTCTCCTCTTTTTCCACCCATATCATCCTCTTTTTAATATTTTAACCAACTTTTTAGTTTCTCTCTCTCACTTTTTACTTTCTCTCTCCACATTTTTAGTTTATCTCTCATACTTTTGCACTTTCTCCTTGGTTTTCTCCCAAAGTGAAGTGTGTAGATTAATTTGAAATGGAGGTAATATAGCCTAAATAAGAGAGATGATACACATACACTCGGTGTATGTGGGCCACACATACACTGGATGTATGTGTTACTACTAAAATGTATACCTTTTGTATGTGTTACTACTAAAATGTATACTGTTACTAAAAAATTACAAACTTACAATCATTTGAACTTGTTTTGTTATTCAACGATATTTGAATTTACATAATACATAGACCATTGAAATACTATATTTCGAATTGAATTTTATTACATAGTAGGGATGAAAATATAACATTATGTTTCTTCAAACAAATTAAATAATTGAAAACGACAAGAAAATTTAGTAGAAATCAATAGTAGAAAAATGGTGAAGATGAATAAGATGAAGCTAATATATGAATAATCTGGAAAAAAAATTACAATTCTTTTTTTTAGTTTTAAACAAAAGATTCATACAAATTTAAACAAAGAAAATTTCATAAAATAGATTTTTTAAACAAAGATAAAGAACAAATCATTAAAAACAAATTATCTATTGAAACATTGTAAGTTTGTAATATTTTTAGTAATAATATACATTTTAGTAGTAACACATACACAAGGTATAAATTTTACTAGTAACACATACACTTAGTGTATGTGTGGCCCACATACACTCAGTGTATGTGTAGCCTTTGCGCCTAAATCTCTATTCTATATGGGAAGAGGGGTGGGACACCAAAATATTAAAACCCCCATTTTACCCTCATTAATTAATGCATATTACAACAAATCCTCTAAGAAACAAAAATTTTAAAAATACACATAAACTAACTAATTTGTTCAAAAACCAAAAAAAAAAAAAAATACACCTAATCCAACGTGGGACAATTTCACAAACTGTAACCACCAAAACACAATTCCTAATTACATGGTAAAAACTAACTGCACCAACGACAGTTTCCTACTTCTCCATTTCCTCTGTTTTCCCCTTCAATCATCGCAACTTCTCCCCACCAAAAATCTAAAAACCACACACCAAAATAGTTGCAACACAGAGTATAATAGAGATAAATTATCCAAGATCAGGTAATTACATTGCATAAAAAATAATTTGATCAAAATATAATGAGAACGTCATTCATATTTTTGGTGTGTAATTTATGCAGGGTATTCTTCACAAGCCAAAGGAAGTAAGAAATTGAAGACTACATACATAATTCAATTAAAAGGTATTTCTTAGCGGTTTCATGATATGAATCAATAGCGGTTTTTGGGTGAGTTCGTTTATTCAGGTTAGTCACTATAAGCTCGCATAAGAACTCAAGTAAATAGCAACACAAAAAAGGCCAAGGCAAGCATTACTAATTTCCTAATTACATACAATTGCATATATTTGGTTCCTGTAGCAAGCAATTGGTTTCTGATCTCTTTTTTTTTTGTGATTTAGGATTGTTGTTGCTAAGACATCAAGCAAGCAAACAAAGAAGGAGACAACAAGCAAAGTTCGGCTCTTATATGCAATTGTATGTGATAGACTGTCAAAGATAAGGTTCGGTTCTCCGTTCAAAATTTATTTCTTAAAATTAAAACTCCTCCCATTCAAAATTTATTTCTTAAAATTTAAACTCCTCCCATTCAAAATTTATTTCTAATCATATGAAATTTTTCTTGACATTCAATGTTCTCAAATAGAGATCCATGGAAAACCCACGCAAATTAGACGAAAACCCAATTTTTATTTTTTAAAGAAAAACGTTTAAGAAAACAAAATATAATAGAATACACCTTCGCTCAAAAATTGTGATTCGAAAAGAATAGAGATAGATTCGAAAAAAAAAATTCCCACGGAATTGATAACAGATTTTCTCAATGAATAATAATCACATAAGAATAGAGATAGATTTAAAAAAAAAAACAATCTTTCTAGGAATAATAATTCCAAAACACTGAAAATATCCAATAAATAAAGATTCAGATTTTCTCGCATGCAATAAAAAATGAAAATATTGTTAAACCCACCTCATGAGTTGCAGTTCAAAAAATCTTTTTCTGCACCAATCTTTTCTTCTACAATTTATTCTTCCTCCCCCTTCAATCTTCTCAGTGCTTTAATTGACCCAAAATGCTCCAAATATTAAGTTCAAAATTCTTCCTCTATCTCCAATTATTGACTTCCCATTTACAGAGAGAGAGAAATGCCCAAAGAAAGATGAAAAGATGGCGGTGGAAGGGAGCGAAGGTGTCGACTGGTGGTGGGAGCCACAAGTAAGGTGTCGACTGGTGGTCGAAGGGAGCCGAAGAAGATGAAAATAGAGAGAGTGATTTGAGTAGCCGCACAATATGAAAAACAGAGAGTTGTGAGTTGTTTACTCTTTATGTTGTGATGTTGTTTTTGGAGTTCATGATATTGGTGGGTGTCACAAGAAAGCTTATAAGTTGTTGAACTTAATTATGCTATAATTTAATAATTTATAAGTAAAGCTATAAGTATCATGTAAGGCTTATAATTTATCCAAGATTAGGTAATATATTGTTTAAAGTTCAATTGCATCACAACCCACAACAAAATACCTCACACAAAGTTTTATTGTTATGATATTATTTAGAGTACAACTTTATAAGTCGTTTTTTATATAATAGAGATTTATTTATTCTACTTTGGTGTTATACTATAGAATAGAGATTGAGACGTTTGCTTTATATAATAGAGAATAGATGATATCATATTTTACTTTATTATTGTACTTTGGTGTCATATTGTTGTATTATTGAGAAGTTTGCTTAATAGAATAGAGATGATATCATATTTTACTTTACAAGATATTATGCTCAAATTCAGCTTCGTATTTGGCTTTGAGATGCATATTTAACATTCAGTTTCAAATGTACAAATTTCTCTTGTCTCATAGAGACATTACTTTAGTTTAATGATACATTGAGCTCCTTATTAATTATCTCAAGTTATTTCTCAACGTTATTATCACAATGAATCTCTATTACATGACATAAAGATTGTGACATACTAATGAACCACATAAGATTCCATACAATAAGCTTACAATAAAGTAAACTATTACTTATATTAATCATTTGTTACATTATGAATATTTTTGTCCCTTCGATAAACTTTGTAAATAATCTCTATTCTATAAGTTAGTTCTAGATGTAATTACGCAACTAATTTAATTCCAATAACGATTTCGCACGCATCGCGTGCATATAAAGCTAGTAAAGAATAATGTGAAGGTGAAAGTGAGAGAAATAATTAAGACGAGTAAAAATACAAAGAGCGAGAAAATAGATGAGGTGTAATGTGTACTTGAATAATTTCCCTTTTAATTGTCGGAGAATGTCAAAATCTTGTGATTTTCATTTTTATTGTTGGGGCATGCCCAAATCTTGTGAACAAAGAAGAAATACGGTGGAAGAAGTTAATGAAAGGTCAAAGGAATTTGGGGATACTTGGGGAAATGAAATAAAGGTGAAATGTAGTAATTTCAATTGACAATTAATGGAGGGAAGACGGTTCGTTTTATAAAATAGTTTTTTTTTTAAAAGAAGTTTTTCCATAGTATTAACAAAAATTGTCATTTATTAGGTGTATTGCACATATTTTTTTTTACAATTCATATAAAAAAATGTTGAAAATTCCTAGTCAATAGTCGGGTTGGTTCAGGTATCAAAAGCATAAATGCCAAAAACATAACCATTTTGAACATTTTTTGTTCAGAATAATTTTTTATGTTATATTCACCAAAAACATTAGTATACTTCCTCCGTTTCGTTTTAAATGCAACAAAGGAATATTTTATATCTCACAAATAATACCCCTTTGTTGAATTTAAAACGAAACGGAGGAAATATTTATTCATGAAGTAGTATCTCTATTATATAAGGCAATACATAGGGGACACCAAAAATTAGAAAAAAGAAGGAAGGTTAACAACTGGGTTTAATTAAAAAAAAAAAAGATAACCGTATCTCTATCTCTATCTCTATCTCTATTACTCCTATAGCAAATTATGCACGCGATGCGTGCCTGGTTTTTTTTTTCAAACATAAATTCTAGCCTTTTTGGGCATAAACAGGGGTAAAATTTTGAACATTAGACATTTTTTTGGCTTAATTTTGTAGTTTAAGCCTCTATCACTTAACCTTTCTTTTATTATTTTTTTTACTTATTCTTTCTTTTAGGTTTTTAAAATCAAACTTGATGCACGATAAAAGAACGTTAAGTGATTTTATTTTATTTTATTTTGACGGAAATAGTGAAGTTTCATTAAAACAAAGCCTTATCTGCAGTAACCAAAGGCATTACATCAGTAGGGCATTCTTCCATCCAGACTAAAGTCTCATTGAAAGAAAGAGAAGCTCTAGCCATGGCATGAGCCACTTTATTACAACTTCTTCTAGCAAAAACAAAAACACAAGAATGAAACAAACTAGCTAAAACACTAATATCATTAACTAACAGTTGGGTTGGGGATCTCTCCTTTGCTCGCCCATTCAAGAGGTTGACAATAGTCTTGCAATCAACTTCAGCTATCAGCCTATCACAGAAGAGAAGCCTGCGTCCCTAGCCAGCCGAAGCCCAAAAAGGAGAGCAGAAGCTTTAGCTTGGGCCACGCTACTGGGCTGCAGCAACTTCGAACCTGCGCTCATCATCACATCCCCTTCGTGGTCCCTGACCACCATTCCAAGACCAGCTGGGCCGCCCTGCAGGACAGCAGCATCTGTGTTGAGCTTGACCAGGCCCAGCTCCGGAGCTTGCCACACAGAAAATTCACCTGACCCATCAGTCGTACTCGTACTCGACTCTTCTGCAGCGTTTGCTGCCACAAATTCTTCGTAGTACTTTAAAGTCCTCGAACATAAGATTGCTGGGTCACTTCTTTTCCTTTCAAACACCCACATGTTTCTGTCATTCCAAATTTGCCAAACAAACATCAACAATAATTCCCAGGCTCGATCTTCCTTGCAGGATTTTGCAAAAGTGTCACACCAAGCAATAAAGCTTTCAGGCCAATCTTTGACGTCAACTCGAAGAGGTGAGAGGCGCCAAAGAACTTTGTTCTCCTTACAAGTCAGTAGCAAATGAACCATCAATTCAGTAGCTTCTCCACATCTTGGGCAAATTCTTATGTGTTAAATAAATCATTTTACTTTGTTAATTGATTGAATTTTCAATTTTTTATGTAATACTTAATTGTGTTTGAATTTATTTAGGATTTCTTATGTTGTATAAACATAATCTTTTGTGTTAAATAAATCATTTTACTTTGTTAATTGATTGAATTTTCAATTTTTTATGTAATACTTAATTGTGTTTGTGAATTGATTGATAAGATATTTGATTGATGTAATATTCCCTTTTACTTTTTTCAGTATAAATGTATTAAATCTTATAGTTAATGTTTCTTTTTTTTTGTTGGCTCAATTATAAATTGATTGTCTTCAACATTTAAGTTAATTTTTAATGCTATATTTGAGTTTAATTTGACTTAGATTTTCCCCTTTTTTTGGTAGTAGTTGATTTACTAATGGGGCATTTAATTTAATTAAATAAATAGGGGGACACCATAGCTCCCCTTCCTTTACATAATAGAGACTAGCCTCGTTTGCACACGATGCGTGCGACAATATATTAGTACTGATACTGATATTCGGAATTGTAAAAAACATTAGTATTGATGCGAAAAAAATATGTACATCGTACTTACAATTTATTTTTACAAAACATAGAATTGAAAATGAAGATAAAAGAAGTTGGTTTATGCTTACTTTTTCTCATCAGGTTTAACTATTTCACTTGAATAACATCTTGACTACGACAATTATGCAACTGAAAAATAAAAAGATGAGTTATACTCTTTTTTTCTCGGTAGTTTTATGAATTTTTAAATTATGTTCTTTGATTGTTATTGAATATTTAGGTAAGAGAAAACTTTGTATTTTTGGCTTTACAATTGTTGAAAAGTTTCTTTGTTATGTTAGTTTCCTCATCGTAAGTAATCTTTTAATGGTAATCTTAAACTTTTTTATGTTCTCTCTTTTTACAACTTTCCTTATTATGCATAATTGTAACTCAGGAAATGAATAAGAAATTTTAAATACAATATTTTTCTTATATGTTTCAAATTAGGGGTATATAAGTCTTTTCATGGGGGGACACCATAGCTCCCCCTTGGCTTATACTACCTCCGTTTCTTTATAATAGTTACACTTTCACTTTTGACACTATTCATAAATTTTCCTTTGACTATCATTTGTGAATTATGGTTAAGAGAAAATATAGTCATGTGGGGTCTTGTTTGATTCGTCTCGATATGTAGTTTTAGAATATCGACTTTTTATATTTTTTACAAATACAAAATTAGAGATATAAAGGCTCAAAGTAGTGCATCGGCATGCGTGAAAAGTGTAAGTGTAACTATTAAAAAGAAACGGATGTAGTATAATAGAGATATATGAAAATTTATATATGCTTTCGCACGCATAGCGTGCATATAAGACTAGTATTTGTAAAACAAAGTAGTATATAAAAACCCGACACATTATCACAGTGATGTGTAAATTTTTTTAAAAAAGCACAATCCAAATCTAATCAGTAAATAATTGAAGTACAACTTAAATTACTAATTCGATTTAAATTGGATTAAATTTCGAATTTTATGCGAATAACTCCCCCCTACATCCATGGGTTCAAGTACAACTTATCTTTTTTTTTTTTTTTTTTTTTTTTGAAGGGAAAGTACAACTTATCTAAACTCCGAACATCAAGCAAGTGGGGTGATAGGGTCGTTGGTCCATAACTTGCATTCAAAAACCAACAAAATTTCTTCTACCAAAAATGACTCTCAACACTCTCAAGTCCTCTGCACTCGTCTCATGGAAATCGGTAACGAAATAACTACCTCTTTCTCTCTCCTCCATTTTCATTCTCTGAGATTCTAACTTTATCAGTTGATCAATTTTTTTTCCCATTGTTATATTCTCAGATAGGCAAGTTTCAGAAAACACTGGCCAATTGTATAGAAAAACAAGGGATTGGTTTACACTCAGGAAAATCAATCAAAGTACAGTTATGGCCAGAGTTAGCCAAAAAAGGCAGGTACTTTAAAATTGGTGCAAATAAAATTGAAACTTCCATTGATTTTGTCCAAGAATCACCTCTTTGTACCACACTTTGTAAAGATGGTATTATGGTTAGTACTGTTGAGCATCTGCTTTCTGCTTTGGAGGGTACTGGTGTTGATAATTGCTGTATTGAGATCACGGCTTCAGATTCGAATGACCCGTTTGTTGAGGTTTTTTTCTTTACTCATCTTCTACCTTGCTGAAGGGATTCGTTAATTGAGTTTTGATGATGATGAAATGCAAATGTTTTGTTAAAAGAATGTAGAGCTGGCAATTCGAGTAAATTGGTCGTGTTCGATTTTAGTCTCGTCTTCATTAAGATATACTTCCTCCGTTCTATAATAAATGCAACCTAAAGGAGAGACACAATATTTAAGGTGGCCATGTGAAGAAGAGGGACCATGTGATGAGAGAGGGAGAGTCTAATTTCCAAATATGGTAATGTTGTGTTTATTTTGAAACTTCCGGAAATTGTAAGTATTGCACCTATTTTGGAATGGAGGAAGTATAAGAAACTGTTTATGACAAATTGATCAAATTGGGCTAGGTTAGGTTTGGCTTGATTTTGTCAGATTTGGATTTTCCTCAGTAACTTCGTACTGGTGTCATATCGATTTCATTTGTGCTGTTGTGTCAGTGTTAGGGATTGCAAGCTCTATTGAAAACTCCTCAGTGAAGATTTATGTTATGTACTAGTATTTGCTTAAATGGTTGTGATAGAAGTGGGTTTAAAGGTTGTGAAATTTTTATTGTTGACTTAATTTTTGTTACAATTAGGCAAGTTGCTGTAATTCATTGAACAATAAAGTTTTCTCAATAGGTAATAAGTGAAACTAAGGCCAAATTTCAAAGTATACTCACTTAGATGGGTTGACCTAAGGTATTGAGATGAATAAGTTTCTTTTAAGGGGTCGTGTATCTATTTACAGTAACGTTCTACCATAGTTTGGTTTCGACCATGTAATGTTGATGACTATTGAGGTTGTCGGAAAATTTGGTTAACTTGATAATTGGTAAAAATTAGAAGTATAGCTTAAGACTTATTGCTCTCATGGTTTTAGGTACCCATCTTGGATGGTTCTGCAAGGGAGTGGGTGGAGGAAATAGAACAAGCTGGCATAGTGGATGCTGCTGATGAAAATGGCAATCGTTGTGAAAAGTTGGCACCATTTGTCAATGTGCCTTTTCATTTAAAGAGAAATGACTCCTTTATTGCAGTTTTTCCATCTCAAGAGGTTCATATTACTTACGGCATCAACTTTCCGCAGGTATAGTCCTCCCAAGTTACTTTCTCTTTAATATTTTGTTCATGGTATCACTCCTATTTATTTTTCCATGTTGGTGTGTTTTCTTTTCCAAATAGAATTTTAGTTGTGCTACTAAATAATTTTTGTAATATCTTTTTAAAGAATCTGCATAATGTACCATCTCACTGCCACCTTCCTTATTGAATTTGTAAAGTGCTTTGACAATTTTGTTGTTGTGAAGCAAAAACAACTAGCAAGATGGAAGCTTTTTAAAAATATTTAGACATATTATGCTCTCATCTATTCTATGCCTATGAACTGCTTTATGCCTACAAGAGATAGCTAGAGGTGAGGAAATAATAGAGCCCCTTTCCATATTTTCATGGCATAACTATCTTAGTTGTAACTCCGCCTGTGAGTGTCTGTGTGACATTCACTGCCGGTCTCAAGCCCGGATAAAGGAGGAGAGTTGCGGTAGGTTTGGGGCGGCCAGCATAAAACATAGTCCCATATCATGACATGAATCGACAAATGAAAAACGTGGGGGCGTCCCCTACTCAGCGACACGCTGCACTTCATAGACCCGGGTGTAGTGATAAGTATGCAAGGGTTGCTAGGTCGTCGCCGGAAGCGGCGCGCCATCCCGCGCGCCGGGGGTGGTGTCAAATATGCAAGGGTTCCCGCATCAGGGACGGGTGCGGGTAAAGAAGTTAGTCCAGGGTAGTGGTAGTGGTAGGGGTAGTAGGTTGCGCTTTGGAACATGGAACATTGGCTCTTTGACGGGAAGATCGGCGGAGGTGGTGGAGGTTATGAGGAGGCGAAAGATTCACATAATGTGCCTTCAAGAGACTAAGTGGGTTGGTGGAAAAGCAAGAGAACTAACCCCGTGGGGTTATAAGCTTTGGTACTCCGGAAAGGATAAGTGTAGGAATGGAGTAGGCATCATTATTGATAAGGAATATATTGATGATGTGGTGGAAGTTTCGAGGAAGAGTGACCGCATTATGAGTATCAGGCTAGTATTAGGGAGTAAGGCGGTGACTATCATAAGCGCATATGCGCCGCAAGTAGGATTGGAAGCATTTATTAAACAACAATTTTGGGAGGATTTGGAGGAGGTTGTGCAACGAGTGCCTATTAATGAAAAATTGATCATTGGTGGGGATCTTAACGGACATGTGGGCACTAGTCGAGTTGGCTTTGAGAGCATTCATGGAGGTTTTGGGTATGGGGAGAGAAATGAAGCTGGAAGTGATATCTTGGATTTCGCATTAGCCTATGGTCTTAGTATTATGAACACTTGGTTTGAGAAAAGAGAATCTCACCTTGTGACGTATAGGAGTGGAAGTAACGCGAGTCAGATTGACCTCTTTTTAGTAAGGAATGGTTGGCGGAAGAGTTATACAAACCTGCAAGGTGATACTAGGGTGAGAGCGCGACCACCCAACATAGACTAGTCGTGCTTGATTTCGGGGTAGGGAGTCTTTAAGAAAGCGAAAACCCAATGTGGAGCCGTGAATCAAGTGGTGGAAGCTCCAAGGGGAGCACAAAGAGAACTTCTTAGCTAAGATGGCTAGTAAAGATATTTGGGCTTGTAACACGGAAATGGATGTAGATTCGATTTGGACAAAGATAGAACTTGGTATAAAGGAAGTGGCGAAAGAGGCCCTTGGAGAATCTAAAGGAACTGTACCATCAAGTAAGGACACATCTTGGTGGAACGAGGAGGTGAGACAAGCGATAAAAAACAAACGAGAAAGTTATAAACTTTTGGGAAAAGATAGCAGCGACGTGAACTATGAGAAGTACAAAGAGGCTAGAAAAGAAGCCAAGAAGGCGAAGACGGGAAGCTAAAGCACAGGTAAACAAAGAGCTTTATGCAAAATTGGATACGACAGAAGGTGAAAAAGACATTTATAGAACTGCGCGTATAAGGGACAAGAAGACAAGAGACATAAGAAAGGTAAAATGTGTCAAGGGTGTGGACCAAAGAGTGCTTGTGGAGGATGAGGAGATAAAGGATAGGTGGAGGTCGTACTTTGATACCTTGTTCAACGGTGATAAAGCACAAGACATCGGGGATGTACACATTCCGCCAAGTATGTTAAATCGAGAGTTTATGAGGAGGATTCAAAAGGGAGAAGTCGTTGCAGCATTAAAAAAGATGGGATTGAAGAAAGCTACGGGGCCAGATGGCATACCTATCGAAGTTTGGAGGTGTTTAGGGGGGAGAGGAATCGAATGGCTGACAACATTCTTCAACATGATTTGGAGACACAACAAAATGCCATTAGAATGGAGGAAGAGTACTTTGATTCCTTTGTATAAGAACAAAGGCGATGTACAAGATTGTACCAACTACCGAGGAATCAAACTAATGAGTCATACGATGAAACTGCGGGAAAGGGTGATTGAGCAAAGACTTAGGAAACATGTGAAGATATCGGAGAACCAATTTGGATTTATGCCCCGGAAGATCGACTATAGAGGCCATCCACCTCTTAAGACAAACAATGGAATATTCTTGTGATAGGAAGAAGGATCTACATATGGTTTTCATTGATTTGGAGAAGGCATATGATAGAGTACCAAGAGAAATACTTTGGTGGGCGTTGGCAAGGAAAGGTGTTCCACAAAAATATATAGATATCATTAAGGATATGTATGAGGGGGCAACTACGAGTGTGCGGACTACGGTGGGGAGGACGAGAAGAGTTTCCAATTACGATCGGAGTGCATCAAGGTTACGCACTTAGTCCCTTTCTCTTTGCCCTAGTCATGGACGAACTAACGAGGTCAATTCAAGATGATATACCATGGTGTATGATGTTTGCGGATGACATTGTGTTGATTGATGAGACAAAGGAAGGTATTGAGAGAAAGTTGGAATTGTGGAGACATACATTAGAAGCCGGGGTTTTAGATTGAGCGAAGTAAGACGGAGTATATGGAGTGCAAGTTCGGTGGGGTTACAAGCGGCGAGGCGGGGCGGTCACTTTGGATAGCAAAGTGGTTCAAGGATCGAACGTCTTCCGTTACCTAGGATCCATTCTCCAAAAGGATGGAGAACTGGATGGAGACGTGGCTCATAGAATTAACGCGGGTTGGTTAAAGTGGAAAAGCGCCACCGGATTCCTTTGTGATTCAGGCATTCCCCAAAGGTTCAAGGGAAAGTTCTACCGTACGGCGATTAGGCCTGCTTTGTTATATGGCACCGAATGTTGGGCGGTGAAAGCAATGCCACGTTCATAAGATGAACGTGGCGAGAGATGCGTATGTTGCGGTGGATGTGTGGCCACACAAGGAAAGACCGATTAAGAAATGAAGTGATCCGGGAAAAAGTTGGAGTTGCATCCATTGAAGAAAAGATGAGGGAGAATCGGTTAAGATGGTTTGGTCATGTGAAAAGGAGATCAGGTGATGCACCGGTGAGAAGAATTGAAGAGTGGAGGAGTAACCAAATTGTAAGGGGTAGGGGAAGACCTAAGATGACTTGGATGAAGGTAATTGAAAGTGATATGAGGTTACTTGGGATTGAGGAGAGCATGACGTTGGATAGAAGTGGGTGGAGGGGTAGTATCCATGTGGAGGAAGGGGTGTGATTACTGCATTTATTTGTTTTTCTCAATTGTGTTGGTATTAAAACCTTTTGTTGAAAACCTCTTTTAAAACTTGTTGGTGTAAACCTTGCTTTAAAAAAAAAAAAAAAAAAAATTCTTTAAAAATTTAAAAAAAAAAAAAAAAAAAAAACTTTTATCTCTCTTGGCGATGGCATCTCCTCTGGTAACGGTTTCAGTTGACGATTCATGTTAGCCGACCCCAAATCACTTTGGGAATAAGGCTTAGTTGTTGTTGTTGTTGTTGTTAACTATCTTAGTTGTGCTAATGGACTGAGATGGTGATCGAAAATCATATTAAGATGTCAGTGTTTGATGACTAAATCTAAATAAAAAAAATTAGATTAAAAGAGTGATATGGGAAAGGTATTAGAAAAGAAATGCGGACGTGACACATGTACTACTGATAAGGGGGGTAAAATCGAGCACACAAGACCTAGGAGGCTAGGACTAGGAGGTCTTGAAAGCAGATTTACTAGTCTACTAGATATAATAGCCCTATATGAGAACATGCATGTGCTGATGTGCATATGATGTGGAGGTGACTCGTGAGAATAGGAGCAGAAGGCTTTCAATGACAAGAAAGCATAAGAGCTTAAATAGTGTCCCCTAGCTTAGTTAGAGAACATAACAACAATCTTAGGGTGCTACAGGATGAGGATATCCTTTTGAGGGCCACATGTCGATGAAATCTACCCAATTAAAGTGATTAATTATCTTCACTAGAAATTCTTAGGCCTTCCTCCTCTTCTCTTCTGTATAAAGGAAATTTTTGCTCAACTAGTAATTCAGTTTTATATACTCGACCTCGTAGTAGGAGTTATTAGGCTTCTCACCCTTGGACACCAAAAAGAAAAGGCAATCTATGTAATGCTACAGAATTTCATAGCGTGGTTGCTCACGTATTGGCTTGGCTTGATAATTTATCTAGAGACTGTTTGGTCGTGTTTGTCGATGAGCTATTCAGCCATCATGCCCTCTAAGTAACACCCCTTATTGGACCCTTTAAAGCTATGGTCTTAGACTTGGTGAAGTGTCTGTATAGGATGTTTGTCTTTGAATTTTTACTGTCCTCTTGTGGATCCCCTCATTGCTCCATCAACAGTTGCATTAGTGATGCAAAGTTACCTCTATGCAAGAAAGTAAGCTCTCACACTAGTCAGCTAGTACAACATTACAAGGATGGAAGTCGATCCACTTCCAAGTGCAGACATATTTTCTATTGAAGTAGCACCACCTTTCGCCATGGCCATAGACCTTCAACAATTATTATAGCTTTTCTCTGAGGGTTTTTTTTTTATGTTCAGTAAGCTATTATATACATGTTGTAACTAAGCCACTAACGCTAATCAGATATCGTTGATAAGAATTCCTTAGTGAGAATACTAAAGATCTTAGCTAATAAGCTATTGTTCCATTTCTGTGAGAAGCTTGTTAATGGAGGTGAGCCTCTCAAGTGAGAGGAGTTAGGGTTTTGGAAAACCCATACCAACCTTATGAATCTATCGACTTTAGTCCTTTCCTCTTCGAAACAGAAATGGGTTAGAGCCATGAAAAATGCCAAGTTGGAGTTATGGAGACAAAAGTTTGAATCCGAGGTTTAGGATATGTCAGAGTAATATTGAGTACATGAGGTGCCAATTTAGTACTTAGAAGGAGTGAGTCGAGGAGGTAGTGACATAAGATGATAAGGAGGTCCCGTTAAGTGAGTGTTTTTGCCTTTTAGGTACAGTAGGTAGATTTTTCGTAGGATGACCAAGACATGTCTCATAGTGTGGCTCAAATGAAGAGCAATAATGACTTCGTGAGACTATAGCCTATGTCTAGGTCATAGGCAAAATTATATAGCACAACTAATAATCCTGCATTATTATATACTCCCTTCGTCCCACAATACTCTCGACACTTATCAGGGCACGTAGTTTTAGATGGTAAGTTGTTGTTTGGTTATTAATTGTTATTTTATTGAAAAAGTAGATGTGATAGGAGTTAGTAGGTAGTAAAAGTAGCACTATTTTATTTGGTAGAGAGAGTGTGGGCCAATGGTTAGAGTTGGTAGGTAGTAGGAGTGGTATTATTTTATTCGGAGGAGAGAGAGTGTGGGCCAATGTTAAAAGGTAAAAAGATTAAAATAATAGTGGGTCATATCCAAAAATAGAAGTGTAAAGAGTATTCTGGGACAGATGAAAAAGGAAAGTGTAAAGAGTATTCTGGAACGGAGGGAGTAGGTCGAAGTGTTGGCATATAGGATGGATCTTATACAGAATATGAGTGTAGCAGATGCGTATGTTGAGAACTCGAGATGGATGTGTGGGAAGTGGGAACACCGTAAGAGATATAATTCTAATAACCTTGAGGATACGATAAAGGAGAACCAACTGTGCTAGTTCGAGCATGTACATCATGGACAAGAATATGCACCATTAAGGATAGTGGATAGTTGGGACTATGGAGGTTTTAGAAGAAGCCGAGGGAGGCCAAAGATGACTCGGTTGGGGGGAGGTAAAATTTGATATAAAGGATATGGTTTTGCAAGAGTATATAATACAAGAGAGAAGTGAATAAAGCAAGAAAATCTTTGCGGATTACCACTAGAGATAATTTATTGGATCACGGAGCCGACCACTTCATTTGAAACTAAGGCTTGACATTGTTGTGAGAGGTTTTCATCTATTGGTAGTGCAACATGCCTCTTATACTGGCTTTATTACAGATAAGAGAGCATGTCAACAAGATTGATAAGTTTGTAACCGACACTTTTGTCGCCACTAGTTGAGAGCCGACTATGCCTAGGCACAATGCTAGGCGTTGGACGAAGCCATGACGGTTAACATATGCACCTCTTGAGAGTCTCCCTCGATTAATGAACCATACTTGAACCTTGGATGTCCAATGTGAGTGCCCTATGGGATGGATCGTGACCCTAGAAGGGTGCACGTGGAGTAACGTACGAGCAAGGGTATTGACGAGTTCTATGAAGTGGTGCGACGCGTGGTTTTATTGGGCTTGGGGGATAAACCGGCGTAGAAAGGTCCCTAGCCCAGCGGGTGCAAGGATACCCATGTGGTGGGATCATGGGAAACGGTTACCATGGGTTGGTAACTGCCCAACAGTTGTAAATGGCATGGCTTAGTGACTAAACTACGGTTATGAAAGTCTGGCTAGTGGTTGGTGGTTATACCTTGAATTAAAAAGCGGTTATTGGGAAGTTACAAGAGTAGTGGGAGGTTACATTAACCACCCACACTACCCTATGTTCCCCTTAAAAGGTGGAGCGAATACTAAAGGTGGGAAAGAGCACCTTCCTAGAAAATAGGAGTGCGACCTTGGTACGCAGTTACTTCCAAGGCCATGGACGGTTACACTTGGCTTGGTGGGAAGTTACGTCCAAGGCCATGGATGGTTACGCTTGGCTTGGTGGGCAGTTACGTCCTGTGGACGGTTACGCTTGGCTTGGCGAGCAGTTACGTCTAAGGCCATGAACGGTTACTCTTGGCTTGATGGGGATTGACACCCAAGGCCATGGACGGTTACTCTTGGCTTGGTGGGCAGTTACACCCACTGCCATGAGCTATTACACTTGGCTTAGTAGGCAGTTACAAACAAGGCCATTGACAGTTACACTTGGCTTGTAGGCAATTACACCTAATGTCATAAACGGTTACGCTTGGCTTGGTGGACAGTTACACCCAATCTCATAGACGGTTATGCTTGGCAAGGTGAGCGGTTACGCCCACGTCGTTGATGGTTATGCTCGACGAAGGGAGCGTTTATGCTCAAGGTAGTGGGCAATTACGCATTTACGCTCCATGAGGTGGGCGGTTATGCTGAATATAATGGGAGCTTGTGCTCTACTTGACGAACGGTTATGATCGACAGTTGGACAGCATGCTTGATGGAGTGGGCGGTTATCTAACCACCCACGTCCCTCCCTATCTCCCTTGAATAGAGGCGCCCGGTCAGAGGAAAGTGGGAGAACTTCCACGCAGAAGAGAGTGCAAGGATCCTGGACAACATAGTGGGTAGTTACTAAGTAGTGGGTAGTTACTTGCTTACGTGGTTGGGCTGTAGCCAACACCTTGTATTATAAATAGTGCATTTCCTTAAGCACTTGGCAGTCATTCTTGTCGGGGAGTTTTGGCATTGTACTTGCGTTGTTTTCTGAAAGCGATAAAAGTATTCTCGTGTGTGCTTGTGTATGCTTGCCTCTATCTACGTTATTCAAAGCTAGTAGTGTGCATGTGGGCTGGTCTACGCAACGTCTAGACGCCATCACGGGAACCTCTTGAGTGCGGAAAAGAGAAGTTAAAAAATTTCCCCATGACAATTTGGTCCGACCTGCTGGAAATTCGAAAGTCATTGAGCACCATGACAATAACACTGAAGCGACATGTTAAGGGAGTCTTGTGTCTCGACTCTGCCAAGAAGACCTCCTCCTCCGAAGGGGCTCTCGATAGATGGTCTGGTTCGAGTAGGCCATCATATGTGAGGCATTTTCTAGAAATGACACCCCTAAGTCCCCTCTCTCCTAAAGCCGTCCCTCCATTGTCAATGCAAGGGAAGTCCGGAAGATGCCACGGTAGTTGAGTTCCAACACGCTCTGATAGGTCCTCCATCCTTGCGCATCAACTGTTTAGGAGGTAAGCTAGCTTTTTCATGGATTTTGAATATACGACCATTTGCTATGTCATTGTTCCAATCATCCGTAGACCACGGTGGTCAATACAAAGGAATTCCTGACTTTTACACATTAACGTCCTTAGACGCTGCAAGGTTTCCAGCGGACAGTCTCCATCAAGGATATCTCCGGCCAAATCGCTTGTTAGAGCTCGCAGCATAAATTTGGATTCTACTAGATAATATGAAATCGATACCTCACAAATAAATAATATTTTGTGGATAAACAAACAACCCCTATGAAGGAAATAATAAATTTTAACGTAAGAAAAATAAGCTTTTCTTAAACTAAGCTTTTATGATATGAATTATATTGAATGAGTATATTCTACATTACAAACTAACCATTTTATAATGTCTAATGCACTAATTAAATAATGGTGAGAATGATTTAACTAAACAAACAACGTAATATGTTGTTGCAAATTAGCAAATTAAACTCCTTCTATTTACTTCTGCTTAAACTTCTCTTCTCCTTTCTCATGATTTTCCTTTTCTTAAATTAGAGAAATTTATAACCAAATAATCCCACAATTCTCCAAGTCGTTTATAATTTTGAAAACATTCAAATTTTGAACGAACAAATTGCGTTATTCGTATCCGGTTGCACCATTTTGACAATGATTGCCTACGTACCCTCGATCGGGATCAAACCAATCGTAGTTCCATTAATTCTTCCTAACATGGGACAATGTTTAGCAATTCCAAACAATGTTGGAACTTGCTTCCTGACACAACTTTGGTTAACATATCTGCGAACAAAATGATATCTCACGTCTATATGCTTGGTATGAAGGTGCATACAAATGAGAACTCCGTAGATATGTTAACCAAAGTTGTGTCAGGAAGCAAGTTCCAACATTGTTTGGAATTGCTAAACATTGTCCCATGTTAAGCACTACATGGAAGAATTAATGGAACTACGATTGGTTTGATCCCGGTCGAGGGTACGTAGGCAATCATTGTCAAAATGGTGCAATCGGATACGAATACCGCAATTTGTTCGTTCAAAATTTGAATGTTTTCAAAATTATAAATGAGGTGGAGAATTGTGGGATTATTTGGTTATAAATTTCTCTAATTTAAGAAAAGGAAAATTATGAGAAAAGAGAAAGGTAAGGAGAAGTAAATGGAAGGAGTTTAATTTGCTAATTTGCAACAATATATTACGTTGTTTGTTTAGTTAAATCATTCTCACCATTCTTTAATTAGTACATTAGACATTATAAAAGGGTTAGTTTGTAATGTAGAATATATTCATTCAATATAATTCACATCATAAAAGCTTATTTTTCTTACGTTAAAATTTATTATTTCCTTCTTAGGGGTTGTTTGTTTATCCACAAAATATTATTTATTTGTGAGGTATCGGTTTCATATTATCTAGTAGAAGCCAAATTTCTGCTGTGAGCTCTAACAAGCGATTTGGCCGGAGCTATCTAGTAGAAGCCAAATTTCTGCTGCGAGCTCTAACAAGCGTCTAAGGACGTTGGTGTGTGAAAGCCAAGAATTCTTTTGTATTGATTATCGTGGTCTACGGATGATTGGAACGACGACATAACGAATGGTTGTATATTCGAAATCAATGAAAAGCTAGCTTACCTCCTAAACCGTGGTACAGGCAACAATATATTTGTTTAGTAAGGAGAAGTAAATGGAAGGAGTTTAATTTGCTAATTTGCAACAATATATTATGTTGTTTGTTTAGTTAAATCATTCTCACCATTCTTTAATTAGTGCATTAGACGACGATTTCCACACGCACACTACTAGCTTTGAATAACGTAAGTACAGGCAAGCACACACGAGAATACTTTTATCGCTTTCAGAAAACAACGTAAGTACAAGGCCAAAACTCCCCGACAAGAATGACTGCCAAGTGCTTAAGGAAAGGCACTATTTATAATACAAGGTGTTGGCTACAGCCCAACCACATAAGCAAGTAACTACCCACTACTTAGTAACTACCTACTATGTTGTCCAGCACTCTCTTCTGCGTGGAAGTTCTCCCACTCTCCTCTGACTGGGCGCCTCTATTCAAGGGAGATAGGGAGGGATGTGGGTGGTTAGATAATCGCTCACTCCATAAAGCGTGTTGTCCAACCGTCGATCATAACCGTTCGTCAAGTAGAGCACAAGCGCCCATTATATTTAGCATAACCGCCTACCTCATGGAGCGTAATCGCCCACTACCTTGAGCGTAAACGCTCCCTTCGTCGAGCATAACCATCTATGACGTGGGCGTAACTGCTCACCTTGTCAAGCATAAACGTCTATGACATTGGGTGTAACTGCGCGCCAAGCGTAACCATCTATGACATTAGGTGTAACTGCTCACCAAGCAACCGTCTATGGCCTTGGTTGTAACTGCGCACCAAGCCAAGCGTAACCGCTCATGAACAGTGGGTGTAACTGTCCAACAAGCCAAGCGTAACCGTCCATGGCCTTGGGTGTAACTGCCCTCCAAGCCAAGCGTAACCGTCCATGGCCTTGGACGTAACTGTACATCCAGCTCAGCCTAACCGTCCATGGCCTTGGATGTAACTATCCACCAAGGTCACACTCCTAATTTCTAGGATGATGCTCTCTCCCACCTTTAGTAACTGCTCCAGCTTTTAAGGGGAACATGGGGCAGCGTGGGTGATTAATGTAACCGCCCACTACTCTTGTAACTTCCCAATAACCGCTCCTTAATTCAAGGAATAACGACTAGTCACACTTTCGTAACTGTCGTTTAGTCACTAAGCTATGCCATTTACAAATGCTAGGCGGTAAATGCATCCCATGGTCCCACCACGTAGGTGTCCTTGCAACCGTTGGGCTAAGGACCTTTCTACGTTGGTTTGCGGGGCAAGCCCAACACAACAACGCATCGCGCCAGTTCATGGGACTCGTCGGGACCAACCATGGGATTGCTCGTACGTTCCTCCACGTGCACTCTTCTAGGATCGCGGTCCATCCCATTGGGCACCCACATTGGACATCCAAGGTTCAAGTATGGCTCCTTAGTCGAGTGCGACTCTCAAGAACTACATACGTTAACCGTCATGGCTTTGTCCAACGCCTAGCATTGCAGCTAGGCGTAGTTGGCTCTCAACTAGTGCCCACAAAATAGTGTTTTCGTTATTGTGGAATTGTGGAAATGGATAGCTTATGCTGTGGAATGAAAAGAAAATGCTCTATCACTTCCTGTGGACTTGACGTATATATAAAGGTCTTTGTTCTAGTTGATTCTGAATTTCTTGCTTCACCAAGCCTGGTAGGGATAGGATACTTTTGCATAATACAACTGCAGAACTCTAGGAAAAATACTATGCAGTGACAATGAACTAGTTCTAAATGTTTTTCCATTAACGGACTTTTTTTAGAATAGAGCTGTGTATAAAAGCATTATGGGAACTAAATTCCGTCGCTTTGTATGTGCAGGTACCTTCCATTGGCTGCCAGTGGTTTTTTTCCGGTGTTTTCAACAGGTCTTTCTATGCTACAGAAATAGCTTCTGCCAGAACCTTTTGTGTATATGAAGAGGTTAACTTAAGAAGTCGCTCCTTGAATATTTTCAACTCTTCAATCATGCTTTTGATGTTTGAGATATTTATGCATACTGATTAATAAATGCCGAAGTGCTAACACTTTTTGCTAATTAATACAAATAAATTAAGGTATAACTCAGGATAAAAAAAACCTTGTTTGACTTATCTAGAACCAAGTCATGCTCAGTGGGTTACCCTATATAGTTGTGCTTTGTTTTAGTGGTCTGTTATATTTCTGTTTGTATTTAAAGATAGGATTTAGTTTCACATGTCAATGACACTTGTTCAGGTTGGACAAATATATGTCAGATTTTGAACTTATTTTGATTCTTGTGACAGGTGGAGCTGATGCGTGAGAGGGGACTCATAAAAGGCGGTTCACTAGAGAATGCTATCGTTTGTAGGTAGGCTCTTGTTTTTACCGACACAAGTTCGTGTTCAGTAGGTAATGTTTATTGTCGCCATACTTGGATATACACTTATGTGGTTTGGTTGATTAATTATGCTGGCAAAGCTCATCCATAACAGAAAAGGAAGAGTAGATAATCCTTCGTGGAGTAGTTTTTGATTATGGTCATAGAGAAGGTGTCTAGGAAGTTACATGGATGGAAAAGGCTTTATTTTTCTCTAGGTAGAGGTACAGTATGCCTCATTCGAATTTGTCTTTCTGATTTGCCTTTGTATATTCTTTCCCTTTTTCAGCTCCCAATGAGTGTAGCTAGGAGATTGGAGCGGCTTTTGTAAAATCTTGACTTTCTGTAACCTTCACTCAGTTTTGTCCACCCTAAGTTTAAGCTTGAAGATAAATTTGTCTTAGCTTTCCAGGCCAAGTAAAGGGTTCTTGAAATTGAGTTCACAGCTCAACATATGGAAATATAAACGTGAACATATTACAATGCTAACTTCTGGAAATAATTGATCAAATGTGTGGTAAAATAATACAGTTTTTAGAGCTTTGTACAGCCTCCTAAACTGCAGAAACTATGTAAATAAAGAAACAAGATCCAGATCTACAACTACAAGCTTCCCTTGATATGCAAAGAAACAAAATTCCCGACTTGTTGAACTCCTAGCAAACTAAGGATACTCCTTGAACATCGAAGAATTCTAAAAGGAAAGCTGCCATCCAATAATTGTTGTAGACCAACTAAATACTGCTAACAAATTAGAAACACTTTCAGAATGCTGCTGCTTCGAAGTAAAGCAGTCCAACGAAACAACCAGGCCCAAGAATCATTAATGTCGGTGAATCACCCAGCCATGGCTAATTAAATAAAGCTCAATTAAGGTCATAAAGGACACCTTCATGCAGTAGGCGGAAACCTTTGTTGCACTGACTTGTACACAGGACCAAATTCCTACTCCCACCCATTGTACTGAATTCATCCTGAAAAAGGCTACGAAACAGTAAAGCCAACAATATGTTGCTTGTAGACGAATCAGTGGCTTAGATTTTAGAATTTACTGATTTAAAAGTTTCTTTAGTGGGAAATTGGTGGTTTTTATTGTACGAGGCTGGTTCTCCCTGGTACAGAGTGATTCACAGCAGTGAGCAGGTATTGTCTTCTAAAGAGTGGCTGGAATATGTTAATAGGGTCTGATGTTCCTCGTAGAGTCGTAGTAGCCCTTAGAAGATCGTTTCATAGGTAATATTATTCTCTTCCTTGGTCAGATATAATGTTGGGAACGGGAAGCGCTTGTTTTCAGGAGAAATGTTGGCAAGAGAGCTGCCTTTTAGTTTTAGTAACCTTTTTTTCTCTCTTTATAGGCTCTTGATGCTTTAAAATTTCCATTGTATTTTTCTGGGCGAGGAATGGTGATTGCTTCTCTTGGGAATTCTGTTTTCAAAGGACCCTCATGAGTGGGAGTTGGAGGATATCATTGGTTAAGTATCCTTGAATCAGATTCTTTGTTAGATTTCCATGAAAGGAGAGTGTACTGAGGTTGGCTAATACCCTGTGGTCCTTTGATGTTCTTTGTGCAACTACCTATGGAAAACGCCAATTTCTTAATCCTTCCCTCATTCTACAATTTATTTGGACGAGGTTTGATACTGGTGAATGCTTTTCTTCGGGTTACTAACTTCGGGAAATTTCAATTTATGTAATAATCTGCAGATTTAGAGACTCTTTATCTGCTCACATGCGCATTTTATGTCTTGCTAGAATGTTAGTGACTAAGACCAAGGCTTTTGCATTATGAAGTGTCAATGTTTCATTGGTAGAGATTTTTTAGTTCGTTAGGAATCCGTTGAGCTGCCCCTTTGGGTAACTTACAAATACAATGTATGAAGTTTGGAAGGTTAAAGGGGCTTATATATCGTGGCAGAGTCTTCCTTTTTGTCATTATATGTGCTGTGGCTGGAGAGGAGATTTCTTTGATTTCTTGATGTGATCGAAGGTTGTATTCAGCTTCTCTTTAGGCTCACACTCGCTGCTATACTATCTATATATCATATATGACAAATCATGCTAGATTTCTCGCGTAGGGAATTATGAATTTTGTTATTAGTAACTGCTATAACTTCACCTATTTTTGTTTGACATTTGCTTGTGTTGTGACATTTTCTATTTAGGTGCTTTAATATTTTGAACTAACGTGTGAAATGCTTGTGCAGTGCCTCAAAAGGTTGGTTAAATCCTCCTCTATGTTACCATGATGAGCCCTGTCGCCATAAAGTCTTGGATCTTATTGGTGATCTCTCTATATTTGCAAAATTTGGTAATCAAGGGCTTCCCATAGCACATATTGTTGCTTACAAGGTAAGCTTCTTTACTTGTTCAACTTGTGCTGTTAAAATTAGAAAGAGTTGAAGCATCGCATGCTCAAATATAAAGTTAAATAGATCATGTTCAGGTTTTAGCGTGGCGATTTGGTATAGGCTTTGTTCTTATCTACTGATTTCAGATTAACTTGTTTTGGTTATGAATTAACTTATTCCTTTTGAAATTATTGTTGCTGAGATGAACTTTTTGCTGAAGTTTTTTAGAAACTTGTAAGTTGACCAGAACGAAGGCTAAATCATCTATGCTGAGCAGTATTTGTCCTTTTCTTTTCTTTTCTTTTCTTTCTTTCCTTCGTCCAATTTTCAATCTAAAGTGAGAGAAGGGGCGGGGGCTTATTTGTAGATGCTATTCTTTCTGATTTACTGAAGTGTTGTTTGAGATATTCTTCAGGCACTTCCTCTCTGTTTTACTGAAATTTGTTTGACATCTTGCAATTTTCACCTTTAAACATTAAATTCACATCAATCTCTTAGTAAAGATGCAAACATTTGGTGGGTTCATAATGAATTATTGGCTAACAAGCATTCCCTCTGTTCTTATCGAATAGTTATACCCTGACTTTTCACCCTTGCCAATGTAAAACTTTGAGCATTAGTATTTTATGTATTTCCGCTCGTATTCGAAAAGCTAAGATTCTAAAGTGGATAAAAGCGTTTTTCTTGTGTGTATTTTGAGCTGTGCTAGCAATTTGACAAGAATGCACTTATTCTTGCACTATGGCACGACAGCTTTACTCTGTTAGAGGCTTTTTAGTTTAGTTGGAATTCACTGGGGTTGCTTCACTGAGATTTAGTCTTCTACAGGTTCAGTTGCAATTTATTGCTTTTAGATTTTAGAGGGGGTGCTATTTTAGGAAATGAATGGAAATACAAAAATGTGATCACTGATCAGGCGCCTTCTTTCACATTCTTATGGCATTGGGTAGTGTAATTAGCATCTCTTTGGGATTCACACTCATTGGGGCTTTCCTTTGTGTGTGTCTTTCTGATTGACAATAATTACACATAAGAAAAACAAGTTTTATTAAACCATGATAATAAGAAATACAAGGAAGTATTCCAAATTTTTACTTAGCTCTGAGCCAAATATGGGTTGTTCGGGGGGGGAGGAGGAGGCTAAGAGTTTAAGTCGGGTTATCGGGTATGATTATTAGGCTTTGGTGGGTTTAAGTATGTAATTAAGGGATAAGGGTGGTTTGATTTTAACGATTTTACTTATTTTTTTAAGAACAAACCTCTAAAAATCCAAATTAAAAATATGTGTTGTTCACGTCATAGGCCAAAGTTGTGCTTTTTCGAACAATTCTAGCTATTTTATTGGTTTTTTTAGTTGTATCTTGATGTAGAATAAATTTTCTTTTAATTGAACAACAATTCAAAAACATTTCAAATAGATAATATGATTAAATGTTTGTTTTTCATTTGCTTTGTTTGGATTAGTTTAATGATGACTTCACGTTTTCTTCAGTTTGTTCTTGCTAGATTTTCAGAGTTATTTATTGCATATATCTTTGGCATAGGGTGGCCATGCTTTGCATGCAGATCTTGTACGCCATTTAAGTTGACCACCATTGAAGAGGATATGTTTGTAAACGATTGTGCAACGATCTGTTGATGGAATTGGCTTCCATCTGACACATTCACCAAAAGCTCTGTTAATATTTTTGACAAAGCGTTTTGGCTGAGATGCGCTTCAGTTTATGACATTTTTGTATAAGTTCAAAGCACCTTTGTATCAGTGTAGGTTATATATCTACCAGTTTAAGCCAAGTTTCAATTTATGACATTTTTGTATCATTTTAAGGCACTTTTGTATCAGTTTAAGTCATATATCAATTAATTTAAGCCAAGTTTCAACTTAGGACATTTTTGTATCAATTTGAGGCTCTTTTGTATCAATTTAGGTTATATATCTATCAATTGAAGCCATTATATCATTATCTTTTATTTGTGTATGAATATATTTATCAATTTATGGTACAAATTATCAGTTTTTAGTTTACAAGATGGGGCAAGCTCTTTCTCCTTCTTCATCTCCATTAAAAATATTTCACCATAGAAATTGCTCCCATGTCTACTAGTACTAGTGTATGTTCTCTTTGCTTTCTTTACTAACTACCACTAGAAGTATAATTTGGATGTTGTACAATGATCAAGTATGGGTTCTCTAAATGGGGTAAATTATAGGGCAATAAAAAATAATATCGAGATGACGACGTATATGATGATGCAGATAACAAGACAGATGATGACATAATATTTTGAAAGTTAAAGACGACGACAACGCATATTCAGTAGAAGAAAATACGACATCCAACTTCTAGTGCAAGAGACGAAGAGCATGCACAATTCTTGCGTTCTCTATTGGACCATCTAATTGAGACGGTCTCAGCCAAGACTTTACATATCTTTAGTAATTTTTTAGTAACCCATCAAGGCCTATGCAAAAAATCAATTACTACTACTTTACTTTGAATAAAAAAACACATTAACAATACAATACAACATAGAAAATGCTAAAACACATTATTGTAATGATATATCCAACAAAAAATGTTTATATCCAATACAAACTAGGCGTTGGCGAAAAATTCCTTCCCATATCATATCTACGCCTCCTCTCCTCAATTTTTCTCTCTTCTCTCTCCTCTCCCACAAAAAACTAATTTTCAACCTAGGGGCTACCGCCACCCTTTTGGGCGGTGGTAAGCCCATTTTCTCCTTTTGTTACTAGTTTTTTATGTTGATGTTTCCAATAAATTTCAGTCTCTTTCTTATGGAGAGTTTTTCTACCCATTTATTGGGTTATATCTACCCATATATTGGGTTTTATCACTCTCCATGTGAGAGTTTGGAGACTTTGTTTTTGGGTTTTTATGTAATTCAAGAGGTTGATTTGTTGATTGAAATTCGTGCGGGGTTGCAACAGATGTCAGTACTTCGTTTACAATCACTTGATTTGAATCCAGTTCTACTTCAAAACTACAAAAGATCGATAGGCCCTGCGGAAGGCCGCATCGACAACGATGTGAAAGACGAGGGTTTTCAGAAGTGTTAGATCTACTCAACGATCGTGGTTTTGTCATATTAGAATTGTATTTATTTCATTTTGATATGTATTTGTTTAGTTTTGACTTCTATTGTAGATGTCGTACGACTTTGGATCAATGAATTAATTTTTAATTTTAAAAAAAAAAAAAAAAACTAGGCGTTGGCGCATAAACCTCACCCTTTCTCCATTTGAAAATTTTCAAAACTCACTGCAGTCTCACTCTCTCTCTCTCTCTCTCCAACTCCATCAACAAAGATGAAACCTCGAGGAGCCGCAACACGACTTCAGTCAACAGAGAGAGAATCTCTCCGACCACCACCATCAACACCTCAATTCGCGCGCGATTCCGACGTCAGTCTCTGCAGCAGCCGTCCTTCCTCCTCCTCCTTCGGCGTCACCACCACCGCCGGCGGCCGCCACCACACCGACAAACAATCCATGGTGCGCTCCATTAACGCCTACCTTTCTTCGCACAACGTCTCACTTTCTCTCTCCTTCAAACCCTTGCCTTCCGCCAAAGTTGTAACCGACATTCTTCGATTTCTCCTCTCTCGCTTCGGTTTCGCCGGTAATTCTTCTGGAACTAAGGGGAATAATAATAGTCTCGATGATGATCTTTTTGTGCTCCTGAAATACCTAAATTGCCCTCATAAGATCAATAAATCTGCGCTTCGTGCCCCTGCTGCTCCTCATGCTTTTCCGCAGATGCTTGCTGTTATTTATTGGCTTGTTCAGCTTGCTGATTACGTTGATCACCTCGATTCCGAAGATAAAACCGACAGGTTTTTTTTATTATATTTTAATAATTTTGTTTATTGTAATGATTTCTAGTTTAGGAAATTAGGGTTTCAGGATTATATGCTAAATTTGGTTTCAATATGTATCTGTAATCAGTGGCGGATCCAGGAATTACGGGATGGGGGTACGGAATTATCAGAGTGAATTTACGACTAAAAATTCAAATCAAAATACAATGCCAATACTTGAGTTAAAAGACTTTTGTGATTTTCCTCCACCTCTCTTCCAAAAAGATTGTAAACTTTTTTTTCATCTTCCAAATCTAATATAAAGTAAACATATTATTAGATATTAATTCCAAAGTCCTTTGTTTCAAATTACATTTCACAACACCTCTAATTCCAAATTCAACTAATTTCAATTCACAACCTCTATTTCAAATTCACAATTTCTAATCTCTAATTTCAATTCAAGTAATCTCAATTTCCATATTTCACAATTGCACAACATTGAAATTTCATTTTCATAATTTCTTATTTCAATTCAAAATATCAATTCACATCAAAATTCCATTCATCAGTTCACATCTAACATAGTTCTAATCATATCTCCAAATTCCATTCAAAAAAAATTGAGAAGTCTTATAAATTAACAGAAAAAAAAAATACCTCAACCAGTAGGATTCTGCCGTTCTGGGCTTCTGGTGACTGGCATTCTGCCGTTCTGGGCTAGTGGCGACCGGCCTCCGCAGGCGGCAGTCAGCAGTGTCCGGCGAGCGGCACTCCAGCCGTAATCAGAAAAGAAAAAGGAATATAAACAGATCCCCATCCCTAGTCGACGGATCATCACGGCGCAAATACCTCAACAAATCCTTCAAATTATCTAACAAATAAACGAAATTCAGCAAACAATTAAATCAATGAATGACAAAAATCAGCTCCCATAAACAAATTAGGGTTTTTTGTAAAGCATATTTTTACCTAAGCAAAATTCTTCCTTGATGTAATCAATATTACCCTCTTCATATCTTTATCAATAGAACCGAGCCCGGCACAGATTATCGATAAACCTTCAGTTTCCATTGTTGATTTCGGAGAGGAAAAAGTATGAGGGAGAGGGAAAAATAACGTTATGAATGACAGGGAGCCCAGAGGAGAGAGAAAGAGAGCGACGCGTGAGGAAGAGAGGGATACAGTGTAACTTCTTTTTTTTTTTTTTTTACCCTTTTGCTTTTATTTTCTTCAAAAAAGTTTTGGGGAATGGGGATACAGCTGTACCCACTGTACCCCCTGTAAATCCGCCCCTGTCTGTAATTGATAATGTTGTCTGGTTTAAAATGTTACTGTTACTATATGTCAATTAATGTCATACACTATATTCAAATACTTCCTCCGTTTTTTTTACATGTTACACTTTGACATTTACCCTATTCACAAATTTTACTTTGACCATCGTTTATGATTTATACGTGAATAAAAATATAGTCGTGTGGGATCTTATTAGATTCGTCTTAATATATATTTTTTAAATATGTACTTTTTATAATTTTTACAAATACAAAATTAGAGATATATGTCCTCAAAGTTTTGCATTGGCATGTGTGAAAAGTGAAGTGTAACATGTAAGAAAAACGGAGGAAGTATGTGCAATGTGTGCTTTAAGCTATAAAAATATGTACAATAGTCTAGTATATTAACATTAACATATAGAACTTTAAAAAAATAAAGGGCATTTAAAGTATTTTAGATGGACATCAACTCTTGAAGAATGAATTCCCCTCAAAAAAAAAAAAATTCTCTTGAAGAATGAAGATATAGTTCTTTACCTCTGAAATGAATGGCCACATTCGATAATTATGGAAGCGGTAAATGAGAGGATTACTAATAATAGGTGAAAGTGGCTTGTTAATTTGTGATGTATAAACTAGAAGTGTGTCATGGCTCACTGTGTCGGAATGGAAGGAAGAGTTGCTCATTAATTCCCTAATGTTGAAGTGGATGATGTTATCTCATAATGTTGAAGAATTGTGAACCTTTTTTTCTCCTTAATGAAATTTCTTTAATTTGCCTTGGGATATAATATGCATTGTACCCCGTGTCCTTTATGATTTGAAGATGATGAAATTGTCACTTACAATTACAATGCGTTTGCAACAGGTTCTCGTTTATGAGGGATGCTCTTATGGTTTATGCTGTAGATAGTTACTTGCCGTATATGAGGGGTGATGATGAGGCTGTTGAGTTGTTGGATAAAGAATTTTCGGAGAAGATGGAGAAGGAAAAGAGTACATTGGAAGCTAATTTGAAGTTATTCGATGATGAAGCAAAGTTACTGGAGTCGGAGCTTGAAGGGTTGAAAACCAAACCTTCTGAGAGGGAGATGCATGAGAGTCGGAGGAAGGATCTTGAACGTGATTTGCAGAAGTTTCAAGGCTATGTTGATTCTGTCCAGGATTCAAATTCCATCACTCAGAAGGCGCTGGAAGACAAGGAGAAGGAGCTGGCTGCTAAGGTTGAGGAAATCAGGCGAACACAGGAGGAGAATGAGGAGCTCAGGAAGAGGGTTGAGGCTCAAGGAATGAACATGAGGGATGCTGAGAGGATGAAAAGGGAACTGCAGGCTGTGGAAAGGGAGATAAGTGAGGCTGAGGCCAGTAGAAGCTCCTGGGAAGAGAAGTCTTGGGATCTTGATGCGCTCATTGGCCAGAAGTTAAAGGAACTCGAGAACCTTTCAGTGGAGTGCAACCAGGCTCTTAGAAGGTAAAAAAATTTCATTTCTTTTCCATTTATGTTACTTAGCACAGTTTTTTTTTTTTTTTTTCTGGATAGCTTTAGGTCAGGTAAGAGCTTAAATTGATAGGTCCCATTAGTAAAAATTGAATTTGGGCTTGTCATCTTAACTTTATTGGTATGGAAGTAATGGAACACATCTCAGACACATTCAGATTTCTAAACTATAGGTTTAAATTTTTTTTGCCATCTATAGAAGTCAAATGATATAGAAGTCAAATGATTGCTGTCTCTCTATAATGATAGTACCTCTAAGGCTCTAAGAGCCTTGCATGCTCTTTTTGTAGAATGGTTGTTTTTTTTTTTTTTTTTGAGGGGATTGTAGAATGGTCTTTGATTTTGTGAAATATATCCCTTTCATGTAAGTCCGGCTTCTTGGATGATTTAGTCCATAATGCAGGAGATTCTTATTGGGAGAGAAAGCTTCTTGTTTCACTTCTGTTTTTTATGGAAGTTGTGTCTGTGGTGATAAGTTGGGTATAGCTATACCCAATGATTTGTCACCAGGCTACTTTTCATCGCTTTCTTTGAAGATAATATCTTTGAGAGACCATAATTTGTGATGAACTCAGTTCACCACTTACCTTGCACACAGAACAAACACAACACCACAGCAATACAGTAACAATGGAGGAGTGAGAATGTGAAATAAAAACAGAAATAAGAAGAAGATGAGTGAGAGGAAGTGTGTATTGAATATTGATGATAAAAATGTTCACAGATTTGGTGAGCTTTCGAGAGGCTCCCACTCTCCCAATCCCAATTCCCTTAGAATGTCTCATACCCTTCTCCACTACCTTCACTCCCTTTTTATTCTAGAAACTAAAACCTCCTGTACAAGCAACTCAGCAAATAACTAACTCTTGCCACATAATATTCTTTTTGCTCTCATTCCTCAAAATTACTGATATGCTCTTCTATTTCCCCGCCTCTTGTATGTGAGTAAGTTAGGCTTGTTTAGTTGGTGCATCACATAATTCCTTTTACTATTGGAAATCAGCTTATTTAAATTAGGTAAAAAAATTATATTATTGTTGTCTCTAATTACAAGAGCCCTGATTACTGTTTGCAACAGACTTAAGCTTCAAGGAGATTTTCAGTATCTGTTAGATGCTAAAGGGTCCACTCCTGCTGAAGTCTTGGGCATAAACTATAAATCTACACTTAAGCCTGCAATCAGCTTGTTTGCTGATGAGATTAAGCAAAGTACTACTGCAAAGTTAGAGGAGTTTATTGCTCTTCAGGAACAGTCTAAGGAATTGACTACCAGGATTGAAGCAAAGAGAAACCGTCTCGCAGCCCTCCAGTTGCATATTGATGAAGTAAGTATTCATAATTTATCTTAGAATAGCTGCTAGTAAGTAAAAATTGTGCATCAAACTGCAGCTTTACTCTTTTATTTTTGTTGCAATAAAGGATAAATTCATTGATTAATAGCCATACGACATCTAAAATAAAGATTGAAATAATGTAAATACATGTCTAACATTACAACAAATCTCATTTCCAAGAAAACTATCTACTCTCTCAATCCCAACATATAGTTCCCATTTCATTTTGGGCACAAGAATTAAGGAAACAATGATTGTGGTGTACTTGCATAGGGAGTTGTTTTTTTGGCTATTATTGTCATTAAAAAATGAAAAAGGATGGGAACATTAAATAGGTGGGCATGTGAAAAGAGGAGAGAGAGTAAAAAGTGATTTTTGTTTTACCCAACCAATGAGATTGAGGGAGCATTAAAGGGGGTGTCAAACCCCTATGAGAAGGAGGAGAGAGAGGGTAAAAAAGTGATGTTCTAAAATGAAAACAAGGGAAATGGGAAGAATATTTTGGGACACCCAAAATGGAATATGGGAACTATATTTTGGGACGGATGGAGTATTTGACACTACCACATGCCCTTTCTTGTCTTGTTATCTTTTGATACAATCTTCTTCAATACCATCTTGCAAATCTTCTTGAGTCATAGACTTGTCTGATTCTTTTTCATAGTTTGCCTGGAACTTATACCCATTGCAAAGCCGTAAAGGAACATATAACAAAAGAATCTTACCAAACTAGAACAGGAATACTGAACATGTAACATAGTCAACCCTTTGGTGTGATCTGTAGCACATGGTAAAATAAAAGATATGCTTTTTTACTGGAATACTAACATCTTCAAATGCTAGTAAGTGAACCTTTAGCTGTCTGCATGAATTTAAACAATGACTTGTTTGGATTGAACATGTTAAATTTGGATTTAGATTATAACTTTCTAGTGTGGAGGAGAAAGTACTGAACATTTAGAACTGGTTTTGTTCTACCCCTTCTATACTCTCTCTCTCTCTTGGTTCTACTCAATCTGATTTGTTCATCACACTATTTGGATAGCTGATCAGCTTGGCTAGGGAGAAGGGTACAGTTCTCGACAGACTATGAGCCCTCTTCCTGAAATCCTGACACTGTATAAATCTCCTAGATTTGGAATTATTGGACAGAATGTTTAGATCATATCTTTGGGGTACTGATGGACTTGCACCAACAATTTCCCAGACAACCTTTTGCCCTGCATTTTTTTCATGGTTGTTTATCTTTGCTTCAGTTTAGATGCCCGCAGTATGGGGCTTATTTCCAAGGAAGATGATAAAATATGTTCATATCTGTGTTTAGAGAACTTTCAGGATGTAATGCTTCTTTTTACAACTTGAAAACCTGTTCAAAAAGGGAAAATGGGGTAGGGGAGTTGATTCGGAGAAGGAAGATCCAAGGTTGAAGTAGCATCTGCAGTTAAGACTGTTTGGTTGGGTGTAAAACATTTTCAGTGAAAAATGATTGTCATGGAAAACAATTTACAACGGAAAATACAATTCCAAGATTAGTTTTCCGTTGTTTGGTTCCATGTAAGAAAAATGATGAAACGAAAGGAAAATGAAAGGAAAAGTAAGGAGGTAGTGAGAGGAGTGTACAAGCGAGATAAGGAAAAGAAAGGAAAACAGTTTTCCCTTCATTTTGAAGGTAAAATGGTTTTCCATCATTGGGAGAGCAATTTTACTCATAGGGAAAATGGTTTTACACTCCTTTGCAAACCAAACAATGTAAAATTGAAAATAGAGGAAACAGTTTTCTAGAAAAATGTCTAACGCCCTACCAAACGGAGCCTAAGACTTTCAAATTTATTGCTATAACCTTTTTCTACCTTTTGAAGCTTAAGTTCTCTATTCTTTGTTAGATAAAACAATTACCAACTCTAGGCCTTGTGTTGCCTGCAATTGCACTAAATATCTCAAATTCTCAACGGCTAACAGTAGCTTTATGCCTCGAATACCTTAAAAAATCTATATTAAATATTTGGCTCCTAAAAGATGAACTGAATCATATCAGTACATCATTAGGAGGTCTTATAGGTCAATGGCAGTAATTAGTTTTTACTTCCAATTGGAAACTGTTTTATTTTTTAATGTTTCAGTAGCAGTAATTTCAACTATAGATGTTTTATTAGGCACTGCTACTTGCTAGCATTGGTTTTTTTAGCTGATCTCTTGGCTTTCCAAGTTCTCATGATGTTAAATCACCAAAGACAATCAAAGTGTAGGATGTGAATAGTAAACACTATGCAAATGGTGCAACTATTTCTAATCGGAGGAAGTATTAATAACTTTGGTTGAGAGGCTAATTCTTGTGGAATATGGTTTGCAACCATTACAGAGGGAACGGCAGTTTGAGGCAACAAGGAATCAAATAGAGGAATACACATCCTGGTGCACAAATGAAGCTCAAAGGATCAGAGCTAAGATGGAGGAAGAAGCACATAACATTGATAATATGGAAAAAGAAGCAGCTAACACCTTGAAGGTATAAATGCTTTATAGACAATTTCAATTTTCAAGTTCTTGCTTAATATTTGTGGTAGTGCTGTGAGAGATTTACTAATAAGAAAGTAAGAGAGCATCATATGTTTACTGTTTATACTTTATAGTGGTTGTGGAAGGTCATGATTAGATTCAAAGTTACCAAGCTTGTCATGGTCTAGTCACTAGATTTGCCTCTCTTGTGACCTTCGACCCGTTTGGTTGGTGGTAAACTGGTAATAAATGATGGTAATGATATAAAATTTATAGGTAAAATTGTGAAGGTCCTCTCATCCAAAAGTATATGGTTATGCTTGTTCATCTTAAAATAACTTTTATTCATAAATTTTCATTACCATCCATTAATTCTCGGAAAAATTGTCACAACAAACCTTTTATATGTAATTCTTTGCGAGAAACAACCTTTTATGTTCACAAACAATTTTTTTTTTTAGGTCTTAAGTTGCCAAAAAATCAACTAGAAGGTTGTTTTTCACAGAAAGTGACATATAGAAAGGTTTGTTATAACAAAATTTCCTTAATTCTTTAATGGTGTTATTGATTGGTGACGGATGCTTGTGAAACAAAACCATGTATATAAGGACGAAGTTCTATTTTTTTTTTTTTTTTTTTTTTGATAAGGGGAGAAAGCTAGGAGGTGTCTACACAAGAGACTCCCCCTAAAACACCCCAAAGGGTGGTTACAATAAGCATCAAGTACAGCAAAAACGAAGAAAAAAGGAGCACTAAGGAACTCGAGCACATGTTCCGCCGCGGCCTCACGCCATCACCCCAGGCCCAAATCGACGTCGAACCCTTCGCGGGGGGCAAGACGAACATCACCGAAAATGAATAAGCTCCCACATCTTCACGAGAGAAGCACAATAACTTGAGGCCATCAGATCAACTACAAATCTAACCAACTAAACAACAATAACTAAATAAAACAGGAAAATAAAAATACAAAAAACAAGAAAAAGAAATAGAACCCAGAAAAAAAAGAACAAGTAAAAAACTCATAAAATAAATCTGATGCGGACAAGCAAAGCACCACTAACACCACGGCCGAGCCACCTTCGCCGGAGCCGCCACCGAGCATGGCGAACCTCCACCGGGAACAGCCAGTGAACCTCCGTCGAGAACAAAGGATAACGAACCAGACCAGCGAAACCTGCCCCCGTGACGAGCGCTAGCGGTGCTAAACCCATCCATTTTTCTTGGAGGAGCTTTCTGGATCATCATCCACCATCGCCTTGGGAAGACGAAGACAATGACTTTGATGAAGAGAAGAGAACCGGCTGAAGATAGGGACTGATTTGAGAACTGAAGTTACAAATTACAGGACTGAAGGTAGATTCTAAGATGCAAAAAGACTTGAGAAATTAAATTGGGAGAAATTCTAGGGTTAGGGTTTTCTAGAGAGGGGTTTTCTAGAGAGAAGGCAGAGCCTCTCTCTCTAGAAAACCCTGAAAGGACGAAGTTCTATTACCATGGGCAATGGCATTGATATGTGAAGTTTTTACGAAATTGTGTGTAAATTTATTGCCATTATTACCTTTTATTTCTGGTTACCAAATGGCTAGGGGTTGGATCCCTTACCCTCACCTGTCACCCTGAAGAGTGTAGAGTAGGGGGACTCCTTGCAATAGGTACCTGGCAAGGAAAAAATAGGATATGGAACTATGGAAGTATTTCATTCATAATATACACTTGTTTACTAAGCATATTTTATTTCGGTATTGTTGTGAAGGATGCCGAGTTGAAACTGCAGGAAGAATCAAGACAAAGTGAGCAAGAAACACAACTCTGTGCATATGAACTGTTTGCAATTATCGATTCGGTTTCCAGGTGCAAGGAGTACACGGAAAAGAAGATTTCAGACATGAAAAAGGATCTCTTTGAAAACGTAGAATCTATATCTAATGCCTATAAGAATACCTTGCTTCCCGGCTTCAATAGTGGTGTTTGAGCTGAACAATTTCTTTTAGTTGATTGCACTTCAGGGAGCATTTGTAAATTAAACCAAACAACTTGTGTTTCTTGGTTGCTAGATGTTATGTAACTGACATGATTTTACTCGTTGGAAGCTTGAAATGTCAATCAGATATGTTGCATCATGGATCATTGATCTCTTATCATGCTAATGATGCCTATGGATGGAGTGTTTAATTTGTGATTTGATGTTAGTCAAATGAGGTAAAGACTACAAAACAAACCATTGCAATTTTGCTAAACAAAAAAATTATGATGCCTAATTGCTGAAAGATTTGCAACCAATTGTCTTTGGTTATAAAATTGCAATGTGAGTCTAATATACTTATTTTTACTCGAGAGACGATAATCAAAGCTTCAATTGATTTCACAGAATTTTTTAATCAATTTAAATAAATTTAGCAAAAATAAGCTAAAGGTGACATCTCATACTTTTTATATATAATATAAAAAGAAATATGTTCAAGCTGTTCTTTTATTACACCTTGGCCATTTCGCTTTTCATAAAAAAAATCAAATAAAGTGTGACTTCCAATTTCCAAGGGAGAAGGTATAAGAGCAACTACAATGGCAAGCTACAACCACTTGTAGCTTTGTGTGCCACATCAGATTTCCAAACTACAACATTTTCAAGCTACATCCTCTTCCAATGGAAAACTACAACCACTTGTAGTTTTTGTAGGTCCCACATGTCATCACCATATCAACAATTTTTAATATACAATTCATACAATCACAATGGAAAGTTGCGTGGAGCCCACAAGCCTTGAGCAAAGCAAGTAGCTTTGTGAAGCTACTTTGCTTGCCAAAGCAACAAGTGGAATTTTGCTCCAACAATAGAGCTAGTAGCTCCAAGTATTGAATAATTGCAAGCTAGGACTCCAAAGCAACCGTTGGAGTTGCTCTAAGGCTTGAAGAACACGAGAGAGTTCTAATAACGACATGAAAATGGATACTTGACATAACCACCAACTTCTTTTCAAAAATTTCATGTCACTTTTCTTTTTTAGTAATGACCATAGCATCAAGCTGTTACTTCCATGATCATACTACGGCCACGTATGTGAGTTCTTCCTTCTCGTTCTCTCGGAATCTCCTCAAACATTGCTTTTCTATCTTAACCATGCATGAATATTAATGCATTATTATGGCTACAGTAAGGCATCCATTAGCGACAGTAGGATTAATTGGTAATCGTGGCTTTGGGAGGTGTGTTATGAAAGTGAAGGAATATGCTTGTGGGGTGCAATTATAATTGATCATTGGTCTGCCTCATCAAATTTAGGCCTAGTCTACTTTGCCTTATCTTTTTTATAATTTCGCTTTAAATTAAAGAATAATAATTGCATTTATTTTTACTTATTAGAATTCTCTTTTACTGACTGAAATTTATTTTTGTTGAATAAAAATTACTTTTTATTTTGTTGATCTCTAAAGTATATCTTTCTCTTATGAAGAGCCAAATAGGGCCTTGGTAGAAAATTGAAAAATTATACTTGCGTCCTACCACTTTAGTTGCCTAAACTTTAAGCTAAGTGGGTAAAAGTGGGTGGATGGAGTATATATAGTGAAAAACATCTATCAAAGTAGTTAAGCAGACTATATTAATTTGGATTTTTTAACTACAATAATACAAACTTTTACCCATTCTCTCGCAATAATATAAACTTTTGATTATTTTGTAATAATACACACTTTACATCAAAATTCCTCCAGTAGGTCAAGTTGACTTGTAACCTGTAAAACAGGTAAAAGAAAAATTACAAAATGATCTTTCTTCTTTCTTCCTCCTCCCCCAACCCCCCCCACCTGAACCACCTCAGCCCCTCCCCCATCCCACAACCACCACCAAAACCACCCCCCGAAGCCCACCGGATGCGACCACCTTCCCACGCCCTACCCACTACCCACCTGAACCACCCTTTGCCCCCCAGCATCTCCTCCGCCCCATTACCACCACCGAAAACCACCAATCCCAGTCACCCCACCTCTAAAAACCACCAATCCCAGCTACCCCAGCCTTGAAAACCACCCCCCTCCACTCCCTCACCCCCAAAATACACAAAACCCAGCCACAACCACCATGAACCCCACCCACCAAATCCTATCAACACCACACTCACCACCATGAACCCCAAATCACCCAAAAAATAAAAACCCCAAACCATCCCAATAAACCGCCAAAGCAAAACATCACCACCATTATTTCTGGGTGGGGCTGATTTCGGGGTAGGGCGGTGGGTTTTAGGTAGGGGGATGATTTCGGTGAAGGGTTGATTCTGGGTGGGACTGATTTCGGTGAAGGGTTGTTTCGGGGGTGGGCGGTGGGTAATGGGTAGGGGGGTCTGATTTCGGGTAGGTGAGGGGTTGTTTTGGGTGTTGCGGCTGTTTATATGTGGGTGAGCCGGTGAGGGGTTGTTTTGGGGATGGAGGGGAGCTGATTCGACTGGATGAGGTGCGATTTTGGTGTTGGTGGTGGTCAAAGGGTAGGTGACAGTGGGGGGAGGGGGCGGCAGCGTCTGGGGGGAAGGGGGCGGCTCTGTCAGTGAAAACGGCAGTGGTAGGTGCGGTGATGGTTACAGGGTGGGTGAGGGTTGGGTGGGGTGGGTCTGCATTGGGTGGTTATCGTGGGGTTTCCGATCTTAGTGGTGGTGAGAGGGTGGTTATGGGGTGGGGTTTTGGTGGCCACGAGTTGGGTGAGAAAGACAGTGGAGGTGGAGAAAGAGAGAAGAATGAAATGAAAAAAAATGGAGGAAGAAGAACCAGAGCAAACAAGGAAGAAGAAGTAAGTGCCACGTAAGCAATTTACCTGCACCAACAAGTCACTAACCGGTCATGCCCTACTGGAGGAATTTTGGGCAAAAGTTTGTATTATTTATAAATAATCAAAAGTTTGTATTATTGCGAGAGAACGGGTAAAAGTTTGTATTATTCTAGTTAAAAAACCCTATTAATTTTAAACACGTGAAAAAATTAAAAGAATATATATGTACTTAACTATGGTTAGAGAGTAAGGGTATTTTCGTCTTCAACTCCAAACCGATGGTTAAATAGCCGCGTCCATGCAAAAAGTACCTTAACATGAAACTAGTATAAATAGGGCAAGGTTGGCACTTGGTAGAGTTCAGGACATCTTGTTGAAAACCACTGAAATCAACGAGCACAAAAACAGTCATCATATTCCGAGTACTAAACACCATAATGGAAGACAAGCTAGTTTCCTACAAGAAGAAATTTGTAGCAGCCCTTCTCCTCCTTGCATTGGGTAATTGTAGATTTGTACTACGGGTAGTTTTCATTTGGCTAAATTTTGTAAAGCGAAGTTCAATAATAATAGTAACGGGAGAGTGAAAGATAGATCAGCTGATTAACACTTTTCTCCCGATTTCAGGAGATTTTGGGATCTATTCTCATCATCCCGCCCTAGTAGCTCTCTAGCACCCAAAAAAAAAAAATAGTAACGGTTGATTTTTCATTATATTTATAGGGAACGAAATTTTACTAGTTTTAGATATTATAAATATGTCTTTTCTACATTATAATATTCTCATTTGAATTACGTTTTCTCTCATAAAATTAACCAGGACTCATTGTTACTAGACGAAGTATAGATTATGTTTAATTAACTATTCATTCTTCTGTAATCATTGTTAAAATAAAATTCCTTAACTTTTTTCTTTATTTGTAGTGCAATCAATATTGGCTGAAGAAATTTTGCTTCAAAAAATGTTGCCTGAGAAAGCACTGGGATGTCCTTATTATGGGGAGTATTGTGATTGGCATCCAGAAAACTGGTGTTGTCCAGGAACAGTATGTACTGATTCATATTCTGGAGGCGAATGTGTAGATGGTAAGTGACGCCAATCATTTGGCTTCGTGATTTAGCGATTAGTTTCCTTGATACAATTTTTGTCCCTCCCTTATCCAACTTTTATATATGACGCATCAAATCATTAGTTAAAAATGCATACTTTCAAATGGGATTATTATTGACAATACATAAATGGTGTCATTGATAACTTGACAATTTTTTATATGCATCAATGTTTTTACTTATTACTAATGTTAGAGGGGTTACTAATAACGTTTTAGTGGTGTTAAAATAATATATCGCACCATAGTTGAAGCCAACACGTTAAACATGAGACAACATATGTTTCTAATTATGTTTTGTTTTGACATTATTTTTTTCTAAAATCATATCATGTTAGATATGATAAATTTAGATTAAGTAAATATACAAAATAATTAAGTTTTACAGGATTAGATTCGAAAAAAATATGAGTTCAAATAAGAGCACACAAAAAAAGTTAGTCCATACCTATATTAGTTGGCTATCATCATTTTCACGTTCACATGTGAAGTTTTCATCTTTTTTAAATATTGAACCAAGAGCTAATTGTGATATTTGTAATGATAGACGTCCCAAAAAGAAAAAGAAGAAGAAAAATGAGGCACAACTTGAAAGAACAAAATAGATTTCAGGGCATTCAATACTGTGACATATATAAATCCAAATCGATCATACGTTAATTGTATTTCGAACCTCGTAAAATTAATTTATTGTCATTTATTTGTTATGTTGGTTATTGTTAATTTCCATTTTTAAGGCACAATAACGACATTAGAACTTTTATTAACAATAATAACAGCAACAACAACAATAATACTAATAACAAAATAAGTTCATAGTAAAGTAAAGAAGTTTAGACTATATATCATATCTGAATAAATAATTTATAGCAAAATTTGATATAATTAACCTAAGACCACATCAGATAAGTATAAATAAGGTTAATTTAAGGTAACTAGACATAGCCTTTGAAGCACTTATAAAGCCCATCAAATTGGATCCATCTCCAGATTCGATTTGGACCTGAAAATAAAACCTGAAACCTAATATGATCCAAATATACCTTAACTCGACCGGGAATAGCTAGACCTAATGCAAATAATAATTGGGTAAAATATTCTCCAACGGAGAGAAAAAAGAGGAGTATTATTAACCAAAACTAGAAAAATAAATGCATAAAAGTAGAAATTGAGGCTTATCACTATCGAAAAGGATGGTGGCAGATCCAAACTAGCTGAAGAAAAATTAGGGTATTTAGTGAGAAAAAGGGAGAGAAAGATAGATGGCTAGGTTTTGTTAAATTAGATATATCCGTTTAAAGTTAAGGCATGTTCTCTTCAGCATAAAACAACGTAACTGAACTGAACTGAATTAAACTGAATTTAACTGAACTGAATTAAACTGAACTGAACTGAACTGATTGCAACTGAACTGAACTGAATTAAATTATAACTAGTAGTAATGATAATAATTTAGCTATCATTAATTAATAAATAAATAATAGTAATAACAATATTAATATAATATAATATGATATAATATAATATAATATAATGTAATATAATATAATATAATATAATAAACATTAATTGATGATAATAATAGTTTTTTATAATATAATATGTTAATATTCAATAATAATTATAATAATTAAAATATTATTTAATTAATAAAAAATTCATAATAATAATTATTAATAATAGTGATAATAATAGTGATAATAATAATAATAGTAATAATAATAGTAATGATAATAGTAATAATAATAATAAATAATAGTAATAGTAATAGTAATAGTAATAGTAGTAGTAGTAGTAGTAGTAGTAGTAGTAGTAGTAGTAGTAGTAGTAGTAGTAGTAGTAGTAGTAGTAGTAGTAATAATAATAATAATAATAATAATAATAATAATAATAATAATAATAATAAAAAAAAAATAATCATAATTGTAATAATAATAATTATCATTGTTTTATTATCAGAGAAATAAATTAGGAACTGAATTGAACTGATTGCAACTGAACTGAACTGAACTGAAAATAAGCTGGGGAGAACAGGCCCTTAATATTTGAATAGTTTGAAAGTCAAATGATGCAATAAAGGAATGGAGATAAGTTCAGATAAGTTAAATAAGTCTATCTCCATCCAATTCCTAAAAATATTTTAAGGTCCCTTTTTTTCAACTTATTTTTGCTCATCTAAACTTATTTAACTCATCTGAACTTCTCTTACCTTATTAAACCTTCAGTCCTTCTTAGCCTTTATTTTAGCTTATTAGACCTTATTTTGTGAGTGTATTAAACCTTATTTTTGCTGAACTGGATTTGTCCGAACTTATTAGACCTTATAAGTCCTTATTAAACCTTATATAAACTTACTAAACTTATAAAGACTGAAAATAAGGTGATCTGAACAAACTGTTAAACAGAATTTTTCGACTTGAAATCAGGGGCGGGGCAAACATAACGGGGGCCCTATACACTCTTTTAAAATTGAGCCCCTCATATATACTCCCTCCGTCCTTTATTAGTTTACCCACTTTGACTTATAACACTATTTAATCTTTATTACTTTGACCATCATTTGTGCTTTATATGTAAGGAAAATATAATCATGTTGGATATCGTTTGATTCGTCTCAATATGTAGTTTTGGAATATCAAATTTTATACTTTTTACAAATACATAATTAGAGATATTATTACTCAAAGTTTTACATCGATAAATGTGAGAAGTCAAAACGGGTAAACTAATAAAGGACAGAGGGAGTAGTTTATAAAAGATATAAGATTCTCAATTAAAAAAAAAATTGATATTGAAAAGTATCTAATTACATCATATTAAAATTCTAAACACATCTACTTAAAAAGTGGTTTTCATGCCCATAAGGATATTTTCTTAACATATCAAATAATTATAAAGAAACAAATATTTAGATATAAAAAAAGAGGAGTGATTAAATAAAAAGAGAGATAGATCAGAAAATACCAAAAGTCGCTTGATTGATTCCAGTTGAATAACCCTTGGATGATTCACGAATCATGATTCTTTGGAATTGGATGAAATCAACAACTCAAACTAGAGCTGATCAACTCCGGCCCGCGGGCCTGGCCCGGTTTTTGGGCGGGCTCGGTTTTTTTTTTTTGGGCGGGCTTTGGACAAGCCAAAAAAGAGGTTTTAGTCTAATTTTTTGGCCCGGTCGTTTTGGCCCGAAAAAGCCCGCTCGGCCCGACCCGAAATAATGGGGCACAATTTTTTTGCCCGGATTTGGGCCCGGCCAATGGGCAAATTTTTTTTAGCTCGGCCCGGCCCGGCCCGGTCCATGATCACCTCTAATTTAAACTAAACCTGTAGAAACTAGAAAGAAAATAAAAAATACATTCAGTTAGAAATTCAGAATTATTGATTGAATCACATAAAAAAGAAAGTAAAATAAACCGGAAAAAGAATTACACAGGCTGCTTTGCTTCAAATCAATGGCTTATATCAGACTTCAGAGTAGTAGTACATCATCGTATTTCGATATATTGAATTTCGCTTGGTACATATTATGGGAAACTGCAATTTAAAATATGGAAGGAAGAGTAGAAATTAGTGAGAGAGAGTTGAGAGGAGAGAGAGTTGAGAGGAGAGAGTAGCCATTAATGGAGTTTAGGGAATATCAAGATTGACTGACTTAAATCGACAAAAGAAAAAAGAAGGTAAAAATTACCTAATAAATACGTTGCGGCCAGCGTGGTATTTATGTCAGGGAACTTTCCAAAAAGTAAAAACAACAAAATTTGGTTGTTTTCAAGAATTGAACCCGCGTTCTACTTGCCCTTCCCTTACCGAATTATAGTTATATCAAATGTGAGCGTGGTATTTATGCTTTGCTTTTGTCTTTCTTTCAAACATTTGATATAACTATAATTCGGGCCCCTGTATTTTAGGAGCCTATTCCGTCGCTCATATTGCATGGGCCAAGAACCGCCCCTGCTTGAAATTTGGGCCAAATGAAAATTGAGTAATTATTGCACATTTTCTTGAAAATATTCGCAGACCCTTTCAAATCCTGCGTGGGTGAAGGTTGGACTTGTGGGTTCTTCACCGCCAAATGTTGTGGAAAATTGGTTTGCTCAGCCACCTGGCCTCTTGATGGTGTTTGTGAACAGCCAAGTTACAATGTGGAGGCAATTTCTAACAAATTGATGGACCGGATATTTAACTAAATCATGATGTATGAATTTGCTTAATGTTGTGTACTCGTGTTTGTATTGATTTATCCTTTCATCACATTGTGGATTGTAATTGGCTATTGGCTTACTTTCGTTTCTTAATGTAATCTACTTCCTTCGTTGGGAAAAAAAAAACTTTGTCTATTCAGTGGGTAATTCATCCACTAGAAAGAGACATTAATAATTAGTGTTGTACAACTCAAGTAGATGTATGAATCTTGCGTCGTTGCTTTATATTATGATGTTTCTTTTATGTTCACCGTTTTCCATATGCATATCTTCAAGTATTAATTTCTTTTTATTATAAAATCAACGTAAAAAATTGTTTTTCTTGTTTTAATTAAATTTAGATCACGGAAATTTGAGTTGCAAAGAGAAAATCAATATATATATATATATATATATATATATATATATATATATATATATATATATATATATATATATATATATATATATATATATATATATATATATATATATATATATATAAAGGAGGAACTTTTCGGGAGCATAGGGAGGCTCCTCAAGATTTCGAGGTCATAGAGCGCGCCATGTAGGATTGCCACGTCATCAAATTTTATTTTTATCTTTTATAAAAATAGAGCTCTACATATATTTAAATACATATAAGGAGTTTTGGATAAGCAAAAATTAGAGTTTGGTTTTGAATAAACAACCTACATTATTATATTATGTAAATTGTGTATAACTTTTGCTACGTAATTCGAAATATTATAATTTTTATATAATTGGATAGTGCTCGGAATATGCTCCGAAATAAGATCCATTTACAATATAGTTTTACAACTTATGAAATAGAGAGTGCCACGTAGGATTTCCATGTCATTAATTTTTATTTTAAATAAAAGGAGTTTTGGATAGGGAGTAATTAGAGTTTCGTTTTAAATAAACAACCTAAATTATTATATTATGCAAATTAAATATAACTTTTACTACCTAATTCAAAACATTATAATTGTTTACCATTGAAAAGTGCTTGAAATATTATTCAAAATAAGATCCATTTACGATATAGTTTTATAACTCATAAAAATATATTTAATTAGATGAATGGTAACGCATTATTTAGTCTTTCTTTTAGATAGATAAAATAATAGCTATAAGTACAATGTACTATATGTGATTATAGCATTTTATCATAGGTCTAATTTACAGGATTAAATATATTATCTTTCAAAACCTCAACTTTACTCAAATGAACCAAAACAATTTAGTATTGAAACAAAATTTATTAAGGAAACTTTACAACAAAAACTTAAATCTATGGCTATAAAGTTACATATATTCTAGAATTTTAGATGATGAAAAAATTAGAGTTTGATTTTAAAAATAACCTTAGAAATCAGGATATTATAGAGAGCTCCATCTAAGCATGGCATCTCATTCTTTTTAATTTTTATTTTTTTAAAAAAATAGTGTCCAACATATATATAAATACATATAAGGTGTTTTGGATAAGTGAAGATTACAGTCTGGTTTTAGATGAACAACCTAAATTATTATAATACGTAAATTGAATATAACTTTTGCTATAAATTCGCAATATTATAATTTTTTTCCAATTGGAGAGTGCTCGAAATATGGTTTGAAATTAGTTCCACATACAATATAGTTTTACAACTTATGAAAAATTATTTATTTAGATGAACAATAACATATTATTTATTATTTATTTTAAATACATATAAGAATAGCTATAAAAATAAATAGCGTATCATATGTGACAATAGCAATTATATCTTAAAATCATACTTTTAAAAATCGAGTTATATAAAGATAAAAAATACATATCTATAACTTTGAACCTGTAGCATACCATGGTGGCATTACATAAAGAATCAAATGAAAGTTTGTCAACAACATTGCAGAGATATTATGTAATTGTCTAATTATTTTATTCCTATAATATTTATCGTATACATAATAATTTATGTTTGTCTTTTCGACATATCTATATGTCAGATCTTATTATTTTCTTCATGAACTTAATTCTACTAAAACTAATTAGGAAATCAAGGTCCACGTTTCTAGACTATTTGAGGTCACGGATCATAAAAAAGAAGTTTGATATGATCATGATGGATGAAGAAGTATTTTTTTCTCTTAAATAGTATTTTCGATTATTAGTAGAGATTAGTTTTATATTTAATTAATTTTATTCATGATACCATCATTATGGTCTTTTTTTTTATAGTGTTTATGTGCCATTAAAAGTTAAAGTTGTGACTGACATTCATGTTTTACTCTATTCTTTCTTTCCTTCATCTATTAAATAAGTACCCTACTTTCGTCAAGTATCATTTAGGTATTCTTCATGTTAAAATTGTGTTAGCTATTGTTAGTCATACCAATTATAGGGATACCATTTAATAATAGACTTGGCTACAATATTCGATTGAATATTAAAAATTATATAATTTATATATCGCAATAATAAATTTAGAAATTAGAATATAATGACAAATTCTTTCTTCGCTATTTTTCTACTCGCAACAATGGGGTTTATCATGGTTTTTAAGAAAATGAAAAAAATGGGTAGTTTAGCATAGAGGTACCCCCTTTAATTAACAAAAGCAAGGGATAAGTAAATCCTTAATAAAGTAAAACGCAACTTTATAAGGTAATTTGAGTAATTAATGAAGGTTTCATTAACATAAAGTAAAGACAATATTGTCAAATATAGTTACTTATTTTACGAAAAGTGAAGTGGTCCCAATAGATGAAACTACCCAAAGTGGTGATTATTGCAATAGAAAAAGAATGGAGAAAGTATGTAAATAAAATGGTGTTGAAAAATCTCATTTCATAAAGAACACAAAATCAACAATGTTAACAAAAAATAACAAAAAAAATATAAATAACAATCCGTGCAACGCACGGGCTTCAAAACTAGTATATTTATAAAAGAAATGACAATTATATATTATATATACAAGTATACTAAGGAAAATCATAAGGAAACGACTATTTGCTACCAAAGAAGAGAGATGATGGGGAGTGGATTGGTAATTGCGCTTGTGTGCGCTCCACTTTTGTTCCTCTATCTTGTTTGTAACAAATGGTATGTTATTTAGCATTTATCTAATAAGGAGGAAGTTCTCTTTATCAAACAAATCTATATATCTATTCTGCAAACATAAGTAATTGTTTATGAAATAAAAAATTTGTAGGTTAGTATTTTACCAAAAATAATAAGTGGTGAGATTACATAGATCTAAAATAAATAGTTTAAAATTGAAAATGGTTGTCTCTTAAAGAAAAACATTATCAATGGAACAATTATTTGTTTTCCTACACTTATCATGCATCATTCTACATTTTCAACTTTGCCCCTTTTCATTTCATATGGTTCGATAGTCCGACCCACTTTTCTCTCTTAATTGTCTCACCTCTAACTATCTCTTAATTGCTCTTGATTCACTAGCACTAGTGGATTGACGAATATCTATACTAATATATTAAAAGGCGTTCCTAAACAAGGAACGGTCTTTACGTGTCGCTTCTCCCGAGGGCGTTTTACTACATGCAATCCACATACATACTAAAAAAAAATAAGAAAGTGCATAGTATAGGGTTTGATCACGTGATCTCAAGTTTATATACTAAAGTCTTAACCACTAGACCAAGTGATATTTAGTGATATCATCTTAAAGTATAATATTCATAAATGAAAATTTTCCTTACCCGGGGCATAGCCCGGGCCTAATAACTAGTTATTCACCCAAAGATTGGATGGCCAACTTATGATGGATGGCACACCGAAATCGATATATATCCTCTGTTTCTTTTTACATGCAACCGTTTGGCTTTCACGCTTGCCAATGCATAACTTCAACCATTAATATCTTTAATTACTGATAATTAAAAATTATAAAAAGTATATATTTGGAAAATACGCATTGAGACGAATATAACAAGATCCCACATGAATATGTTTTTTCTTAACTATAAATCACCAAAGATAAACAAAGTGGAGTTTGTGAATAGTGTAAAAGTGAAACCGTTGCAAGTAAAAAGAAACGGAGGAAGTATATATTTATCAATTTTTTTGAAACATATTTATTCCTATGCGTCTTTTTTCAAACTAATGTTTACCAATTAAAACTAAGTTTTGTCACATATTCTTTTTTGAAGTGAACACGATTCAACCGGACGTGAGAAAAAAAAAATTGCAGAACATTTAACAATCTCTTATAAAATTTCAATTATTCATATTAGATACGTTCGAATCGGATCAGTTTTATCACATCTACTTAGTCCAACAATCAAACTCATAATTGACCTCTCCTAGTCTCCTAGGGGCATTTCTCTTGGTTCGGTTCGTTCCTAAATTATTATCATTACTATTAATTAGTTATAATTTAATTCGGTTCGGTTCATTTCGGTTGAGTTCAATTCGGGGCACTGTTCTCCCCAGCCTTATTTTCGCCCGTTCATTTCGGTTCGGTTCAATTCGCTTGGTTCGCTTGGTTCGGTTCAATTGATTCGGTTCGTTCCTAAATGATAATCATTACTATTAATTAGTTATAATTTAATTCGGTTCGGTTCGATTCGGTTCGATTCGATTCGATTCGGTTCGGTTCGGTAGTTTTACGCCGGTTAGAAAGCGGCCTCGTTATTTTATACCGAAGAGAACAGGCCCCTAGAGAAACCTTTAAGAAGCGTGGAGGAAAACACTTGCTACTTTCGTTTTGTGAGGTGAATTAAAGACACCTAAAACTCTCATTCATCAATCTTATCATCTCCTCAACAAACCCTAATATCATATCCAAAAAAGATTCTATTTAAATTCCACCAAATATAATTAATCCCTTTACAACAACCCCACTTCCAAAAAAAACCATCAAATCAACAAATCACAATCAAACACGTGGGCATCTAATTCCGTTATTTCAGTTACGTGCCCTTTTTCTTAAGCGGCGTAACGTCTACGCATCTTCTCTGTTCTTCTCATCTTTCTCCCCTGCTTCGCTTAACAAAAGGTATGAGATTCTTAATTCTAAACGAAACAAAAAAAAAATCCTTTTATAATATTCCCTTTTTATTTTTTATTTGTATTGTTTTTTTTGTTTCTCTTACCACATTAATCAATGGTATAGTTTCTTTTTTCTTATGTGATGAATTGATGATTATGGAATTATTGTATGTTTGTTCTTATTATATGATCATCTTATACTTTATTTATTTTTTCCCTAATAAAGTTTTCATCTTTCAATCATGTATTTTGTGCTTTACTCGCTTTCAATTATCATAAACTCATTATTATGCAACAATTTAAAGAACTTTTGTTAGAAAAAGTAAACATGCAAAAAAATTATGAAAAAAAAGTCAAGAACTGAATTCATGATTGATTTTTGTGGCAGCTTAATTAGCAACTTCAAATCAATGATTCTTGCCAAGCGATAGGCGAATCGAGTAATTCTATTCTCAATAGGGAATAATTGTTAGATGATTGTTGTTAGTGTAGGATAGATTTTTTGTTTCTTCTAAAATTGTTTATACTCTTGTGAATTATGTTCTTACTTGTGTGAATTTTTGTTCTTACTTGTGTGAATTATTGCTGTTTTTATTACTTTAAAACAATAGTATTATGCTTAATATTGGTTTTTCTTATGCTTGCAGTTTTGATCAAATAAAGTTGATGAATTCAAGAAGTTGTTCAGGATCAATTGTTTCCCACAAACAGGGAAACAAAAACAGTTTCTTTTTCTGGGTTTTAGTTTGCTCACTTCCAAGTTTTTTGGGCACTCTAATTCCATTCCTTAGCTTCAGTTTCGACTAATTCAATCGAAAAAAAAACAAACCAAACAACCCCTTAAAATAAAGCCCTTGTTTCACAATTTTAACCCAAAAAAGAGATGGTGATTGTAGCATCAGATTGTGTAGGGATTCATAATTTTGCTGATGTTTTTGGTCCAATACCACCAACACAACCCTCAATTGATCCTTATCTATGCGGCGATTTGAAGGATTTGTCGATTTACCCTACGAAAATAAATGGAATTCATGAAATCCCATCTTTGGATGATCTTCATGAAGAATGTATTATTGGGGTTGATGATTTTGAAGTGCTTAAAGTTGTGGGCAAGGGCGCATTTGGGAAAGTTTATCAAGTTCGGAAGAGGGGAGTATCTAATGAGATTTACGCGATGAAGGTGATTCGAAAAGATAAGATTATTGAGAAGAATCATGTTGAATATATCAAAGATGAGAGGGAGATACTTATGAAAGTTGATCATCCCTTTATTATTAAGCTTATTTACTCATTTCAGGTAATGGATTTGGATGCTTAATTCCTTTGGTTATACTACTAATTATCTAGCTTTGAATAGTTCTAACAACAGGATCGTTTTCATTATATTTTGCAGACAAAGTATAGGCTGTATTTTGTGCTAGATTTTGTTAATGGAGGCCAGCTTTTCTTTCAACTCCTTCAACATGGCTTATTCAGGTAATATTTTGTTCCTCGGAATCCAAATTTTATTCACCTCCAAATTCGGAGGTCAAGAGTTTTAAAAAACATTCTTGGTGGAAAAAAAATGTGAATGGAAGATCGCAATAATGTAGTTTGACTAGCTATTGCTGTATTTCTATGTTCTAAGTGTTATACTATGGCAATTCAAAATTAGTTGTGACTCGTGACTTTGTCTTTGAGTGCAACTGAGTTGAGACTCATTTTTGTTATCTCGCCTTGATGAGTAAATGAGTCGAATATGAGTAAAGCTCTAACACGACAATTCATACTTGAACCGAATTTTACTTTGTGAAATGAGATTGAACATGGAAAGGGGAATGGGTAGTATTGGACTCGGTTTTACTTATTTACACCCTAAACTTCCAATTGTCATGATTAAGCTTAAGTCCTAATTTTAGTTGGATCATTTCTATCATTCTTGTGTTTCAAAAAGTAAGTAGTGGCATACACATTGAAAAATTTGAACTATACACCGAAAACTATATTATGTGACGGGACAACTTTAGACGTACAATAAATCTGTGTTTCAGGGAGGATCTGGGTCGAGTTTATGCAGCAGAGATAGTCTCTGCAGTTGCTTACTTACATGATAATGGCATCATGCACCGCGATCTTAAGCCGGAAAACATTCTTTTAGACGCTCATGGCCATGTAAGTTTAATCTTCATCCCCCTTACATCGCCTTTAAAGCAAGAGAGTGTAGCACTAATTTTATTAACTTGCATGACCAGATAATGTTGACTGACTTTGGCCTAGCAAAACAATTTGATGACACTACGAGATGTAATTCTATGTGTGGAACAGCAGAGTATATGGCACCTGAAATCATTCTTGGCAACGGCCATAACAAGGCTGCTGATTGGTGGAGTGTTGGAATTCTCTTATGTGAGATGCTCACTGGAAAGGTTTTCCCATATCCCCCCTTCTTTCCTCATCCATATGCTTATTGATCATTAGAGGTGGCGAACGAGTCGTATGGTTTGAAGTTATATTCAAGTAATGAGTTACTTTGTTCGAGTTTGGGTTTTTTAATTAATATCGTTAATCTTCTGGTCAAGAAGAGTCAGTTTCAAACTTTGATCAAACGGGTTATTAGGTCTTCTGGTTGATTATGAGTCTGATTATTTAGATAGAGTCAATTTTGTCAGGTCTATTTGAAGTTTGTAACTTATTATTTCTTGTGTCTTGGGTGTAATAGCTACCTTTCAGTGGGGGAAACAGGTACAAATTGCAGCAGAAAATACTCAAAGACAAGATCAAGTTACCAACTTTTTTATCAAGTGAAGCACATTCTCTAATAAAAGGGGTAAGATTATAGAACTTCCCTAGAAAATTCATCTTATGTATCTTAGTTTCTTAACCTAAAGTTTCATATTTTTTTTGTACATGCAGCTACTACAGAAAGACCCGAGCAAGCGGCTGGGAACTGGGCCGAACGGCGAAAACGAGATACGAAGCCATAGATGGTTCAAGTGCATCAACTGGAAGAAGTTGGAAAACAAAGAAATTCAACCAAGTTTTAAGCCAGTTGTTGGCGGGAAAGAATGTGTTGCTAATATTGCAGAGGAATGGACCAAAATGCCCTTGGTTGATTCTCCAGCTACTAGTCCAAGGTCTGGGGAGCAGAATGATAAATTCAAGGATTTTGATAGTGTTGTATGAGGTCACTTGATACAAACTTTGATAAGGAGAAATGTCTTAAATGTATATATGGCTTCTTATAATAAAAATGCTCCATTTGCTCGGAATTAATAGTTTATTAACACAAGAATATTTAAAAAAAATTGTGACACTAGTAATGGTTCTTTTTGTTGATTTTGTAGTTAGAGGTTAGAACCTTGTTAAAATGGGAACAAAGGTATAAAAAAATCATTCACATTTTATAACTTATTTGACACTATTCATAAGTAAAGAAAATCTTCTAAAAAAATTTCCCATATAAAAAATATACAATCACCTCACATGACTATATTTCTTATATGTTGAGCTGAGGTTTTTATACTTTTGTTTAATTCGTCTCATTGAGTACATTATGAAAATCAAAATTTTATGATTTTACTAATATATAATTACAGATATTAATGATACAAAACGTGTATTAATAAACGTAAAAATAAAAAGTCTATTGAGAGACGGAGGGATTAATTATTAAGAAACTAAAAGCTCGAAAGAATGAAGCGGAGTGGTACCCACTACAAAGCACAAAAGTTAAGCCAATTTCGTAACACATGAATTCCTGTAATTTCGAAGTATACAATTGTCAAATCCACAATACCTCTATTTAGTCTATTTACTTTCCTCTAATAGTTACAGGAAGCTCTAAACTTTATGATATTTGAAGATTGAATTTATTTGACCACCTAATTATCAGATATCACGTCTACTCTTTTATTACCAAAAAATGAGAATATATATTGAAACTCATGCAACGTGCACTGTAATACAGAGAAGAGCATAGTCCACAATCAGGAAGCACTCCGGCGTCCAACACGAGCAACAAACCCAAGCTTAACTGGCGCTACAGACCGGGCGGAACCACACTGCACCAAAAGAAAACATGTTATCCATCTTTACTAACAAGTACCAACTTCAAACTTCTCAGCCTTTTTATTCATAACTTAAATGTTTTGCACAGAATAGAAAGGTGAACTTTTTGCAGCGTAAACAAAACTACCGAGAGCAAACCACATACAAACCAGTAAAAATCATCTTACATCCACCACTCTCATCTCCACCGCAACTCAGAAGTATAGTCCTATTCATATATTGACTAATCTTAAGACAAGTGACATGTAAAAAATTCACAAAGTGAGACAAAAAAAGATCTGGATCCCAAAACATATTCGACAATCATATCATAAAAAGATGTAGCTAAGCAAATAAAATCCAGGAAGTTATTAATCATCATAAACCTGTGGCAAAATTATAATCCCTGATAAAATTCAAGTAAATGAAAGGTGTTGTTAGGCAACAAGTTTTAGGTAATATTACTATCACAGGATCCTCAATAAAGCAAAATTCAACGGGGTTATACTCCACGTACATACAAGCTTATGTTGACGGCAAGAGAAGCACAACTTCAAATATGCTAAGAAAGCCTCAGACACCATATTCCTTTCATTGTAAAGTCAAACAATGTAGGCAAAATTAATGGACAGATCATCACAGGCCTCTTAAACCATGCGACACACCATATCAGATTATAAATTGCGAATTTTTCTAACTTGTTAAAACAGAAGGAATCGTAAAAAAACAAGTGGGACGGTAATGTATGTCCAACAATAATCGAAGTCGTAACATTTTATTTAAAATACGACCAAAATAAAGTAACTACGTCCACTGCATGTAAAACTCTATGTCTCTATCCAACTCTTTTTTTCTTGTTTAGTTGGGACTTGGGGAGTGAGGAATTGAGAAAATTTTAAATCATAAAAAAAAAAAAAAAATGTTTAAGTTTTAAGAATTTTTAAAGAAGTTTTTTTTTTTAAAACAAGGTTTACACCAACAAGTTTTAAAAGAGGTTTTCAACAAAAGGTTTTAATACCAACACAATTGAGAAAAACAAATAAATGCAGTAATTACACCCCTTCCTCCACATGGATATTACCCCTCCACCCACTTCAATCCAACGTCATGCTCTCCTCAATCCCAAGTAACCTCATATCACTTTCAATTACCTTCATCCAAGTCATCTTAGGTCTTCCCTACCCCTTACAATTTGATTACTCCTCCACTCTTCAATTTTTCTCACCGGTGCATCACCTGATCTCCTTTTCACATGACCAAACCATCTTAACCGATTCTCCCTCATCTTTTCTTTAATGGATGCAACTCCAACTTTTTCCCGGACCACTTCATTTCTTAATCGGTCCTTCCTTGTGTGGCTACACATCCACCGCAACATACGCATCTCCGCCACGTTCATCTTATGAACGTGGCATTGTTTCACCGCCCAACATTCGGTGTCATATAACAAAGCAGGCCTAATTGTCGTACGGTAGAACTTTCCCTTCAAGCTTTGGGGAATGCCGGAATCACAAAGGAATCCGGTGGCGCATTTCCACTTTAACCAACCCGCGTTAATTCTATGAGCGACGTCTCCATCCAATTCTCCATCCTTTTGGAGAATGGACCCTAGGTAACGGAAGACGTTCGATCCTTGAACCACTTTACTATCCAAAGTGACCGCCCTCGCCTCGCTGCTTGTAACCCCACTGAACTTGCACTCCATATACCCCGTCTTACTTCTGCTCAATCTAAAATCATGGGCTTCTAATGTATGTCTCCACAATTCCAACTTACTCTCAATACCTTCCTTTGTCTCATCAATCAACACAATATCATCCGTAAACATCATACACCATGGTATATCATCTTGAATTGACTTCGTTAGTTCGTCCATGACTAGAGCAAAGAGAAAGGGACTAAGTGCAGACCCTTGATGCACTCCGGTCGTAATAGGGAACTCTTCTGTCCTCCCCACCGTAGTCTCACACTCGTAGTTGCCCTTTCATACATATCCTTGATGATATCTATATATTTTTGTGGAGCACCTTTCCTTGCCAACGCCCACCAAAGTATTTCTCTTGGTACTCTATCATATGCCTTCTCCAAATCAATGAAAACCATATGTAGATCCTTCTTCCTATCACGGAAATGTTCCATTGTTTGTCTTATGAGGTGGATGACCTCTATAGTCGATCTTCCAAGCATAAATCCAAATTGGTTCTCCGATATCTTCACATGTTTCCTAAGTCTTTGCTCAATCACCCGTTCACAGAGTTTCATCATATGATTCATTAGTTTGATTCCTCGGTAGTTGGTACAATCTTGTACATCGCCTTTGTTCTTATACAAAGGAATCAAAGTACTATTCCTCCACTCTAATGGCATTTTGTTGTGTCTCCAAATCATGTTGAAGAATGTTGTCAGCCATTCGTTTCCTCTCCCCCCTAAACACCTCCAAACTTCGATAGGTATGCCATCTGACCCCGTAGCTTTCTTCAATCCCATCTTTTTTAATGCTACAACGACTTCTCCCTTTTGAATCCTCCTCATAAACTCTCGATTTAACATACTTGGCGGGATGTGTACATCCCCGATGTCTTGTGTTTTATCACCGTTGAACAAGGTATCAAAGTACGACCTCCATCGATCATTTATCTCCTCATCCTCCACAAGCACTCTTTGGTCCACACCCTTGACGCATTTTACCTTTCTTATGTCTCTTGTCTTCCTGCCCCTCATACGTGCAATTCTATAAATGTCTTTTTCACCTTCTTTCGTATCCAATCTTGCATAAAGCTCTTTGTTTACCTGTGCTTTAGCTTCCCGTACTGCCTTCTTGGCTCTTTTTCTAGCCTCTTTGTACTTCTCATAGTTCACATCGCTGCTATCTTTTCCCAAAAGTTTATAACTTTCTCGTTTGTTTTTTATCGCTTGTCTCACCTCCTCGTTCCACCAAGATGTGTCCTTACTTGATGGTACAGTTCCTTTAGATTCTCCAAGGACCTCTTTCGCCACTTCCTTTATACTAAGTTCTATCTTTGTCCATGTCGAATCTACATCCATTTTCGTGTTACAAGACCAAATATCTTTACTAGCCATCTTAGCTAAGAAATTCTCTTTGTGCTCTCCTTGGAGCTTCCACCACATGATTCGCGGCTCCACATTGGGTTTTCGCTTTCTTAAAGACTCCCTACCCCGGAAATCAAGCACGACTAGTCTATGTTGGGTGGCTGCACTCTCACCCGGTATCAACTTGCAGTTTGTATAAATCTTCCGCCAATCATTCCTTACTAAAAAGAGGTCAATCTGACTCGCGTTACTTCCACTCTTATACGTCACAAGGTGAGATTCTCTTTTCTCAAACCAAGTGTTCATAATACTAAGCCCATAGGCTAATGCGAAATCCAAGATACCACTTCCAGCTTCATTTCTCTCACCATACCCAAAACCTCCATGAATGCTCTCAAAGCCAACTTGACTAGTAAAGATATTTGGTCTTGTAACACGGAAATGGATGTAGATTCGACATGGACAAAGATAGAACTTAGTATAAAGGAAGTGGCGAAAGAGGTCCTTGAAGAATCTAAAGGAACTGTACCATCAAGTAAGGACACATCTTGGTGGAACGAGGAGGTGAGACAAGCGATAAAAAACAAACGAGAAAGTTATAAACTTTTGGGAAAAGATAGCAGCGATGTGAACTATGAGAAGTACAAAGAGGCTAGAAAAGAAGCCAAGAAGGCAGTACGGGAAGCTAAAGCACAGGTAAACAAAGAGCTTTATGCAAGATTGGATACGAAAGAAGGTGAAAAAGACATTTATAGAATTGCACGTATGAGGGGCAGGAAGACAAGAGACATAAGAAAGGTAAAATGCGTCAAGGGTGTGGACCAAAGAGTGCTTGTGGAGGATGAGGAGATAAATGATCGATGGAGGTCGTACTTTGATACCTTGTTCAACGGTGATAAAACACAAGACATCGGGGATGTACACATCCCGCCAAGTATGTTAAATCGAGAGTTTATGAGGAGGATTCAAAAGGGAGAAGTCGTTGTAGCATTAAAAAAGATGGGATTGAAGAAAGCTACGGGGTCAGATGGCATACCTATCGAAGTTTGGAGGTGTTTAGGGGGGAGAGGAATCGAATGGCTGACAACATTCTTCAACATGATTTGGAGACACACCAAAATGCCATTAGAGTGGAGGAAGAGTACTTTGATTCCTTTGTATAAGAACAAAGGCGATGTACAAGATTGTACCAACTACCGATGAATCAAACTAATGAGTCATACGATGAAACTCTGTGAACGGGTGATTGAGCAAAGACTTAGGAAACATGTGAAGATATCGGAGAACCAATTTGGATTTATGCTTGGAAGATCGACTATAGAGGCCATCCATCTCATAAGACAAACAATGGAACATTACCGTGATAGGAAGAAGGATCTACATATGGTTTTCATTGATTTGGAGAAGGCATATGATAGAGAACCAAGATAAATACTTTGGTGGGCGTTGGCAAGGAAAGGTGCTCCACAAAAATATATAGATATCATCAAAGATATGTATGAGGGGGCAACTACGAGTGTGCGGACTACGGTGGGGAGGACAGAAGAGTTCCCTATTACGATCGGAGTGCATCAAGGGTCTGCACTTAGTCCCTTTCTCTTTGCTCTAGTCATGGACGAACTAACGAGGTCAGTTCAAGATGATATACCATGGTGTATGATGTTTGCGGATGATATTGTGTTGATTGATGATACAAAGGAAGGTATTGAGAGTAAGTTGGAATTGTGGAGACATACATTAGAAGTCCATGGTTTTAGATTGAGCAGAAGTAAGACGGGGTATATGGAGTGCAAGTTCAGTGGGGTTACAAGCAGCGAGGCGAGGGCGGTCACTTTGGATAGCAAAGTGGTTCAAGGATCGAACGTCTTCCGTTACCTAGGGTCCATTCTCCAAAAGGATGGAGAATTGTATGGAGACGTGGCTCATAGAATTAACGCGGGTTGGTTAAAGTGGAAAAGCGCCACCGGATTCCTTTGTGATTCCGGCATTCCCCAAAGCTTGAAGGGAAAGTTCTACCGTACGACAATTAGGCCTGCTTTGTTATATGGCACCGAATGTTGGGCGGTGAAACAATGCCACGTTCATAAGATGAACGTGGCGGAGATGCGTATGTTGCGGTGGATGTGTGGCCACACAAGGAAGGACCGATTAAGAAATGAAGTGGTCCTAGGAAAAAGTTGGAGTTGCATCCATTAAAGAAAAGATGAGGGAGAATCGGTTAAGATGGTTTGGTCATGTGAAAAGGAGATCAGGTGATGCACCGGTGAGAAGAATTGAAGAGTGGAGGAGTAATCAAATTGTAAGGGGTAGGGGAAGACCTAAGATGACTTGGATGAAGGTAATTGAAAGTGATATGAGGTTACTTGGGATTGAGGAGAGCATGACGTTGGATAGAAGTGGGTGGGGGGGCAGTATCCATGTGGAGGAAGGGGTGTGATTACTGCATTTATTTGTTTTTCTCAATTGTGTTGGTATTAAAACCTTTTGTTGAAAACCTCTTTTAAAACTTGTTGGTGTAAACCTTGTTTTCAAAAAAAAAAAACTTCTTTAAAAATTCTTAAAACTTAACCCCTTTTTTTTTTTATCACTCTTGTCGTTGCCATCTCCTCTGGTAACGGTTTCAGTTGACGATTCATGTTAGCCGACCCCAAATAACTTTGGGAATAAGGCTTAGTAGTTGTTGTTATAGCATGGACGCTTCAAGATACACACTATCCAAACAAATATAGTAAGGCCTCAGACACAAACATTTCTTTATCGCTGTAAAATCATTCAATGTAGACAAAATGTTGATCATCACAAGCCTTTCAACTAAAATACACCCTCCACTCTATTTAATATACACACATCCTTAAAAATTTTGACCACATTGAGACTCAAAATACAAATTGATTTTTGTTGGGATAGTGATAACCACATATTTCTAGTAGCATCCTAACCTATCAATCTACATTCATCAGCAAACAAGATCCTCTTATTCAGGTGTTTAGCTGGGAAAGGTTTAGGGATGTAGAGAAGAAATGGAAATTAAAAGCAAGCAAAGCTATGGGTCAAGTGCAAACATGTATATAAGCACCATCATCAAAGACGCAAAAGCCTCGGATACAAATATAGTTTTATCATTGTAACGTCAGACAATGTAGGCAAAAATTCGAAATATCGTCATAGGCTCCTCTTATCTTAGACAGAGCACCAAACTAACTTTTAGTGAGCATAAACAAATTTCAACATTATCTTGAACATAAATATAGCATTCACACAATATTCTTCTTATTCTTATGTATTTAGTCTTATAGGGAGGCCTCAGACACAATATATTTATATCTTATCATTGTTAAGTCAAACAATGTAGGCAAAATTTGAAAGATCATCACAGGCCCCTTCTCCTCGACAAAACATTAATATAGCATTCACACAAATTTCTTATTTTTATGAATTTAATCTTATAGGGAGGCCTCAGACACAATATATATCTTATCATTGTCAAGTCAAACAATGTAGGCGTAATATGAAAGATCATCACAGGCCCCTTCTGGAAAAAAAAAATAGCAAAGTTTCACTGGTGAGCATCAAGATACAGTACATGAACACTTCAAATGGCATTTGCATGCAAAATCCTCTTCATCTATAATTAAGTCTTATTGAGAGGCCTCAGACACAAATAAAGCTTTATCATTGTAATGTCAAACAATGTAGGCAAAAAATTTGGAAGATCATCAGAGGTCCCTCGTCTTGGAAAAACCATCTAACAAGAACGATAGCAAGTGCCAAAATACTTTTAAGTTTTAATGATGTACTAACCCTTCAAATGGCATTGCGTGCAGTCTCTTCATATTCTTATGTATTTTTGTTTAACAGGGTAGGTAAAGAGGAGAGAGGAGCATAGAAGACATTATTCAAAAGGCCTGAATAGAGACAACTTATCAAATTAGTTTATTACTCCCTCTGTTACATTAATAAAAATAAAATTCCCTATGGCCAAATCGTAAGAAATGGAAACTGTTGCTTTTTGGTTAAGAGAAATAAAGGAGCCACGTGACAAAATAGGTATGTTTCAGTTGTTTCGAAACAGGCCAAAATAGCAAGTGTTTTATTTATTAGAAACAGCGGGAGTATAAATTAGCAAAACATAGTAAGACCAACTTAGACATGATCTTGTTGAAGTCATAAAATAAAGGCAAACTTCATCAGTTGATCACTGGCGTCAAGCAAATCATCGAATCAACAGAAACAAGATAAGAGTCTGTAGTTGTCAATACAACAGGTAGAGCTTTAGAAGACACAATAGGACAAAATTACAATTGAAAACTTACTATTATTGCAGCGATAAGCGACATAGGATAGGTTTACATGTGTTTGTTTAATCAATATAAATTCAATTAAAAAAGACCCGAGCGACAGGAAAAGCAAAATATCAAGAACAAAACTTATACGCAGAGAACTAAAAGTTTAACATAAAATGTACCTCTGGTACAAGAAAGATTTTAGCACTAAAAACACACTTCAAAAACAATGAGTTGTATGCAAACTAACTTAACAGAAATAGGAAATTAAATTCATTTCAAAGACCAACATTACCTGTTCACATCTGAGAAAGAACAGACGGTTTTCCTTTGAAAGAATGGTATCCGAACTCTTGCAACCATTGCAAATAACATATTCATCTACACACAAAAAAAAAAGAACTTTAGCACTTTGAACTTGAAATAAGCAATTCACCACATAAATTTCAAATGGTTTGTCCAATCAAGGTAAAAACAAACATTCTCCAGATAAGACCTCAAATCTTTCGGAAACTATAAAACATACCACATGGACAACCGATAGTGAATTTATATGTATATCTCGGCAATAAACAATCACAAAAACCATAATGTACACATAAAAAACAGCCTAGATCACCAGTACTTACTGACATATCTTCTCAATATCCCTTCAAAATTCTTAGGAGCAAATCTTCCCTTGACTACCAAACGCTGTTGTCCATCCAAAGAGCCACTAGTTCCCAGCTCGGATAGTAGAAAGCTCATTACATGCTCTGGCTGCCTATGCATCCTGGAAAGAAAATTTTTTAAGGACATTATACCTCATACAGACGCGGATACCAAGATAACATAACAAGAAACTAAGCATAAAGATTCATTGATGGACATAAAATATATATAAAACTAAAGCAACTACAGAGAATGAGAGATAAATCAATAAAACTCACATCTTACAAAGATCTGTGAAATTTGCAAAAACAGTCTTTTTGGTTCCTTCACGCATCACTTGTGGGGGCCTCATGACAGTTCTACGTCTGTCTCCAGCTAGTTCTGGATTATTCTCACGAAGGACATTGAACACCCTTCCTAGAAGCTGCAAAAATGACCAAAAGGTTATTACTTGGGCATGTTCCAAGATACAAGGTAGCACAACTGGGACCGAAAGAACAGATTGCATGTGAGCTCAAAACAGAAAGGCACCATTCAAGAAGGAAAGAAGAAGCCATAATGCAAGTATAAACGACATGGTGAAAATACAATCTAACTAGTAATGCCCACGGTGGAAACAAGATCCTCATAACCAATCAATCATAAGATCAAATAGTATGAAACAAAGGGCGATACATCGCAACAACACAGGTCAACCTAGAAACACCCAAGGTTAGGCCTCCATACTAGTGGTAGATTGCTCAGGACAAGTCAGTGAATGAAAAAAATTGAGGGGTGTGAGTAATGGAGCTTACTTCTTCATACACATAATCTCTTAGAGTCCCCTCCCAGGGATATTGAGGTGATTGCAACTCGTCACTTTCATCCCCTTGTTCATCTTCTCCAATGTCACCTAAATTATATGATTAAAACCATTCAATCAGAATCTAAGCTAAGCGTCTAGTGTCAACACATTAACGTAAATATATATATATATATATATATCAACCACTGGATAAATTTTCTTACCTTCATTATCGTCTCCTTCTTCACCACCATCATCATTAAATAGATTTGGGTCAACCTGCAGATAAGAACTACGAGTTACAAAACTTTACACCTCAAAAAAATACCAAGGAGCCATAAATTATAATAAGAAGCTAAAGAGCAACTTACTTGCTTCTTTTTCTTCTTTTTCAATCCAGCAAAAGATGTTTCAGCTCCATCAGAAACTGAGCAAATCAAAAATCATTATAATAAGTATGATAAAATCTGCATCTTCTACCCTAATCATGCTATATTATGAAAAAATATCAATAACAAATGACTCAAAGAAGATGTTTCCTTTTTTTACTTTCACAATCGAATGGCATCACAGTCCAATTCAATCAGTTAGTTATACCTGTCATGTTCTCCATCTTATCATTCAATGGTTCCACATTCTCATCATTAAATTCTTGAATAGTAACTTTCTTCTTCTTCTTTTTCTTCGTCGGATCGAATGGAGCTAGCTGACAAAACAACCGCACAAAGAATCAATATGCCAGTAAGTAAGCACGGCTGCACAGAACACAACAAGATGGCCCTAACCTAGTTACAACCCACAATTATACCATAGTTGAACACATGCTTTCTAAGACATCACAACTACAAATATTCACAACAAAATCTTCAAACTACAATGCAATTAAATTTTCAACTTTATTTAATACTATGAAGCAAAATGAGTCCATATTATCAGTAAAAATAATGATGATTTGAATGAAATTTATACTTATTTACACCAAACAACAAAAGATTAAAACTTTTGAGTGTAAGCTGAAATTTAATATGAATATAAGTCTATACCAATCAACTAAAAATAAAAAATGGGGGAGGAGTAAATTAAACTTTAAAAAGCACAATGAAATTGGGGTGAGGAGTAAAACAAACCTCAGGAACATCGATGATATTATCTACTGACGCCATTATCACTGCAAAACAAGAAAACAAGGAGGGGAAATTGCAAATGTTAATAAGAAAATGCAATTACAGAGCAAAAACAATTTCATAGTTCATAATCAATGTCTAATTATTCAGTCATTCACACAAATTTCTTCCAGCATTAAGTTACAAATTATTGAATATCTGTACACAAAATCAAGAAAAAAAAAATTAGTAGAAAGCATTGGTACCTTTATTTTTTCAGAAAGATTAATTCTTGGTTTAGTTTGCGTTGTCTATCTTTCTTACTCTTGCTCAAGCTCTTTCTATAGCTGCTTGTGATTTAGGGTTTTTGTTAGGGATTTTACAATGATGGGCTTTAGGTTTGAGATCAACCTGAACTATGGATTCTTTTGATGACTTCCTAGTCCAGACCCGAATAAGTTAAGTTGGGGTATGTCAAGGTCCATGGTATTGTCCAGAGGCGTAAATTAATATCGTAACTAGTTTTTAGTCCAGACGACGCCCCGGGTTAGAACTTTATTATATTATCTTAAGGTCACCTAGTCGAATCTTGTATGGAGCATGTTTCTATTTTTTTTTAATGTGCATAATGATGACATGAAATTAAACAACTAAATGCAGAGTGTCACGTAGCGCGTATCATATTTAAAAAACACCTTTTAATATATTAGTATGGAAGTATAGATTACCATGATTATGGGTATTAACGAGCTAATCAAGACCGGACTTAGGGTTGTTCGGTTGGGGTCGGTCAGTGGCGGATCCAGGATTTTCAAATCGGGGGTACTGTGATTATTTAAATAAACCTTAGTCTCGATATTTAACGTCATAAATATTACAATCTAAAACATAGTTTAATATTTAACGTCATAAATATCAAAATATAAAAATAAATAAGTAAAATTATACAAATTGTCGAAGATCGAGTTTGTTATCCCTTAATTTTTTTGATCCATGTGTCATTCCCAATAAACAAATAAACTACTTATTATCTGATAAATAGTTCATTTGAAATCAAATTAATAACCAATAATAAATAGTCCATTAGAAATCAAATTAATAACCAAGAGAGTATTAGGGATTTGATTATCTAATTAGATTGTCATTCTATCCTTTTGCTTTTGTGGGAGGTGATGATGAGCTAAGACATCATTAAACAAGATAAATTTCTAACACATTTTATAAATACAATTCATTCCCCCAAAAATATGAAGAAAAGAATTTCCTCCTGTAGTCCTCTTGGAAGAAGATTTTAAGGATATTTGATAGTATGTACCAACTAAAAAAAAATTAAACAAAAAAGTGACCTCATTTGCATCATATTATGACATACAACCCATTCCACATCATTTCCATCATATTGCCGTAAAAGCTAGGTAGCACAGAAACACTAACAAATATAAACTCCCTAAAAGCAGTGAAAAGCTTCCTTCTCTCTCTTCTTTCTTCCAGTTCCGGCTTCCAATTACTTAAGGAGATTATCATATTTTATTTCTCTCTCTTCTTTCTCCCCATTCCAGCTTCATTGCTTTCTTAATTCTTCTAGTTTGGGTTTAAATTTCCACAAAAAAATTTCACTTTGGGGGTACTGCAGTACCCCCAATGAACCCCCTGCATCCGCCAGTGGGGTCGGTTACACTCGAACTTAAGGTGGGATTTGAGTTCAATTTATTCTAAAACTCAATTTGAGTTTAACAAGTATTCCTTAGATTTTTGGGAAATTCCCATTGGAAACTCTCGGTTTTTAGGTTTTCCTATTAGTAACCCTCAGATTTTTGGAAAAATCCCATTGGTAACCCTCAATCATTGCATAAATTTCAACTGTGACATTATGAAGCAAAAAAAACATTGATTGCCGTTAAATGTTGAAATTTTCCATTAAAAATTAACAGCATGCAAACCAAGATGTTTTCAATTAGCTTTACAGCATGCAAAACGAAATATTTATGGTCATTTTTTTCAATTTCGACTTCAAATTTGACCCTAAAGAGCCAGAAGGACTCCCTAAACCTTAAACAACCAATTTTTGTGGCATGCAAACTAAGGCACGTCAATCGAGATGTTTCCTAACGTGTAAAGTGAGGTATATCTGGTCGTTTTTTTCAAATTTCGACCTCAAATTTGAGTCTGAAGGACCAAAGTGAACCACAAACCCTAAATCGAGCCATTTTTCTGGCACTCAAAACAAAGTGATAATTGAGTAAGTAAATTGAGATATTAACTCTGACGGAAAGGTAATGGAGTTAAGTAGTTAACAATTCTTAGTTCAAACTGTCACATTTGATATTCAGACAATAACTTAGGGTTACCAATGGGATTATAAAACTGAGGGTTACCAATCATCAATGGGAAAAACTGAGGGTTACCAATGGAAATTTCCCTAGATTTTTTTAGCTTCTCATTAGTATTGGTGACATTTTTACCATTAATTTGTGATCAGATTTTGTAATATATACTTCCTCCGTTCCATAATAAGTGAAACACTTACTATTTTAGAACGTTTCAAAATAAGTGAAACATACCCTAAATGGAAAAAAGAAAGTGACAAAATGACAAGAGTACCTGGTTTGTTTTTCTCTCTCCTCCTTTTGATAATGAAAAGGGTATTTTATGACTTTTTGGCTTTTGAAAGTGATGTTTATTAAATCTTGTGCCCATTCCCTATGTTTCACTTATTATGGAACGGAGGAAGTATAACCAATTAGCTATAAGAAAACTTTTGAGCATGTTCACGAGCTTTTTGAGATGAACTTAGCTACGCTCGTCTTATGAAAATTTGGAGACGAACTAGAAAAGTTTACGAGCCAGGCAGACTCATTAAAACCCCTAACCGTTAGGGGCCACATTAATTAACGTACAACTATTTTTTTGAATATATAGACAAAATTTTTGCATATTGAAAGGTTTACTCACTGTGTTCAAAAAAATATGTATGTTTGAAATAAACTTATACTATGTTCAAGATGTTTATTTGTGTATTCTAAATTCACTGGAAAAAAAAATTTAAAAATTATTTGTTCTAAATAATTTACCAGTATATACAAAGAAAAGAAAGGTCTCATAAAAACAACAGCCAGATGTACACTAATTTTTTATTTTCTAAATTTTTCCTTATGTTCTTAATAAATTATATAATTTTATAGATATCCTCTCAAAACAAAACAAAATAAGAATGAAAAAAACTTACTCAAAGTATCCAACAATTTTCATAGTTTCAGTTAGCAATTGTACTAAAAGTTCATAATTATTGTCCATAAAAAAAAACTAGGGCATTGTCTGCTTAAGAACTCCCTAAAACTAGTGAACAATTGAAAAGAGATCACAATTTCAAAACAACTGAACATAAGCTTAATTAAACAAGGTCACTTTATTAAGACTTAAAACAAAAATAACATTTCATAATATTGAATACACTAATTAGGAGTACAACATAACTTTCAAAGCAACAAGAGCAGCAACAACAAAGTTACTAGTTTGGTTGATAGTATGAAGAAGAAAAACCAGCCTTCTTAAGCTTTTGTTGCATTTCATCAAATCGCTTAGCCATAGAAGGAGTCAAGTAATTGGTCCAATCTCCAACCTCGCCTTTCCGAAAAAAAGCTTTGTTCTTAAATACAGAAAAAAAACTTGCCACTCTTATTCACCTCCAATTCCTTCAAACTTTTAAGGCTACAAACTTCTATTATCTCATCTATAATATTGCCTTTTTCTTCCTCCTCCGAAAATGGATAACCCACAAATTTAGCCAACTTTTTCAAATGATCTTTTGGTTCCTTTTTCAACCCTTCATATTCTAAAAATAATACCTTTGTTGGGTTTTCCACATTCTTCTACCAATACCCAATCACATGACTATCATAGGGACCACGTGGTACCAGTTTTGGGTAGGCTAGCTAAAATGATATCATTATCAATTATCATGAGCTTCAAAATGGGTTTGGAATGGGATTATTCCTTTCAAAGCAACACTTGAACACCAAAAACTCTGGTGAAGTTGAATTGGAATACCAAACCATGTTTGTTTTGGAAGGGACCTCAGTTCAGCTGCCTGTTGCAACTCCTTTTCCAATTCATATTCATCTTCAGATTTTGAAGCTGCCATTAATTCAGATGAACTATATATATTATATTGGAATTAAAGAAATATTTGTAGGTAATAATACTAGTGGAAATTTGGAGATTATACTATATGAAAGAGTTAAGACATATAGATATAGTACTACTATATACTATTGAATTTCCAAAATATCTTCTTTTTCACGTATTTCCCAAAAAAATCTTTGATTCGTTAGCTCTGATTAACAAGCATCAGCAACCACAAAAGTCGATATCTTCTCACCCAAAAAAGCAAACGACGACATCTATTTTTGGTTTTCATTTGCCATGTTTATCACGTCAATTTTTTGGCACTTACCACATGGTTGATGGTCCACATCATGAATTCATGATCATTGATTTGAACTTCCAACTTCCAAGTAGGGTTAAATATAGTTTTTACCCCCCTTAGACCCTAGATGATTTTGAAACGAGAACCCAATAATTAATGGAGTATTAAAAGAAACGCTAAGTCTTGTATGTGGCCGGCCACACATATAGTTAACGGTGTGGTCTGTCCATGTATAAGGTCAATTATTGTATTTTGAGAATTTGAGATTACTAATTAATATACTAGAAGTTACTTATAACATAAAATCTTAAGTATAATGCAAAATCATCTGAGGAGGAATGAGAGAGACATTGTTGTGTTGTGGAGTTGGAGGAGGAAATGTGGTTGGATGGTTATTGTTATTATTAGTAGTAATCTATGTCATTTGTAGTTAAGTGTATGTCATTTGAGGTGCAGTGTACGTATGTCATTTGAGGTGCGTGTTTCATATTTTGAGTATTTTGTCATTTTTGTTCAGATTTGTGTCATTATTTGTGTAGTCTAATATTGAAATCTATGTTATTTATGGTGCTTCATTTGAGTACACTGTCATTCTTTTGCTCGTGTCATATTTGTTCATACCTATGTCATTATTAATGTAATATATGTCATTTATAGTTGAGTGTATGTCCTTGAGTTGGTTTTTTCATCGTTTGAGTACAATGTCATTTGTTCAAATATTTATGTCCTTATTTGTGTAGCACATGTCATTTTTGTTGGAGTCTTTGTCATTATGTACACTTTTATTGTTGTTATATTAGTTCGCACGTGTGAGATTTTTTACACAAAAGTTTATAGCGCTACATATTACATCCAAGATGCTTTCTACTTATAACTATTGGGGTTACTTATTACTATAGTAGGGGAGATAATTGTTTGAGCTACTTGTGTCCCCTGTTGGGGGTTACTTATCTTAAAGGTTATTTATATATTTTTGGGGTTACTGATATAAAGTGAATTGATTACTTATGTCCTAATATAAAGTGGATTAATTACTTATGTCCTAATATAGTTAGTTTATCTTTTAAACGCGCAAACACATGGTTATTGATCGTGTGGCCTGACTAGCTGCACAGAAGACTTGTAAAAAAAAATTTATAGTTGCAATCGTTATATGAAGACCCGTCATATACGGAGAATATTTGTTCTTAAATTTTCTTAACAAGTATGATAAAAAATTTGTAGTTTTTAATTAAAAAACTAATTGTAGATTAAATTTCCCTTTCTTTAATCTCTTTCATGAAAAGTTACAAAGTCAAGGAAGAATAGATATGAAAGGGGAAAACCCTAGCCTCCTCCTCTCCCCTCTCTCTTCTTCCTACTCAAAAAATCCTAATCATTTTCTTCTAGTTTGGAGCTGCCATCATCCTTTCGATGGTGGTAATCCCCCAATTTTTCTTTTTTCATCTAGTTTTCATTGTTTTCGTTATTAATAATCTTTCATTCTCTCTCTTTTTGAGAGTTTTCTACCCAATTTTTGGGTTATTTCTCTCCTTTCATGGGAGTTTGGAGTTTGATTTTATTCTCTTCCCACGTGGAAGTTTAAAAATTGGTATGAGAAATTGTTCCTATTGGTTGAAGTTCAAGACCATCAACGTTGAAGTATGGAAATTCGGATGCGGTCAACATGGTTAAATCAAAAATTTTCTTCCCCAAACTATGTCAGAATGATAGACTTCTTCATCAATAGCTGCGTGATTCAGCAAATACAAGGGGGTTGCGTTGTATTGCTCGATCTGGTTCATTGTAGTTTCTTCGAAGACGAATTTGATTTGATCTTGTCTGATTATATCTTATTTTTCTTTAATACTTATTGTAGATCTTGGTTTGGCTTTCCATTAATGAAATTTCTCTTAAAAAAAATATGAAAGGGGAAGGATATATAGGTGGGACTTGGGAGGAAGAAAGGAGGAAAGTGAAGATTTGGGAGGAACATGTGGCTTTCTCCTTGCTTTGAGAATGATATTTTCCATTCAAGACTCAAGAGATTTATTTTCCACCATTTGAAAAAACTTTTTGCTACCCTTTCACAAAACAAATAAAAAAAATGGAAAAATCAATTTTCAAGAAAAATAAGCTCTTCTAAACACTCTCTAGATATATCTGATATCTCTCTCCTGGTCTCCTATTTCTTCTCTATATCTCATCAAAAATATTAGATATTATGTGTTGTCTCACTCTCTAACTTAATACACTTGAACCCGAAATGATCACCCAATCAGATTGACCGTTTTGCAAGGATTATCTATTAATCATCATTTGAAATGTTTTAAGATAAAGATATTAGTATTACATTTGTGCAAAGTTAGACCAACGTAGACGTATTAGATATGAAATTCCTTTTTTGTCTTTCAAACTTCATTAATCATCTTCTGATTAGAGTATAAGCATATACAAGAGCTTTTACAACACGGGAACTGACTTCTTATAGTTATAGCAACAGGAAAGCAAAGCCACATCTCGTCATTTTTATACAAAGCAAAGACAATAACACTGCCATTGTTTTTCAGCAAAAGCTCCGAACTTCACATCCTCGCCGACAACTCGGCAATGGTAGCAAGCTTCCTGTGAAGTTCAACTTTGTTGGCTCCGACTAGTTTGTCCATTGGTTGACCAGCTCTCAGGAAATAGAAGGTTGGGGTGGCTTTAATATCCCATGAAGTACTAAACTCCTGCCAGGATAATGCAACAGTAGACCTTTTATTAACCATAAACGAAGACGGATAATTCTAATAAAGCATAGAGTTTTAAGATAACAAAAACAGACTTCGGGAGGAGGAGCATTAACAAGTGTGGACCTTATTAGCACGGAAACCTGCTTTTTAGTTTCAAGATACGTTTTTGGTCAAGAACTGAACATGGTTTAAGCCTGACCAAAATACGAGGCTAGGGGAATTGAGCTCGCTCGGGTCTAAATCTAATGTAGTCTAAGTTGACTATACGGGCAGGCTGCAACCTAAAAACAGCCAAGCTTATCAGGTCGTGCCACAGTTCGAGTCAGTCAAGGAATCTGCTACCATAGTCAAACTCGATCAACTCTCTTTGGTCCAATACTGCAATATAAAGTTTCTTGTGGTATCTTGTCGTGCAATCAAGCACAATGTATATTTTTCTTCGGGTTGGTAAGAAAAAGCGCCATAGTGGAACAGAATCTCACACAAGTCGATGCGTTCTAGGTGTAGGAGTGGGGAAAGGAGAATCCTGTTCACTAAAGAGTCACTAGTGGGGTTTGATTTCACAACCTTATGGTTTTGAGATACAAACCTTTACTACTAAATCAAACAATGCTTGGTAATTACATACATTGATTGAAGTTGAGAGTACAAAAATATAGTGACACTTAAATCTTTAAAGATATCTATAGCACACTTGGCCAATCTTAGGGAGTATAAACTTTGAGATCATAAAGGTCATTAAGGATTGTATTTATATCACTGAAAAAGAAAAAATAAAAAAATTAAAAAAAAAAAAAAAAAAAAAAAAAAAAAAAAAAAAAAATATTTAAAAAAAAAAAAAAAAAAAAAAAAAAAAAAAAAAAAAAAAAAAAAAAAAAAAAAAAAAAAAAAAAGAAAAAAAAAAAAAAAAAAAAAAAAAAAAAAAAAAAAAAAAAAAAAAAATAATGCATTATTCTCCATTTTTTTCCAAGTTAAAGTACGATAATGTCAGTGTGCAAAGCCCCAAAAAGAAGAGGAAAGCAAAATCCATCATTTTTCTGTTTCATTTTACAGAAACTGTTTAGTGCATACTAAACTTTGAACTTTTTTATAGAGGATAATGGCATTAATTATAAACTTGTTTCTAAAATTATGTCAATTATCTTTTTCGCATATTAGCATTATCACATAACCACCATATTGTTTGAGATTGCCCACATGATAAAACCAACTTTAACTCCTGATGTTAGCCAAAGTTTATTGAGGTGTCCCAAAAACTTTGGGAGAATACTACTAGCCCATTTGATTCTTTCTTGGCTGAAAGTTATCAGGTTCATATAATTGTTTAAAATGTGGTGCATCAATAATTTCTTTTATAACTCGGGATCCAGTAAGCCTCTTCAATTCCCCCCCTTCCCTCCCTCCTCTCTAGTTCTGACTAAACCCAGTATGACTGTATGAGGAATAGGGGTTTTCTGTAGTTTGGGGGAAAGTTGTGAACATTTTAGAGATTTTACAGAAAAACTTGGATTTATTTTCGGAAGTTCAAAGAAAATTTATCTTCTTTTCCCAACGGACAGTGTGATATGAGTGCCTATTACAGTTATAGTCTAGAAAGCTGATGACTACTAATTTATTGGTTATACTGTCAGTCACATATTCTACGAGAATTCTCCTTATATAGCGATAAGATGGGACATGGGAGTATAAGACTGATTTACGAAATAGCAAAGCACCATATGGCTCTTTATCTATAAAGCACAATGCTTGGGGACATGAGGTTTTCGTTTCCAAACGTTCTTGTTTCCAAAACCCCATCCACTTTCATGCTAATAAAGCCCGAAATGGCTGTAACCCGAGGTTTCCCCATTACTGAAACTTTTCAGCTTCCAAAACCTCCACTGTTACCGTTCTCTATAGCTAAGTATCATGTGATTTAAAAGTAATCCTTAAACCTTGAGATAATATGAAGAAAAGCATACTTACTGTCATCTCATCAACATCTACACATAGAAATAGTAAAGAGGGATATTTATCAGCAAGCTCGCGGTAGGTTGATGCTATCTCTTTACAGTTCTTGCACCATGTTGCACAAAATTTAACCACAACCTGCACAAAGGGAAAGTTAAGGCAGAGTAAGTTCTAGATCTTGATATGAAAACTTAATTCAGAGAAAGAACATTGCCACACTTTGAACTGTTAATTCCGGAAGTTTACTTGCTTTCTTTGACCTTAATAAATACTTCAAGTAATGATGTGTAATAAAGATTGATGGACTTTAAAAAGTCATTGTCAAAACTTAAAAAGAGGATAAAGTAACAACTTACAATTTTATCATCTTGCCTGGCCTCTGATATCTTTTCTTCCCAACTCTCTTCTTTAGTGATATGTTGAACCTTTCCACCAGTTTGGCGTCGTTTATGATGTCCTTTGCATAACTATCAAATTTAAGTATTTTCCACAAAGAATTACATTAAGACACGCATAGTTTATGCATAAATAAAAGGAAAATTTTAAAAAGATAACTACTTGCAGGAATGGAAGCAAAGAGACATCTCTAATTACAAAGTGTGAAATGGACAAGCTCTTATAAATATTACATGAACTGAAGCTCCCAATGCGCGAAAGGCATTCAAGTTACACAAAAAAAAGGACTCGTGAACTTGCAATGTTCTTATAACCTACAAGGCATTATTAACTCTGCTAAGGATAATTAATAACAGAATATGCTTGCATTTAAAGATCAAAGTCTCATAGTCCTTTTCGTATGCAAATCTGAAACAATACGCACAAAACATTAAAAATCATCTATGTTTTAATTAAATCGTCATTTCTATTCTAAAGAAAAATGAAATGCATAGTTCATATGAGTACCTACAAGAAAAATGAAGGAAAAATGGAATCAATAGTCACAATTAATACTATGAAGTCGACAAAATACAATTGACAGTCAACACTGTAAATATATAGTTTCAACGGGACTAAATTGGAAATGATTTACAACATGATAAAAACATAATTGTACAGAAAAAGCTAGCAAAAACAGAACTGCAAGCCTGATTGAGAAATCCAAGTGAAGAAAGTTACCGTAGTCCAGCACTGTCCCATTAAGCGTGGGAAGCCAGCCTTCACAAAATTGCAGCAATCCCCTGTAAAACAGAGGAAGTGGGGGAGTTAAACTCTGAACAAGAGAAAAATGTGGGCTAGAGGTGAGAACAAGAAGAGATCAATCATCAAATACTACGTTCAGTAATCAATATTAACAACCAGTACCACACACACACACACATAAGGTTTATCAATTTCCTTGATTGTACTCAGATTCTGAGGCATCTCTTACACAGTTACACTTGACTGAAGTACTCTAGAGTGCCGCAAAGGATGCTTTTCTGAGCCTTGGCCCCTTAGTGCCTCAAGCAAGCTTTTCTATGCGCTAGTTTGTTTCTAAGAACCTACAAAAGGATCCATATGTGAGCAAGGATGACACTCTACATTGCTACAAAGTTAAATTCTCAACGGGACTCCTCAAGCCATCCGTATTTCATAAATCTGCAGAATTCCATGTTATAGGGTATGTAAGACTCTTATTCCCTAGTTCCCTTCCCTTCTCCCATGTTGTATCCAAACAAGGAAGATCAATCCCTTTCTTCCCCTTATCTTCTATTCCCTCCAAATTTCCCTATTCAAACAGACTATAAATAAAGATCCACCCATCAAAGGAGACACTACATCTAGAAGTTACAGAAAAATCTGACAATTTTTTGTAGGAAGTTATATGGAACGTAAGACTCTTATTCCAGGAGAATGAACATTTTCTTTTTGGGTTCGAAGGGAAATGCATTCTACTACAATAAGTTGGGTGGAAGGAGAATTGAGAACTTTCAACACTAGTGTACCCAAGATCTAGTCTTAGTCGCTAGAAACCTCTTTGGTTGGTGAGATAAACTTCATAGTCATATTCCTATTGTGCATCCAAGTTACTATAGATAGAGTCCTCATTACTCCTGAATACAAGAAATTTCTTTAGAAACACGGCAAGACATCTTATTCAACAAATGAGCATTTGTCGAGACTCAAACTTACACACTTACACATAAGTTAAGTTCTTATGCTATGCTCGTGTCCTAAAAAAATTTCACAATGCCATATATTGGAGATACGGGTCAGTTTTTGTCAAGTCTACCGTCTTCCAATAACTTAATTTTTCCTTCTAAGACTCAATAAGTTAACACCCCCAATACTTTCCCTCTTCATAGAAAATGAGGGGTTCAAATTTTAAATGTGCCTCTATACCAGGCACATATGATATTCTAAAGCAAAAGCTAAGAGCTCATTTGCTGGTCTGCATTATCCCCTATGTAGCACAGGTACTTCACTTGATTCCCGTCCCCCATACCGGCAACGACACCGGCACTTCACTTAATAGCATGCCCTATCCATTGTGTTATAATTTCAGATTTGCCGTTTTTCGTCCCCATCCTCGTACCTGAACCCAACTCGGCGTAACCCCAACGTGTATAAAAGCCATGTACTTAGCTATAACATGATTACTTGGTTTCCATCAAACCCAATAAAGTGCAACAGATATAAGCCTTCTTTATGCCCACAATTCCTTCATTTCAGTTTGGCACATATGCAGATTTAACATATAAAGTATGTCATAAGTGGGCATAAAAAAAAGAGGCAGTAAAATTATAATCACAGAATTTCATGCCTAAAAATAAGCCATGTTCATATAACAGCTTCAAATTCTCATGCAACATATATTCTGATAAATGATTTCTGCAAAAAAATTTACCATATTCATATGACATGTAATGACAATCATACATAATTTGAAAAGAATGTAATTATTGCAGCCTATGATTAGTTGCAATTGCTGAAAAAGCATGCTATAGTGAAACAAAAAATTGCATTATACCTTCAGGGATTTGTTCACTAAAAATCCGTCGTCAACAAAACCCAAATCCAAAAAAATTAAAAGAATCATGTGAAATTAAGAGACATTTTAATAGAATTGATTAATTGGGGGAATAAAATCTGTGTTTTTCTGTGTTTCTCTGTGTTATGGAGATCCCCAAGAAATGATGGTTAAAATAGGTGGAACAGCGTTTTTCTAATTTCTCTCTCCGTTATGCTGAGGAAAGAGGCCAGGCAGACAATCCTCCCTGCCAAACCCCAAAATTGCATTTCTTGGAACTAATATTACATAGGAAAATTTCATATAAATAATCTTATATGTGGACAGTCTTCTCATAAAAATGTCAATTATGTTGTGAGAAATATATAATAGAGAGAAGGTACTGATAGAAATATATCAGTAGAATGTATTATACATGAGCAAATTCACTTCTTACAATGACGGTATTTATAGGCAAAAATTTCACAGTGTACATCTGCACAAGTTCAACAATTGCAGCGAATGGGAGAAACTTTCCCAACATGCATTAAATGCATGTCAGGTGAAAGTCAATTTCGGTGGACTTCACTATTACCTCAACAGTGAACTTCACTGTTATCACAACACTCCCCCTTGAATGTCCACCGATAACTCATAATAGACGTTATCTCATTAAGAACCTTGTTAGGAAAAACCTAGTGGGAAAAATCCATAACTAGGGATAAGAGTACAACTACTATGTATCCTTATATGCTTAAAATTAACTGCCTCATAAAAAACATTGCCAGGAAAAACCCGGTGGGATAAAAACCTGATCGAAGGGAAAAAGAGTGCAGCGCATATAATACTCCCCTGAATCTAGCATATATCACGAAGATGACGCATTCCAATTTTTCGGACTAATTCTTCAAATTTCTTCACAAGAAGGGATTTCGTAAATAAATTTGCAAGATTCTCACATGATTGGATATGTTGGATGTTTATCGTCCCTTCCTTTTGGAGGTCATGAGTGAAGAAGAACTTTGGTGATAAATGTTTAGTTCTGTCTTCTTTGATGTACCCTTCGCTTACTTGGGTGATACATGCAGTATTGTCTTCGTAGATGATAGTTGGATTTGTTGTTATTGTTTCCATTCCACATTCTTCTTGGATATTCTTGAGCATTGACCTTAGCCATACACATTTCCTTCCAGATTTATAAAGAGCAATTAGTTCTGCATGATTTGATGATGTGGTCGTCAAAGTCTGCTTCGTGGATTTCCAAGATATTGCAGTACCTCCATAAGTGAATGGATACCCGGATTGAGACTTAGCCTTTTGTGGATCTGATAGGTACCCAGCATCTGCATATCCAATGAGTGACGCATTTGGTTTCGACTGATAGAATAATCTAAGGTCTTGTGTTCCTCGAAGATAACGTAATAAGTGTCTGACTCCATTCCAATGTCTCTTTGTTGGTGTATTGCTGTATCTAGCAAACAAGTTTACTGAAAAAGCTATGTCAGGTCGAGTATTGTTAGCCAAGTATATTAAGGCACCAATCGCACTTAAATATGGTACTTCAGGACCAAGAATTTCTTCGTTTTCTTCTCGTGGTCTGAATGGGTCATCTTTCACATTCAGGGAACACACTATCATTGGAGAGCTTATTGGGTGAGCTTTGTCCATGAAAAAACGTTTCATAATTTTTTCTGTATAGTTTGATTGATGGACAACAATCTCATTTCTCAAATGTTCCACTTGCAAGCTAAGGCAAAATTTTGTCCTCCCGAGATCTTTCATCTCAAATTCATTCATTAAGTACTTTGCAGTCACTTCGAGTTCTCTAGGAGTTCCAATAATATTTAAATCATCGACATAGACAGCAATGATGGCGAATCCTGATTTAGATTGCTTAATGAATACACAGGGACTGATTTGATTATTTTTTAATCCTTCTTTCAATAGGTATTCACTAAGACGATTATACCATATTCTTCCAGATTGTTTTAACCCATAGAGTGACTTTTTCAATTTTATTGAAAATGTCTCTTTTGGCATGTGATTTTCTGGTAGTTTTAGTCCATCAGGAACTTTCATATAAATATCTGTGTTAAGTGACCCATATAAGTATGCAGTCACTACATCCATTAACCTCATTTGCAATCCTTTCGAAACTGATAAGCTTACCAGAAATCTTAGTGTAGTTGCATCAACTACTAGAGAATTTGTTTCATCATAATCAATCCCTGGCATTTACGAGAAGCCTTGGGCTACTAGCCTTGCCTTATATCTAGTAACCTCCTTTTTCTCATTTCGTTTTCTCACGAATACCCATTTGTACCCAACTGGTTTTACACCTTTTGGTATTTGGGTTATTTGTCCGAATACCTCACGTTTTTCAAGTGATTTCAATTCTGCTTGAATTGCTTCTTTCCATTTTGGCCAATCTTTTCTGCAGCGACATTCATCTACTGTATTTGGTTCTATATCATTTTCATCATATGTCATTTCAACCGCTATGGAGTAAGCAAAGATTTCATTCAAGACAACATCTTTTCGATTCCATTGTTTCTTTGTAGAAACATAATTAATTGAAGTTTAATTGTTGTCTATGTTTTCATGTTCCTTTTCTTCTGGAACATGCTTATCTTTATTTTTGTTATGATCATGAATTTCATCATGCTCCGTTGGATGATCTATATTAATTTCGTTTGTTGTTTCACATTGCCTTTTCATTTTCTCGGTTTTGAGTCTTTAGAATCGGGTGGTCTACCACATTTTCGGTGTGCTATTGACTCATATTCAATGGCCTTGTTGTCACTAGGTATTTCAATCTGTGCCGGGGCATTCTCAACAGGTACATGTGACTTTGTCACTTTCTTAGTATCTGTGAATGCGCCTGGCAATTGGTTTGCAATACTTTGCAAATGAACAATTTTCTTGACTTCTTGTTCACATGAATTTGTTCTCGGGTCCAAAAATGACATTTGCGATGCGTTCCGTGTAATTTCTGTTTTTATGTTTTGTGGGTCCACTTTCTCTCCCCCTAAGGATGGGAATATTGACTCATTAAAATGACAATAGGCAAATTGAGCCGTAAATAAATCGCCAGTTGTTGTCTCTAAATATTTGATAATTGATGGAGAATCAAATCCAACATATATTCTCATCCTTCTTTGTGGACCCATTTTAGTACGGTGGGGCGGAGCAATAGGTACATGTACAGCGCACCCAAAAAATTTCAAGTGTGAGACAGTCGGTTCTCAACCTGATACTAATTGTAACGGTGAGAATTTGTGATAGGTTGTCGGCCTTAATATTATCAACGTTGCTGCATGTAATATAGCATGATGATGTTATGGTTTTATATAGAGTTTTTCCCCTTATATTTGAGCTAAAATGTGTATAAATGGTGCTCTTAGGAGCCATTTCACGCTAACTTTCTTCTTCTAGTTGTGGTTTTCTGTTTTATGATAACTTGTAGGTATTGGGGAGTTTTTTTTCCCTATTTTCTACTGCTTTACGTCTACCACAATCGAATGGAGAGGTTCGAAGGCATATTTGATGAGTTTCGGGGTCCCGAGAATATTTTCCGAGGCCTTGGACAAAAGAAGAAGTGAATCCATGGCGTCTGAAGCCAAGGGATGACTAAACGGTGCCTCGCCCAACTCCATCGGGCTCCTGACGCCCGATCGGGCGTCCATCACGGCCAAAAGATAGTTTGTTGCGGGCTTGATCCGCCCTGTCGTTGTTCGGTGTCCGGCCCGATCGGGCGAGATGGCCCGACATCATCGGGCATGTTCGTGCTCGAGTGCTTGCTGCGAAGTCCATCGCCCTGCTCGAGTGCCGAGTGCTGCGAGGTCCCATAGCCCGATAGCATCGGGCGGCCTAGCCCGACATCATCGGGCGCGCTTACATGCCTCGCGTGCTGCCGTACGTGTCTTGCGCGCTGATCTTGGCGAAGTTCACTAGCCCGATAGCATCGGGCGGCATGGCCCGACAGCATCGGGTGGTTTCCTTCTTTGAGTTTTGCTGCTTCTTTGAGCCCGATTCTATCGGGCTGACTTGGCCCGATCGGGCGACTGATCCGCGTGCTCATTTAATGAGTTTCGGGCTACTTAGTATAAATAGGAAAATCAGACATATTTTATGGATCTGGTTTTTTTAGTCTTTAATTCTCATAGTTTTCTCTAGAGAGTTATTCAAGAACCCTAGTTTACTAGTTTTCACTTCGGATTCAAGATCAAACATTTGGATTACTTGCAATTTTAATATAGTTCTTCAATTTGGTAATTTTCTTTATTGCTCTCTTTATTATCGATTAGATTAATTTCTTAGTTATTCGCAATGATTCCAAGTATGAATTGTTATATTGATTTTGTTATTGTTTTCGCAAGCATGAGTGAGTAGTTTTATTTCTAGAATTGCGGAGATCTATGTATGCAATGAGGGATTGATAGATTAGTATAATTACGTTGTATTTTAATTGTTTCCTGTGATTGAATCGTTCATGCTAGATTTATAAATTAGGCCTGATTTGTATTTCTATTATCGCAATATTGAATCTGCTTCAAGAGGAGAGATTTCGTATAGGCTTTCAATCATTAGGCAGAGTGATCCTTGACCATGCGAGAGCGGCTAGGTGATCTTTGAGGGAGGTAATGTTCGAGAGAAATTACATGTGCCCTAGATAAATTGACTTATTAGATGTTTGTTATTCGTCCCTGATTTCCCGAATTGTATGCATAGTGATCCATAGTCCTAGTTCTTTGTTAATTGATTCATACCTTCATATTTAATTCTGTTATTTGCTTAGTTCAGTAAAATAACTCTTTTCATCTGATCTAGTTAGTATAATATTAGAATTCAGGTACAATAAGTATAACTTTCTCCCTGAGGATTCGATCCTGACTTCCCTGACTACTAGTTAGTGGACCTTAGGTTATTTTTGATTAGGTGATACGACTTTAGCCTGTCAAATTTTGGCGCCGTTGCCGGGGAGACGGTTTATTTTTATTTTGTCTGAATTATAGTATTACACTAACCTCTACTCTGAAGAACACCTTTTCTTTGGAGCATCTCACGTTTGTTTTAGTGTTTTTGATGTATGAGTAGGAAATTGAAATCCCCAAATCTCATTCCATTTCACCCGGAGATTGAAAAGACTGCTCGTAGACTCAAAAAGACAACTGAGCAAACCAAGTTGTCTGCAGGGACACCTTCCCAAAAGACACCTTCTCCACCATCTTCACCACAACAAGGATTCCCCGCCTCACCTATTACTGCTAGAATGGGTGACGAAGCTAAACCAACCTTCCGAGATTATGCACAACCATCTCCTGATAATGTGCCTACTGGGGTACGGTTGCCTACTATTGCTGCTGCGAACTTTGAAATCAAGTCTCATGTTCTGAATATGGTTCGGAATAATCGGTTTTGTTGGGTTACCATCGAAGACCCAAATCAACATTCGGCGGTTCTTACAATGTTGTGCTACTCGAAACAAGCCGGGTGTTACTCGCGATGAGATGAAGCTCATCCTATTTGGGTTCTCTCTGCGCGACAAAGCTCTATTTTGGTATAATAAGCTGCCTTCCACCATCACCACCTGGGCAGAACTCGCAAAGATCTTTCTCATCAAGTGGTACCCTTACCAAAAGACTGCAGATATGCGTCATGAGATAGTGACTTTCACCCAAGATCCTGGAGAGTCATTGTATGAAGCTTGGGAACGATTCAAAGATCTGCAACGTCTTTGTCCCCATCATGGTTTTGACCAATGGTATTTGTGCCATATTTTCTACACTAGAGTTGATGCAGATACGAGACGGGTAATTGATGGAGCTGCTGGTGGGTTCTTCATGGATAAAGCCATAGACGAAGGGTATGAACTTCTGGAGAAACTCGCTTCTAACCAAGCGTCTACTATCCGTTCTTCTATGACAAAGGGAGGCAAACATGATGTTGAAGCCATTTCTTTACTGACCGGGCAACTAGCTGCTCTTCACCAGAAGATTGATTCTTTGAAGCTAGGTAACAATTCCTCCCCTCGCATGAGTGTCAATGCTATGGCTAGTGTTTCTGGTTACAATGCTTTTATATGTGACACTTGTGGGGTAGCTGGACATAACTCTCAAGAGTGCCCCGCTCTCTCACATTCTAGTGAGCCAGTGCACGCATTACAATCCCAACACAAGCCCCAGTTCGATCCTTACTCCAATACATATAATCCTGGGATGAGAGATCATCCAAATCTCTCGTATAGGAGTAATAATGTGATGAATCCGCAACAACAACATTATCCTCAACAACAACAACAATATCAACCACAAGCTCCTCCTGGATATCAGAGAACTCAGTTTCAACAGCTTCACAACACACCTCCTTTAGACCCAACTATTGCTGAACTCAAAAGTCTCATGTTGCAGATGCAGAAAGGTATTATTTCCTTTCAAGCAGATACCAGGTCTCAATTTGAGAGCCTGCATGCTCAGAATAAGCTACAAGGGACACATAATAAGATGTTGGAGTCACAAATAGCTCAGCTGGCTAGTTCCTCTGCTAGTAGGTCATCTGGGTCATTACCTTCGCAACCAATGCAACCAAGGGACACCGCCAATGCTATCACCCTTCGCAGTGGAGTGCAGTACGATGCTCCGGCAATGCTAGAGGTGGAATCACCAATTGCTAAGCAACCACAAGAAGTGCATGAGGATGATGAACCTCAGGCAGAGCAAGGAGCTGCAGACAAGACTATGGAGGTGACTAAGGAGAAAACTGTGCCTCTGGTGATCAAGCTACCATTCCCCGAGCGGATGCTCAAGAAGAAGCTCGACCACCAGTATGGTAAGTTTTTAGAGGTGGTAAAGAATCTGCAGGTAACAGTTCCTTTTACTGAATTATTAAATCAAGTGCCTGCTTATTCTAAATTTTTAAAAGAACTGTTGATGAGGAAGCGGACTCTCAATGAGGTGGAAACTGTAGCTTTTACTGCTGAATGCAGCGCTCTTTTACAAAACCAGTCTCCACCCAAATTGAAAGATCCAGGGAGTTTTTCCATCCCCTGTCACATTGGCACCATATTTATTAACAAAGCTTTATGTGATTTGGGTGCCAGTGTGAGTGTCATGCCTCTTTCTATCTATAAGCAACTGAACATGGGTGAATTAAAATGTACTACCATTACTCTGCAAATGGCTGACCGTTCTGTGAAATACCCCCTAGGTATATTAGAGGACGTTCCTGTTAGAGTAGGTAAATTCTTTATCCCTGTGGACTTTGTTATATTAGACATGGCCGAAGACACTCAAATACCCATTATCCTTGGGAGACCTTTCCTCCACACTGCTGGGGCAGTTATAGATGCTAAACGTGGGAAACTGACACTGACTGTGGGAGATGATAAGGTTATGTTTAGCCTAAACAATGCCCCTAAAAGCCCAATGCTAGAGGAATCATGCTATAGTGTTGATGTTATAGATGAACCGATCCATGATTGCATGCCTCATTCCCCCTCCAGTGATACTTCACATGATGTGCTTGTCTTAGAGTCTATTGCAGGTGATGAACATTTTCTAACGGTCTTACAGACTCACAAAAAGACCATTGGCTATAGCACTGATGACTTGACAGGAATAAGCCCTGACTTTAATGAGCACCGCATTCATCTATATGAGGGCCACCACACTCGCATTACAGTCCAACGCGGGCTGCAAGAGGTGGCACAACATGCGGCTACTACACTGCTCGATGCAGGCTGATGGGCAGCTGACGTCCATGTCCCTTTCCTTCCCCTTGTTGCAATGAGGCCATTGCCAAGTTCAGCTTGGGGGGAGGACTTCTGTAAGTATTAGTATTGTTTTTCTTTTTTTTTACTACTTTTTAGGTTAGTTAAGTTAGTTTAATTGCTTTGAAAAAATAAAAAATCACAAAAATACGAGTTGAATACGAACAGATTGATTGCTTCCCTGTGCCCCGAACTTTGTTTTGAAAAAACGATTTAACTCTTTATACTGGATAATTGGGCGTTTGTGATTGGGATGTTGTGATGTGATCTCTGATTGCCTTGATCTTGAGTGGATTTTGTTGATAAAGCGCCTATTTTAACTGCATGCTTGAATTGGTTAGATTGTGATAATTCATTCTAGCCCTCAGATTTATGTCTATATCCGGTCTATTCTTGTGTGTTAGTTCCTCGTAGCATTCTTATCTTGGCTTTGGCATTGTACTCGTTGATTTCTGGTGACTTTAGACATGTGCTGTGATAGAGGCGTTCAATTGTTTAATCTTTAAGCCTCAGAGTTGTTTAATGAATCATTTTCCTCCCTAGCCCCGCTGAGCCTAATGACTTCTTTTTGGATCTATATTAAGCCACATTACACGCCTTGAGCCTTTACAATGACTATTGTCCCAAGCCTAGCTTGGGGGAGCATTTGTTAAGTTGATATTATATTGTGTGGTTGATTCCGTAGGGTGGTTGGACAATAATGATATGTTTGTACAAAGAAAAGAAAGAAATAGAAAAATAAAGTGAAAAAAAAAATGATAGTGAAAAATCTGAAAAATTTCCATGATATTCACTCATTAACTTTCAAAAGTGTTAGAAATTATGTTGAACGAGACAATTATTGGTTGGTTCGTGAAATTTCAGAGTTGGTTATTATCTTGGTTATGTTGTTGATGCCATGGGAGTTGTTTCGATCACACCTAGTCATACTAGTGTTTTTTGCTCCCCTTTCTTGGCTTTTCCACCACATTCCCTAAATAATTTCCGTACCTTTACCTGAGCCCCATTACAACCCTGAGAAAGACCTTTTGAGCACGTGTTTGATTGTTTATTGGAATAATACTGAGTCAATATGCCAAAGTTGAAGATTAAGTTTGTTATTTGAGTCGACCTGATTAGGATGAGCGATATTATACCTTTCTAAACACATGAGAGTGTGAGTGGGAAGGGCTATTATGGTTGGGTTGGTGAGCGATCGGGCACACATTTTGCCTGCCACAAAATTGAGAGGAGTGACACCTCGGTGAGCACCTTTTCAAGATTTGCATGATATGTAGGGCAGCTGCATTTGATAGTTTGCTTAAGTGATTGGTAGTCAGGTGATCTAAGCAACTGAACTTGAATTTTGCTTGCTTGAACGATTTTGAGTTGGAAATAATTGAGTTTAAAATTGCCTATCTAAGGGGTGAAGCAATCCTATTCTTATTCATGTTGTGCTTTGCTTGGGGACAAGCAAAGGTTTAGCTTGGGGGAGTTTGATGTTATGATTTTATATAGAGTTTTCCCCTTATATTTGAGCTAAAATGTGTATCAATGGTGCTCTTAGGAGCCATTTCACGCTAACTTTCTTCTTCTAGTTGTGGTTTTCTGTTTTATGATGATTTATAGGTATTGGGGAGCTTTTTCCCTATTTTCTACCGCTTTACGTCTACCACAATTGAATGGAGAGGTTCGAAGGCATATTTGATGAGTTCCGGGGTCCCGAGAATATTTTCCGAGGCCTTGGACAAAAGAAGAAGTGAATCCTTGGCGTCTGAAGCCAAGGGATGACTAAACGGTGCCTCGCCCAACTTCATCGGGCTCCTGACGCCCGATCGGGCGTCCATCACGGCCAAAAGATAGTTTGTTGCGGGCCCGATCGGGCTTTATCCGCCCTGTCGTTGTTCGGTGTCCGGCCCGATCGGGCGAGATGGCCCGACATCATCGGGCGTGTTCGTGCTCGAGTGCTTGCTGCGAAGTCCATCGCCCTGCTCGAGTGCCGAGTGTTGCGAGGTCCCATAGCCCGATAGCATCGGGCGGCCTAACCCGGCATCATCGGGCGCACTCACATGCCTCGCGTGCTGCTGTACGTGTCTCGCGTGCTGATCCTTGACGAAGTTCACTAGTCCGATAGCATCAGGCGGCATGGCCCGACAGCATCGGGCGGTTTCGTTCTTTGAGTTTTGCTGCTTCTTTGAGCCCGATTCTATCGGGCTGACTTGGCCCGATCGGGCGACTGATCCGCGTGCTCATTTAATGAGTTTCGGGCTACTTAGTATAAATAGGAAAATCAGACATATTTTATGGATCTGGTTTTTTTAGTCTTTAATTCTCATAGTTTTCTCTAGAGAGTTATTCAAGAACCCTAGTTTACTAGTTTTCACTTCGGATTCAAGATCAAACATTTGGATTACTTGCAATTTCAATATAGTTCTTCAATTTGGTAATTTTCTTTATTGCTCTCTTTATTATCGATTAGATTAATTTCTTAGTTATTCGCAATGATTCCAAGTATGAATTGTTATATTGATTTTGTTATTGTTTTCGCAAGCATGAGTGAGTAGTTTTATTTCTAGGATTGTGGAGATCTATGTATGCAATGAGGGATTGATAGATTAGTATAATTACGTTGTATTTCAATTGTTTCCTGTGATTGAATCGTTCATGCTAGATTTATAAATTAGGCCTGATTTGTATTTCTATTATCGCAATATTGAATCTGCTTCGAGAGGAGAGATTTCGTATAGGCTTTCAATCATTAGGCAGAGTGATCCTTGACCATGCGAGAGCGGCTAGGTGATCTTTGAGGGAGGTAATGTTCGAGAGAAATTACATGTGCCCTAGATAAATTGACTTATTAGGTGTTTGTTATTCGTCCCCGATTTCCCGAATTGTATGCATAGTGATCCATAGTCCTAGTTCTTTGTTAATTGATTCATACCTTCATATTTAATTCTGTTATTTGCTTAGTTCAGTAAAATAACTCTTTTCTTCTGATCTAGTTAGTATAATATTAGAATTCAGGTACAATAAGTATAACTTTCTCCCTGAGGATTCGATCCTGACTTCCCTGACTACTAGTTAGTGGACCTTAAGTTATTTTTGATTAGGTGATACGACTTTAGCCTGTCACATGACCCCAAGCAGAAGAGGGTAATTTTAATCTCATTATTAATGGTCTTGTAATTAATTGTAGTCTCTTGATTAATGATTCAGCAAGACCATTTTGTGTATGTACATGAGGCATAGGGTGCTCTACAATAATTCCAATAGACATGCAATAGTCATTAAAAGTTTGGGATGTAAATTCCCCAGCATTGTCTAATCTTATTATCTTTATTGTGTGGTTTGGGAATTGAGTTCTTAATCGAATTATTTGAGCCAAAAGTTTTGCAAAAGCAACATTTCTACTTGACAAAAGGCTCACATGTGACCATCGAGTAGATGCATCAATTAATACCATGAAGTAGCGGAATGGTCCGTGTGCAGGGTGAATAGACCCACAAATATCTCCTTGTATTCTTTCTAAAAACGTTGGAGATTCAGTGGCAATATTATTTATGGATGGTCTGGTTATCAATTTGCCAAGTGAGCATGCAGAGCATGATAATTCATTTGACCGAGGAATTTTGACATTCTTTATAGAGTGCCCAATTGAGTTTTCAATGATTCCATGCATCATTCCTGTGCCATGATGGCCTAATCGATCATGCCACAGAGTAAATGATTTTCTGTTATCTAACTTCTGGTTAGATATCATATTAATTTCAATCGGACGTATATCTATGCGATATAGTCCCGAGGAAATTGTTGGCAATTTTTCATCGATGTATTTCTTGCCGCATTTTTCTGCCGTGAAAATATAAATTCCTCTTGGTTCACTGTCATCGTTTCCAAACGGTAACCATTTTGACGTACATCTTTGAAACTTATGAGGTTTCTTCGAGATTTACTCGAATATAATGCGTCATTGATTATTAATTTTCTCCCATTTAGAAATATAATGCAAGCTTTTCCAGAGCCTTCAATTAACTTGGCTGTCCCAGAGATTGTGCTAACATTTGCTTGGAATATTGTAAGTTTTAAAAAATACTCTTTATTTTTCAATATGGTGTGTGTTGTCCCACTGTTGAGAAGACATTGTTCTTTGGATCCAACTTCTGGTAAATTCATATCTTCATAAATCATAAATATGATGATCAGTATAAGAAAATGCATATTTTATTAATAATCAAAGAGGGAATACATTAAAGTGAATATTGAAGCAATTTAAACAAACTAAGCATATTCATGCATTGCTATTTAGACAAAGTTGTTTTCAGTTTCATCATCATCCATGAAAAAATCAAAACATCAAGGTTGGGCATGGATGTAGTAGCTTCATTAATAAAGTTTGCTTCAAACATTTTCCCCTTTGTTCTTTATTGAAGCTTGATATAGGTTTATCAAGTGTTTGGCAGTACGACATGTGCGACCCCAATGCCAGTCATGCCACATCTGTGGCAAGTGTCTTTTTCTTTGTAGGACGTCTGCCTCTGATTTCCAGATGATTGTCCCCAATTTTTATCAAAAATTTTAAAATTATTATTTCTTGGGGAAAATCGGCCTCTGCCACGTCCACGCCCTCGGCCACGGTAATTACCACGTCCTCTCCCATGACCGTTGTAATTACCGCGTCCACCCCTATGTATAGCATTCGCTTCTGGTGGATCAGAGCTTTCTATTGCATTTATTTCATGGGTGACTGAAGACTCTGTAGGTCTAAGATTATGATTTTTCAGCAAAAAGATCATTATTTTGTTCAGCCACAAGTAGCACTGAGAATTGAGATTAGCTCAGAGTATTTTTTTGAAAGCTCTTAACCTGTATTGTTGTGCCAATATTATATTAGCGTGGAAAGTGGAGAGCGTTTTATCTATCATCTCCTCTTCCGTGATGGGATGATCACAATATTTCAGCAATGACACAATTCTAAACAATGTTGAATTGTAATCACTGACTGTTTTAAAATCCCGGAATCTCAGATTGGTCCAGTCAAAATGTGCCTTTGGGAGGAGCACATTTTTGTGATGCCCATATCTTTCATTTAGGCTATCCCATAGTTCTTTGGGGTCCACTACAAGTAGATATTCAGTTTTTAAACTGTCATGTAAATGATGCCTAAGAAGGACTAAGGCTTTTGCCTTTTCTTATTCAGTCGCTATTTTAACTGATGCGACTGATGTAGTTGTATCCCCTTGTAGGTACCTTTAATTGCATGTTCCAGTCCTTGGGCCTTTAAATTAATTTGGGCGTCCACCGTCCATTCTAAAAACTTTTGCCCAGATAGGTCTAGTATGTTAAATTGTCTTTTCACTAGATCTCCCGTTTTTTACTTTAATTTTTTTTCCGGTAGCAAACTCGTGTAGAGAGAAGATACTGATAGAATTATATCAGTAGAATGTATTATACATGAATGAGCAAATTCACTTCTTATAATGAAGGTATTTATAGGCAAAAATTTCACTATGTACATCTGCACAAGTTCAACAATGCAGCGAATGAAAGAAACTTTCCCAACATGCATTAAATGCATGTCAGTGATGTCAGGTGAAAGTCCATTTCGGTGGACTTCACTATTACCACAACAGTGAACTTCAATGTTATCACAACAAATTATAAGTTATTGTTCGATAATTTTAGTTAATATCAACTATGTCATTGAATAGAATCTAAAATATAATGAAGGCCTTATAGCATGTCTTATGCTTTACTACGCGCGAGTGTATTTACTATATACTCGAGTGTAGCGTATGACTATTTGTTTTGCTCATCTAAAACTTTTTTTTCATAACCGTGGATGTACCGTGAGCACGGAATACCTATGTGTAAAATAAAAGTTGTGTTTGCACGCTATATTTGTATACCACAATATTACCGATTACGTGTTACTTCGTGTAATATTTTCTCATTTGCACCTCATGTGTAGTTGTATCAGGCTTCATGTTTGTTGGACTCGAAGACATGTTTGAGCTTGAGTCCACATATTGTCTATTGCCTTATTGGTTTTGACTTGTAATGCTATTCGACTTCACAAGTGGTCAAACTCGTCCCCTTTCTCATGGGTATGATCAAGATTCATTCTCATATGTCCTCTATTTTTTATTGGTTGCAACTTGTAATATAGTAATTTTTTTATGTTATCCAATAATCCAATATTCCAATGTATAACTTGAATCACTATTAATTTTCAACAATATATTAACAAAAATTATGAAAGGTTTTATTTTGGCAATACGTTGTGGCAAATACAACAAGATTTAACAACATTATTTATACTAATAGAAATATAATGGTATATATTTATGAGTTTTTGACCCCTTGCCAACCAAAAACTAACATGTTATGCTTATGACTAAAAACGTCTAACAAGGTCTTCTAGAATAATGCAAGGCAAAAACGTATGACTATTTTGGTGTATGGAAATTTGGAATGCTCCCTCCATCTCTATTAGTTGATGAAATACAAAAATAGTCGTGAATGTGAGAGTAAATGTTGGTCTCATATGGTCATTTTTTTGTACGAGGCAACCTCTTGGGAACATCCCAACAAGAAAATTGGGGTAAACAAAATGGGATGGAGTGAATAATTCGTTATATGAGTTGCAAAGTGATTTAACAGCGGCAATTTCAGCAGCAGCAACCCAGCAACAGAAGATATTCCCAAAGGCTAAAGCACAAGCCATGCATTGCTTATAATCAAACTTTTTTTTTACATAATTGCAATTTGACATCACTCCAGTCTAGAACCTTTACTGCTCAACAAACAGCTGCACAAAGCCTAGAAAGATTGCATTAAATTAGGAATAATCATCACCTTATGATACTACCATCAGAAAATCAATTATCAATTTCTTCAGCAATCCCAGATTTGTACTGAAAAATCAGGGGGTAGGGGTACCCGCGTTCGAGTCCTTAGATTTGTTCTCGTCAGACGATGGCCTCTCTTCTGACTCAGACGGCCTGATTTCCTCAATCATTCTAACAACATCATCCATTTTAGGCCTCATATCAGGCACTCTAGCTACACAAGCCAATGCTATCTGCAACATATGCACCATTTCCTCTTCCGCATTTGGACACCTAAGCAACTCAGATCGAACACCTCGAAGTCCATTCTTCTCTCACCACTGATCGCACCCATCTCGGGAGATCAATCACATCGTTGTGTCCATGACTAGTCTTCAAAGGAGCTTTCCCTGTTAAGATCTCCAGGAGAAGTACTCCAAAACTGTACACATCAGATTTTTGACTAGCTTTTCTTACTTCGATCACTTCTGGAGCATGGTACCCTATGCTCCTCGAGGTGATGCCTTGGAAGTTCATCAATAGAGGCAACCCAAAATCGGAGATGCAACCTTCATAATCTTGTGAAAGGAGAACATTAGAGGACTTTATGTTTCCATGGATAAATTTTCCACCGGCCTCGGAATGGATGTGAAGTATTCCTCGTGCAGCCCCTAGTGCAATTGCAATTCTAGAATTCCAGTCCAAGGGAGTCTTCCCGTTGTAGCCATAGCCTGAAAGTTCAGTAAAGGATACACTGAGAATGAGCAAAACGATAGCTGCATAGTATAATTTGCAAAAATAATCTTAGACATTTGCTATACTCTGCCAATATTCCTATATTAGTCACAATCTAGATCTTGAAATGTTAGAAGCATAGAGTCAGTAAGTGGAATTTTTGTAACTTTATTTGTGGCACCCACTACTCTCCTATTTCGCATTTAAATTTCTAAAATTTAGGTATCTATAGTTACTTGCAGAGGGAAGAGAGGGTCAAGGGATGCATACCATGCAAGGAGCGCACTTAAGGCGCCACCGTGTATGAAGTCATAGACCGTAAGTTTTTCATCCTTGGAGAAATAGTAAGCCCGAAGAGGCACGAGGTTTGGATGTTGACCAACCTTGCTAACCATCTCCATTTGCTGCTCGAATTCCCGCTTGCCAATCCCGACCTCCTTGAGCCGTTTTACCACCACAACAATTCCCTCGTCCAAAATAGCTTTATATGCTGTTCCATAGCTCCCTTTCCCAAGAACTTCTGCCGAAGCCCTAAGTAAGTCCTCAAGATCAAAATTATAAGAGCAGCCTCCAAAGAAGACCAATTTGTTCTTCTCAGCAGTCTGCACACCACTCCCAAAGTCTTCCTTTGGCAACTGGTTTTTGCTCTTCTTGACATTAGCTTCTTTCCCCTTATCAGAATCACTACCTCCTGTACGTCTTCTCTTGGCGACAAAGATAGTAAAATCATTACTACTGCAAGAAGCAGCACAGCAGAGCCGCCTATTACAATAGCAACGATGGCCCCTATACTGAATTTTGTCCTATTGCCATCTTTGCTTACAATAGGAAGAGTTGGAGCCAGTGATGGCCCATTCAAGGAGCAATCTTCCAGAGGTGGTCCACATAAGGGATTTCCCAAAAACGATGAGCTTGGGAACTTCTGAAGTGAATCCGGGATTTCACCATTTAACTTGTTGTCGCTTACATTTAATAGCTTCAGCCTTGGGGGATTAAGATCAGGGATAGACCCAGAAAGCATATTATCTTGGAGATTTAACACAATAAGCCTTGTCAAGTTGTTAATAGTTGATGGAATATTTCCAGTAAAGGAGTTGAAACTTAAATCCAACACCATAAGTCCACGAGAAAGAGATTTCGGAATGCTCCCTGAGAAGTTATTTGATTGAAGGAATAAGGAATGAAGAGATGATAAACAAGGAATGTCAGCAGGAAGTTCCCCATTGAGGCTGTTTGATCGTAGACTTAGAACTTCAAGTGCGTCTAGTTTCCCAATGGTACCAGACGGTATTGAGCCAACGAGCCCAATTCCTGGGAGATGGAGAGCAATAACACGAGTTCTTTCAGTATTGCATGTAACACCAGCCCAAGTGGTGCAAATTTCAGAGGGAACATTCCAGTTGAGCTTTCGTCCATGTGGAACATTAGCAGCAAAGTTAAGAAGTGCTTGCCTGTCTGAGGTTAAGTCAGCACAAATGAGGGGAAGGATAGCAACTAAATAAAGAAAGATAAATATCTCTAGTAAGAAGGATTGAAGCTTCATGATGAAGTTTTCTGCCGAAGCTAGTGATTCCAAGACGAAACCATGAAGTGGTGTTGTTATTCTGTCTCAATGAGAAGTGCTTCTATGATTGATACAGCATATGAAGGAAGAGGTTGACAGGAACACCGATCAGTGAATAATGCAAAATCAATTATTAGAAAACAGCAAAACCAATAAAGAAAAATCACTTTCAGCATGCATTATGCCTCAAACTTAAAACTCACTCAGGCATACAACATAACCGCCTCGTAAAAACGGTTTTGTTGTCGAGTTCGGATGAAAAAGGAAAGTGTTCCATGTTCAACCCCGACAAAATATAACTATGACATCAGTAATATATCTTCACTATTTGATAATATAACTTTAGCACTCCCCTCATACCAATTCATATATCTTGCTTCTTATTTCGGTCGACGAATATATTGGACAACAAGTTACACTTCTCTAGGATAGACCAACACAAAAAGCAGCTGACTAACGGGCCAAAAGAGTATCTTATAAGATATTATGCATTTAACAATATTACTTAACAGCGGAAATCTGCTCTAGAGTCTAGACTGAATCTGATCAAACCAGTTACTTCATCTTTTCATATTGCTCTGGGCTAAGATTCCCTGTAATAATGATTTACAAACAAAGCATAGAAAATTCTTTGGTCTAGTTTCACATATATAAACTTTGAAGCAGAATGTTTTCTGTAATTATATTAAGCTAGGACCTCCAAATCTTTTCTCTCAATGATTCTATCATACAAGGGCGATAATATACTAATTATACAAGTTACTCTACTTTTTATGCTATGAAGTATTAACATCTTGCACTGGAAAAAAGCAATTATACATTTACTTAGCTTAAGTATAACTTCCCATATATTACAGTAAATAAATAAGAATATGCTTTAATGGTTTAAGAGAATCATCTTCAAGTAAGAGGTTGAGAGTTGATTCTTATCCAACTTTAGTGCCCTCTTTTCCAAACACAAAAACATAAGATATTCGGATAATTCGAGGCGAATTTATTATAACATTTTCAAAAATTTAAAGTGATATAACACAGTGCTTCAGGAATCTATACTTCTATATATATATTGAATGCTCCTAATTTATACAATGCTGTAAAGTTTAAAAGCAAACTCTAAAGAAAAGAAAAGAGATCAGAAAGAATCCAATGCCCTTATAAGCAAAAAAGCTAAAGTGGAAACCATACTTTGCCATGCAAAGAAAAATAAAGTATGAAATGCTTTTCCTCAAAAAGCCAGTTCTTCTTATATAGACAAGCTTAAAACATGGCCCTTAATTATTGATTTTGAATCTTTATCTAGACTACTTAATTACTTATTAGCTAAGTACATGCTTCTGCACTATTATTAATTGTAACCACATGATTTTCCTTATTTATAAACAGATAAATTAGGGGGAAAATAAAGGAAAAAAAAGTGAGCTTCATTTTTGCCTAATTGTATAAGAAAAGGAAAATATAACACACTCATAATTTACCTCAATAATCCACAAAGCAAATCAACCATTAAAAAGACATTTCAATTGATTGACAAGTCATGCTACATTCTCCTACTATATATTTTGGCATCATCTAAATATATAAAACTAATAAAAGGATGAAACAACTTTGGAGTATAATGGGACAAAAATAAAGAGGGAATTAATACAAATTGAAAAAGAGAGAGAAATAGAAAGGGATAGTTTGCCTCAGCTTAGCTATCACTATGTGGTTATTCACTCTATTTTCACTATAGTGTTAGTTCAGCAATTTGGAAAAATTTACTTCTCTACTCCTTCATAATATATTTCCATTTTTGTCCAAATGTATATTTTAATTCCACAATTTAATTTAGAAATAAAAGTTTTTACTTCATGAGCTAATTAGTCATATATTTAATCTTTTTTCACCATTATACAATTCTCTCCTAAAATGTTTTTTTCCACAACATTAATTGTTTATCATTCATTTTTTAATTCTCGTAAAAAATGAAATAAGCTATATTATGGCAAGTAAGTTAAAGATAAGTTCAACAATTTGTCAGATAAAAACTAACATTGAATACAAATAAGTTCAAATATGTCAAAAATAAGTTGAATAAAATACACGCGTAATGTAGCCAAGATGCTTGTGGGAATGTTAATTTCTCTCAAAAAATAAAATTTTAAAATATTACGAAAACACTTCTATTATGAATCTAATAATAAGGTTTTCAAATTTTATACCAAAATCATTTGAGAAAAAACAGTGCCTTGCAATCAAGGATTTCAAGCCTTCAAGGTGCATATATACATAGCGAGTAATATGTTTCATATAATTTGATTTGCACTGTTATAATTACAAAAAATAAAAAAACCCGCTCTTTTTTTTTCATTTCGATAACTACAACTTACTAATGTAATAAATTTCTTTTACTCGATAAAAATTTTATTTCCATGAAATAACAAGTAAATGATTTTCCTTTGTCCTACAACCTGATTTACATCAAACATAATCGTACAAGTGCTTATGAGTTATGACCGTATTTAATTATTCCATAATAATGTACGCATTCTTTCTTTCAAAAAAATAAAAAATGTACGCATTCTTAATTTTTGACCGCAACAAGACTAGCCGTTAGTCTTTTTTCTTTTTTCTTTTTTATAGAGCCACTAAACAAATCGTTAATGCATGTAAGTTTAAAACCTAAGTTATGCATTATGAAACAAACTTCACTCAAACTTCTTAAATCCAAATTCAGAAACAAAAATAAATTCACTCAAACATCTAAAATCTAAACACAAAACATAATAAAAAAAAATCAGCAAATATTAGTATAACCGAATAAATCTGAAATTCACTCTGACCCAACTAAATCCACAATTTCCCAAACTCACACATAATTACAGTCAAATTTACACAAATAAGCAAAAACCCAGAAGAAATATATTGTTATAATAGTAATACTAGTCTTATATGCACGTGATGCGAGCGAAAGTAAGTACAACAACAACAACAAAAAGCAGAGAAAGAATGAACCTTGAGGAGAAGCAGAGCAACCAAAAGAATGTTGAGAAATTAACCCAGAAAATGTAGTGAGAAAAAAACAAGCGTTGTGTTTGTAAGTGAGATTTTTTTGTTTGCAAAAAATGGGATTTAATGGTTAGAAAATGACAAGCGTCGGCAAAACCAAACCTTGCAAAGAGTACTAAAGATGTGAAGAATTTAGCATTAATTGAGAAATTCTTCTCTCTCTTTTTTCTTATTAAAGACCCAACTACAAAGAATGAGAAACCCTTCAATTCTCACTCATTAATAGAAAGAGAAAGAAAAAAGAGGGAATTTTTATGAGAGAATAAAAAAGATGGCCCAACAAACAAAAAAAAAAGTTGGGAAAAAAAGAAGAGAGAGAAAGAAAAAGTAGGAGAAGTTGGGATTAGCAGAAAATGGTAAAGTGGGGGAGAAAAAGAAAGTAGTGGTATTATAGTAATAGTAGTAGAAGTGTAGTACTGTAGTAGTGTAGTGTGAAGTTTTTAGACTAGTCAAATAAAAGAGTAAAAGAGTGGAGTACAGTGAGTGATAGTGAAGTTAGAAATGTTGGGATGAGCAAAAGCTTCAGTTATTTTGTGTGCAGAAATGGGAGCAATTGCGGATTTGCTGCGGTGTTTGTTCAGTTGTGGGCTTTTTTTTTAAATACTTTCATTATTCTTATTTACCTCGAGATGATCATAACCGTTATTTGCTTCACAAGGAATAATCTCCCTTCTAATTTTTGTTTAACCGCTTTTTTTTTGTTTTTACAAAGAGGACTACTACAATTAGGAACGTCTTCTCTCAAATCTAATGGTATAATATGGTCTAAGTACTCAAGCCTATGAATCTATGATGTTGTCTAATTTTAAGTTATGTATATTTTTTGAAGAGTACTCAAGCCTATGAATCTATGATGTTGTCTAATTTTAAGTTATGTATATTTTTTGAAGAGATATGGCCGATAAGACTGATAAAATCGCGGCGATTTCTTCTACGCGATATACATGTCGATGTGGTCGATGTCACAAAGCTGCATTAGGCGCCGGATGTCCTCAATGATTATGTGAAGTTGCCGAGGTGTCTGGAACTTTCCATGTACACAATTAATGATGAGTAAACTGTCGCCCTCAATTCATAGTATTGCATATCCATGTGCAATTGCTAGTTGAAGACGTTATGGAGAATCATTGCTTCTATTGTTAGTGGTTGGAGTAACGATTGTTGAATGCAACTGTTTGTAAAACATCCCCATAAGAATTTAGAATAACGAGGCCATCTGACAAATGATTATATTTTGTGGATCCATAAAAGTTCAATTTATATAGGTTAAGGGCAGGGGGTTTCCATCAATGAAGATTTGACTGCTATTTGTTTCAAGGAGTGCTATATTTTTCTAATAAGTTGAATGTTATTTACTATTACATTAAATTAAAAGGAAAAATAAATGGGTTTTGCTATATACATATATTAAATTGGTAGTATATGTACTTCTATTGTAGCATGACAACATTATGTGTATCTTGTTGTTACTCATTTTTGCGATCTTTTTGGTATATGATAATAAACATTAAACAATGGCTATCTTAATTAATTTAAAGTAATTTTGTAAGGAATATATCATTTATAATGTTCGTGGTAATAGTTGTCCACCTCCAAACATTTAGTTTCTTCACATGATTTCATTATATTGTCCATTACCGGGTTCCAAAAAGGTGATATTGAATGGTAGTGAAAAACTTAGGATTGAAAAATGTACTTAAGGTTGAAATTTCATTAGCATGAACATTGGCAAAGGATTTACCTTGTAAATTTACACTAAAATTCTCGCATTACATTACTATCATTTATCACCATGTATCAAATGGACTATTAGAGTTATGTGTAACATTTCTCCACAAATAGGTTAATGGATCTATTGAAGACATAAATAGTGAGATAGTCTATCAGCTCCCAAATGTTTTCACACTAGGGTTGGGTCCTAAAATAAGTTCTTTTTTAGGCCTTGAAGGTTATATATGTTCATTTCACACATACAACGTAAGTCTTAGTTGGTTGAGACGGTAAATATATAAATTGAATGTATATATTACTTGGGAAGTAAAACACTCATATAATAAAGTTGTCTACCTAACATAAACGTCGGAATTAGTGAAGTACTTCCAAAAGAGGCGAAGAAGATTTACTTGTCAACAACATATGAATGTGTGTACCTATTTCCCCTAGGAGAGTACTTCCTAAGAAAGAAAAATCTTAAAAGTTATTACTTCTTATTTACATATTCAAATTTAGGAGAATATATCATCACACCCTAAGAATAGTTGCTTAATGAAATATGATAAATCAGACAAGATCAATTAATATAGAAGGAAAAACTATGTTTTTTAACTCAAGAATAGAGTGTGAAACTGCTTTTGGAAGCCTAATTCAACTTCCATTAAACCGCTATGTTTGGGCCTTATTTATCTGTTTCCTAAGTTGCAAAACTGTTTTAGGAGTTTGTGCAAACACTACCTTAGTTCCATGGAAGTAATCAAGTAAACACCTCTTCTACAGATTAATAATGAAAATAAGCTAGTTTTAAGTATTGAAATTAGATCCTTCGAACAGTATCTCTTGGAGGTACTCCACCAGTAAAAAGAAACAACTAAATAAGCGTTAAAGCGACAATTTGCCGTCGAGGTTACGCCATTCATTGTCCGTTTGACTATATTGACTCTTTGAGGTTGCACATAATCATCAAAGGGTCATGCCACATGAAGTTTGAAACATAGATATGCGATTTTTGTCTAGAATAATGTTAAGAAAAATTATGTGCAATTGATGTACTATCCAATTTTTTTCCAAGATGTATCATTGGCAGTTTACATTATTATTTGTTTTATGTTTAGGCAGCACAAATAATTTCATATGATAAAAGAAACTTTATATTTTGGCACATCTGGTGGATCTAGATGATAACATGGAAAAAAAGTTTTTATTTATAATTCACACTTGATCTAGTAATAGCTTAAAAAAATTATGTTTGCTCATTTCTTTACTAGCTTTCAAAATCGTGTGATGCACAAGCTAAAACTGAACATAAAAATTAACTTTAAAAATTCATTAGTGATACCAAAAACATGTAGCCACGTTTTCACAATCACAAAAAATAAAGCTCAATAGTTTAGAAATTTTCATCATATTATCTATCTTCTAACCTCTATGATATTAATGATCATATATTTGAATTTTTCAGCATAGTGGTATGATTATACCACCGCTTTTTGGTTCGGAGGAGCTGAGGTGAAAAAGGATGTCAACAGAAGACATTATGATAAATTTGAATTTGTGTCTCACTATGATGAAATCAGCAAATGAGAATTATTGATTAGTGTTTGATTTGGAGACCATATTGATTGTACATCATTCATGGCAACTAGTCTCCAGAACATTGAGCTTGGACTTGAAGGTCAAAGGTTTCAACCACTCCACAAGTTAACATGGTAGTTTAGAGTTTAGACCATGTTATCAATTTAAATCAGGTAAACAGTGTTCATAGTCATTACTCATTAACGTGGTTGTTACTTGTTACTTGTTGCTTGTTAGTGCGTTGAGCGGGCCCAATGTCAGGTGTGTTCTATTTAATCTTTTTTAATTAATTTTAGCTTATATTATTTTTTTAGAATTTATCTGAATTGGGTCAGAACTTATTAAAATTTATTGAAGCTTATCTTCACTTTTTTATACTAATCTGAACTAATTTAAACTTATTTGAGCTCAAATTTTTTCTAAAATAAGTTGAACAGAGTCGTAGTACCTCCGTGTCGAGACAATGGCTAAGCATGACCCACAACAGGCTGTCTGGCTTGGTGTCATATCATACCATCTTAATTCTTAAGTTAGATCTTAGTACATACTTTGAAGTTTGACCTACCAGTTTAGTGGATCTAGCTCATACGAATACTCTTTTTCTTTTCCTTTTGAAAGTAGTTATTATATGTAAAAAAAATTAGTTGCTGATTTTCAGTAGTTTTAAATGCAATTAATGTTTTTTACATTTCTAATTATATCTTAATCTATAAATAATTAATAGAATTTTAATACATGCATATAAAATACCTCGTATCTGGATCACGAGTAACTTTTTTTTACTACCCATTGTATCTCATGTCGTGTAATTCTCCCAAACCCTCAACTCAAACATACCCATATCTTCATGTCAGCGTGTCTTGAATCTAAAGAGGGTTGGTTCGTAATCTAAATTACCAATTCTAGAGCATATTGCCAACTAACTAGTACTCCATTACTTATTAGTAATAGTGTGAAAAAGACCTTGTTAATGACACCATAACAGAGCTTAATAATCGAGCCAGGACATAATTTTGTATGATAGGGACACTTAAAGAAGACAGGCCTCCCTATCACCTGCTTTGCTTCACGCCTGTTCGGGAGTTTAACTCGTCTCTGCTCGCCTACATTCTCTTGGTTCACTATCGTGAAAAAAACAAATTACAATAGGACAGCATTTGTATCTTTTCTTCCTATGAGAATCGTGCTCCATTCCTTTCCACCTTTTGTTATACTATAGTCTTATTTGGTAAAGAGAAATATGGGGTAAAATTAGAGGTTTTGTTTTCCGTATTAGAGGATTTAACTAGTTAATCCTCTAATTTAGGTGTTTGGTAAAAAGAGGTTTCAATTAGCTTATAGAGCCCAAAAAGTTCTTTATGAAAAAGTTGGGGAATGAGCTTTTTGACATTAGAGGTTTGAGAATGAGTGGAGCAATTACATTTATGTCATAAATTTGTTAAAAATCACATTAATAAATAATAAAAGGTACAATAATAGATTATGCACATGTCCTTATTGGTCATCTTACACAATAACGTAGTAATCAACTATCAGCTACTTACCAAACACCTTTATACAAACTACTAATCTAATCGCCTAGTCAAATCGCCTAACAAATTATCAGCCTAATACAACCGCCTAACAACTAACAGTTATCCGCTAATTGCCAAACAAGACCATCTATTAAGGATTCTATTGGGTTAAAATCTCTCATAAGTCAATTTGGCCCGGATTAATGGGCTCCGGTGCTACACATTCAGGGGGGAGGAGTTCCCTTTTTCCATAATACCGCTAATAAGGATTGAACCTTAACCTTGAGTTTGAGAAGTGTTCTCCTTTTCATCAGGCCAAACTTATGTATAAGAATGTTAGTTAATATATCCTCTGGTATTAGTTTAGGTTACCTGGTTATTTGGGCATAAAGTTTTAGAAGAAATAGGTATCTAACTCATATAAGGGAAGAGAAAATATTAATTAATTACATGTTGTATTAAAATTAATGTTGTCAGCCAAGAGAAATATAGAATGAGAAAAACTTTATTGTAAAGATAATCATATAAAATCGGTAGAAAAACAGAAAAAAAAATAAAGAAGTGAGTAAACTGTAAACTAAGAAATGACAACCCAAAAAAAAAGTGCGTAAACTAATAAATAAATTGAAGTCGGGTTATATAAAATTGTAATTTGTGTATGTAAGACATTTCTCAACATTATATAAGAAGTATACAAGTAAGACATTTCTCAACATTATAAAGAAGAATATTATGAAAAATTTTTATTTAAAATACAAAGATATTGGAATCAATATATTCAAGTAAGATAAAAGAAGGAACAAAGCTAGAAAAAAGCCAATGAAAAGATTAGAGAAAAATACTATCATATTATATCTCACTTAACGCCCTATAATTTCCTACTAACGCCCTAAATACGTATAAAATATGTTATTTTTATACTTTTCATTTCTTTTCTCACTTTTTCCCCTCCCTCAAGGCCTCACTTCCCCTTCCCCTTCTTCTTCCACACCACCACCACCTTCAAGCCCCATCACCACCTTCAAGCCCCATCACCACCACCACCTTTAATAATGCTCATAAGAGTAGATGAAGGATGACAATAGTCGAATATTTAGTTTAATTTTCGTGCAGCAATCGACCAACTCAAGTTCTTCATACAGTAACATTTTTCTTTTGTTTTTCTTAAATTATCAACAGACGCCCATCACTACCACCATCTTCTTTGTTTTTCTTCTTCCCATCACCACCACCATCTTCACTTCCATCACCACCCTTCTTCCACCCTTCTTCCCCCCTTCTTCTTTCCTCTGTTTTTTTGATTTTTTAAAAAAAATAAAAAATGGAGGCGTCCACCATGACGCCCCACCACCGGTGGAGGCGTCCATGGCAGGCGCTCCACCACACCTCCCTTATTTTTTTTTATTTTAAAAAATTTCAAAAAAGAGGAGTAGGTTAATTCCATGGTGGACGCCTCCTCTCTTTTTTGAATTTTTTTTAAAAAAATCATCCCAGAAATAGATTAAAGCTGATAATTGAAGGAGAAGATGAAGAGGATAGAGAAGCAACAAGCAAAAGGGGTGATCTTTTAGACCCAATTCGGGTTGTCCCATACAATGAATTCGGGTTGAAGAGGAGAGAATTCAGTGAAATTGAGGGTTTTAGAGTGACACCTCTCATTTCCAAACCCATTTTTGTTGGCAGACTCCGGAAATTGATGGTGGCTCTAGTGGTGGTGGTAGGGAAAGGGAAAGGGAATGGGGGAAGGGAAGAAAAGAGAAAAGAAAAGGAGGTATAAATATACAGTATAAAAATACTGTATTTAGGGCGTTAGTAAAAAATATTAGGGCGTCAAATAGCAAAACCCATATTTTTATGATAGTAAAAATCATTATGGTGAATTGGGTATACGGCTGTATAGATGTCGACATTTTTGCACTTCTCTTTGTCTCTCGGTCTCACACATAACTTTAGCAAATTTTACTTCAATACCAGTCTTTCAAAAAAAAAAAGTGATGTAATATGAATGACAATTGTTGTACACAAAATAATAAACATTGTATAGTAAAAGTTTACTAATGTTAATTTAAAAAAAATACTAAATTTCGGCAACGATATGAACAATTTTATATTCCTCCTATTAGGTCACCACCATGAAAGAAAAATACTCAAAATGGAGGGCAATGTGGGAATCACCAAAGTATAATGAGACAGTTTTTTTGGCAATATTATGAAGTATATGAAGATCCATAAAAAAGTGGGCCACGTTTTGGACTGTATATTTCTTTCAAGTATTCACTTACATTTAGTACAAAATTTTGTCCGCTACTTCACTGATAGTGTTTAGCCTTCATAATTTATCTCTAAAGGTATTGACAGCATTTCCCTAGTTGAGCTAGTATATTTCTAAGATTTGGTAGTACTTTGACAATAGGGGTTGGTTGGTCTTGCCTGTTCTTAGTTTCAATGTTGTAAAACGAGGACTACCCAAATAGATCACAATAGCACCATAGGTATCGTTAAGACGTTCAGGGTTGTAGCGATACATACCCCTAATATCGTACCTGGGAATCGGGATTGAGTCATTAACCGTCTTTGTTCAACGGCGAACAACTCTAATAAGTCCTACAAATCTGATAGCAGAAACAAATCTGAATCTTGAACTGTGGGATAAATACAAGTGCAGGAATCCCTAACTTGGACTTGGCAAGAAAAAAACCAGTACATGTTCAAGGATCTGAATTGGCCATTGTCTGAAGTGTTGATTTAATTCTAACTATGATATCAATACCGGTGTCGAAATTCCAAGAAGCCTATACAAGCACTTGAAGCAATAAAAAGTGTTCATAATCATGAACAGAGATTGGGGTTAAGCTTGAGTCCCCCTCTAGTCAAATAATCACGTCAATTCTTAAAAGGAAAACATAACCCTATTGCAGAAGCTAAATAATTACGTTCATCAATACGCTGCTTCACTTCACAGAAAATTCCCAGAACCGTAGCAAAGTTCTATTGCAGAAACTGAAATACTGAAATTTGACCCAAGTCTTCTTTCTATCTTTTAGATTCCTACAAGGGCCTACACCTTAAGCTGAAGATGCTTGAAGAGTAGCACCAAACTCCCACACCAAAAGGAAAATGGAGTCTGATCGAGCATCAAATGGCAAACCCATGACTATATATTCAAGATCATTAAGCCAATCTCTTACGTCTTTGTCCAAATACACAAATCAATTGGTTTTGTCAAGCTAGCTATATGCTGTGTACTGTCAACTATTTCAACATAAGGTGGCAAGAAAAAAAATCTTGAGCAGTTACGCATCCAGGGACCCTAACGAAAATAAACGCCTCAAGAGTTCCATAGAGATTACTTCTCAATACTATTTCTTTCATATTCATCAAAATTTCGTGTACTGATTCTTGAATACCTAATATGATCGAGTATTCATGTGGTATTTTCTCACATTTTGCACGTGTGACACATGTTCCTTCTATTTCTCCAAGTAACGCTCTTCGCATTGCAATGCCGATTGTATCACCTTGACCTTTCATAAGTGGAGAGAGAGCAACTTGATAACAGATATTGTATTTCATGACTAGGGATATAATATATTGATCAAAGCACCTCAAACAATTATCATCACTCCTTAGAACTCCAAAAGCACAGTAAGCCTGCCTACGTTGCATGCTGCCTCAAATAAAAACTGAAGTACCGGATAATAGAGCCTATCTAGAGTCCAAGGAAACAGAACTACAAGAGTATTTATCCCAGTTGGCGGCTTGCAGCAGGCAATCACCAGCCACTGCATTCAAATGAGATGTGTTCTGACTCACCCTCTAGGAAGCAGATCATATGTTACTCTTACTCACTTAAGTTTCATCTAAAATCCCAGGATATTCATGTTCTAAAAATCTCTTTTCTGAGCTAAAAAAATACAAAGCTTTTCCCAAAATAATCAATTTCGATACTTGGGTATATATACCCATATTCAACACTTGTAGCCGCGTGTGAGTATCATGGAAAAATCACATCCACTCCTTAGCACCTACTTTAAAGTATCAATAACCAATTAGAACTATTCAACAATTCTTCTAAGGCAATCCGCGGATACAATTTTTCAAGTAGCTTTAGGTGAAAAGTGGTGTTTGGTGAAATTCTTTTTTGCAGTAGATTTAAGTGATCAAGGTCATTTTTGGGAAAAGCTGGCAGTAGCTTTTCGGATGAAGCTAGCTTTTGAAGGTAGTTCATATTTGTTCTATGAGCCTCCAGCAAATAACATCTAACAACTAACCCTTAATATAAGTATATAACCAACTAATACCTAAGAAGTATATCTTAGTAACTTACAACTACTACGTTTACCCACCAAACCTTAAAGCTGCTTTATTTTCGCCTAAGAGCACCCAGCATTACAGCAAAGCGCTGTAAACCTAGCTCAATTACTAGAAACACAAATCCAGTGCACATGCTCAACAGCAAAATCAATGTTGCACATACCTCACTACCCCAGCTTCCACAAAAGCTTGAACTAATTTCATACAACTATAACCGCTGTGAATCGCTGAGTTGTAGTTCTTCAGAAATAGAACTCAAAAACATTTCACACTTTCGTTATAAATATATCCCACGAGCAAAACACCTTCGAGCATGGTACGGATTTATTAAGCTCACCTCTCCCCTTCCTAATATCCGCCCCTTACAAAATTATACTATTAGCCATTAGAATTAAAGAGCAATCAAGTAAGTGGTAACCACCACAGAAGTATCCAATCAAACTAAGAATCATGAACAGGAAGAAAAAAAATTGTAAAAGCAGCTATAAGATGATTGATACAGCTATTTAAACAGCAAGTAATCATATAGAACTCAAGATACTCAGATAAAACAGAATTAAAAGTTGCAAGATATTTCAGTAAAGATTCGCCAAATTCAACATAACTACAACTGTTTCACCTTCAATCAGTAAGAACTCGGCTGAAAAACCACACGAGAACACTGAATTGAGAACAAAGAAAGCTTGCAATCACAAAATACGAGAAACATATTCGATTTGATTAGCATGAGATTCAGTAATTAGGCTGACCATAAGTTAGCAGAGAATCACCGGTAAGTCGACAAATCCGCCATTCTTGCATAACATCCGCTCCAATCTTCTCATAAAACCTAATGGCATTCATATTCCAATCAAGCACACACCATTCAACTCTCCCATATCCTAACTTCACCGCTTGATTTGCAACCGCCTTCATCAACAGTCCCCCCAAACCCTTCCTCCGATAACACTCTCTCACAAACACATCCTCCACATAAAATCCAGGTTTCGCCAAAAACGACGAGTAGTTCGGAAAAAACAGCACAAAACCTGCAATTATTAACCATCCTTCATCAATACTTAAAACAAAAATAGCACACATAAAAAAACATCCAACCATACATAAACTTCACATTAACCCTATCCAGTAAAGATCTTATCAGTTAAAACCTTACACTAACCTGTCCATTAACCAGGTCTACTATGCTACGAGCTACAACATATTCCTAACTATTATAAGTCATAACAAGCGAATTTGGAAAGAAAACAAGGGTTTTTTTGAAAAGAGTGTTAGATAATAGATATGTGACTATGTGAGTGTTTGATTGCATTTTAACTTGTAACAGTTATAAATTTTGAATCTCTCATTGGGTTACCCTATCTCTTAATCAGGTCTATTGCGCTACCCTATCTATTAATCAGGTCCACTGAGCTATCCTGTTTATTTATAGGATCAAATCCCGTCTACATCATTGCGCCTAGTCACTCATTTACACGGAAAAAGACAATTAACAGGGTCTATTGCACTACCCAATCTATTAACCAGGTCTATTGTGGAGTGTGGTACCCTATCTATTAACATGATCAAACCCTATCTATCTACATCAGTGCACTTAGTCGCTCATCTACACCAAAAAAAACCAATTAACCAGGTCTATTGTGCTACCCTATCTATAATCATTGGGGGACTAAAAAGCGGTAATACTTTAATAATTCTCTATTACGAAAAGACAGAGCACAGAACCTGCAATAATGGAACCTTCAGAAGTACGAAAGCGAGGCTGTTCAGGATCATCCATAGGTTGAGAAAGATGGAAGGTTTTATGAATAGGTTGGAAGAGAGAGATGGTAGGAAGATGGTGGAGAGAGAGAGGAGTAGAAGAAGCTTCGAGAAGGAAGACAGTGAAAGATTGAAAAGGAGGAGAGTTAAAAAGAGTGGAGGAGAGAGAAGATTCAGTAGCTTCAAAAAGATGGGTGAGTTTCTCAAAGACAGCCATTTGATGGATGAGTTTATGGATGAAAGGGACATCAGATTTAGTAGCGAGACGTATGCGAGTGTAGAGTGGGTAAGGTGGTTGTTGTTGGTCTTCACGAAGGTTCATGTTGGGTTCAGGTGTTGGAGTTGGTGGTGGTGGTGGTTCTACTGCCGCCATTGATGATTGATGGAAGGTTTTAGGAGAGAGAAAATGGAGATTTTTGGAGTGTTTGTGTGCTTCTTGCTCTTTAGTGTGGATTTGTGTGGCGATTTGGCCTTTGGGACTTATAAGTGAGTTGTTGAACGATGATTTAGAATAAGGATTTTACATTTTTTATTTACCCTGTTTTTTTTTTAACCATCTTAAAGTTTCTCACTCAATAAAAATCCCCACCTAACTCATTTTCAAGTAAGATTTTGGTCAAGTGGGGTCTACATAACTAATATAAAATCTTTTTTTCCCTTCTTTTTTTTTCTCTCTCTCTCTCCTTCATCTCACCCAAAGAAACCATCACACCAAGCCATTCTCTCTCCTCACTTGTGGTCAAGTATGGCAGACAAGTATAAGTCCTAAGGTAAGAGCATCATTAATGGTGATTGAAAAAAAAAGATTACATACTTGATCTTAAAAAAAACCCCCTTAACAATGAATGAAATAAAGATTGTGGGTTGATTGGCAAAAAAATTTTGTATGGGACGATTGAAACCATGATCAGGCGTGGGAGTGGGACCCACCGCCTGATCTCGTCGTTTTGGCTGAGAGAAAGCCAAAAAAAATTGGATTCCGTCAGATTTCTGACGCGTGCGTCAGAATTTGACAGGTTAGATAAATAATACAATTACAAATATTAAAAATGCAATATCTTAAAATGTACAAAGCCAAAAAAAATAAAAAAATTAGCAATGGCTCTATTTTTCAGAGATCTACAAATAGAGACCCATTTTGTAATATTTTGGACAAATTTTTTTTCTAGCTATTTACTAATTTTCTATAATTTTGCTTATTTTATATGAATATCTTCCACTTTTACACTCTAAAAAAAATAAATAATATTTTTGTACATTTAATTTAGTTAATGCTAAAAACGCTAATTATGTATTTATTTAATTAATTTTTTTATCAATTAGTAATAAATATTAAATATTATTAAAAAGTAAATAATAAAAATATTGTATAGTGGTGGTTGGGTGATGAGAGAGAAAAAATAATTGGGTGGGGTAAAAAGGTAGTTGGGTAGGTAAAAGTAGTTGGGATGATCCTTTTTTTTGTTCATTGTTAAGAAGAAAGTGGAAAAAAATTGTGGGATGTAATTTTTTAGAGAGAGAAAGTTAGAAAGAGAGTGGGATGATCTTTTTTTTCATTCACCAATAATGATGCTCTAAGTTTTTCTATAGCTGTTGCTACTCTCAGTTTCTCTCTATTTCCTTTAGAACCCTTGCAGAAACCCTACATTTCCCTAGCTTCCCCTGCGGCGGCTAGGGGTGTTCATAAATATCTGATCCGTGATCTGGTTGATCCGATCCGCTTTTTAAGTTTTCGTATATTTCGGATCGAAATTTTTTTATTTTCGGTTTTTCGGATATTCGATCCGAAATATCCGTTTTCAAGGTCGAATATCCGATGATCAGATCCGATCCGAAACATATTTTATGAACTTTTCCCATGAAAATTTCAATTTTTTTGTTTTTGGATATTCGATGATCCGATCCGAAATTTCAAATATCCGATCTGAAATTTCTCGGTTCGGATTCGGATCGCATTTTCCCGACCCGGAATGAACACCCCTAGCAACGCCGGCGCCGTCCGTGTTTCTCTCTTTCGGTGTGCGTCGCCGCAGGATCAATTTCCCATTTCACTCCTTTTATAGTTTTCGATGCTCCCTTCACCACTTTCTCTCACTTCCCTAGTTTTCTCTTTGTTTTAATTTTCAAAAATCCTCTCTTAATCAGTTTTCTCCAATTGTTGCTCTCTAAGATTTTGTCTCAGTTTCTTTCCTTCTTCAGGCTGTTTGGTTTGATGTTGTTAGATTTCACAGGCTTCCAAGGGAGTTAGTCGATTGAAGTTTGAATATGAGAATTCAAATCAAAGGTAAAGCTTTTCAATTGGAGTTGAGTAATGGTTTCTTAAAAATTGGTGAATCCTATAACAATCGAAAACGAGGGATTAGTTTTCCAGTTAAGTTGATTGAATAGGTTTCTGGTGTCCTTAAAGATGTCCAAAGTTGATTGAATTTGAGCACTCTAGACGATTTGGTTACCTTTGGTGGAAATTTCAGTCTGATTGTAATAATGGGGGTGGTTTTAAAAGTTAAGTGTGAAGATTAAGGGTTTATGGTATTCATTTTTTGTCCCTTCGTTAAGTAGTGTTAATCCTTGGAGGAATTTTGTCCATACTTTTTAACATGTTGCTCAAGAGGAATCGAAGGTTGTTGCTATTGATGATGACTACCATAATGCCTGTTTGGTAGGAGTGTTCATAAATATCTGATCCGTTTTTTCGGATATCTGATCCGATTTTGTTAGCTTTCGGATCAGTTATCCATAAATTTTCGGATCGGATACGGATCGGAAAATTTTCATTTCCTGATATCCGATCCGAAAATATCCGGTTGTAAGACCGGATATCCGAAATACCCGATGATCCTATCTGAAACTTTTTTTATGAACTTTTCCTTTGAAAAATTCAATTTTATAGTTTTCGGACATCCGATCCGAAATTTCGGATCAGATTCGGGTCACATTTTTCCCGATCCGAGATTAACGCCCCTGCTATTTGGATTCTTTTTCTATTCTTCGGCAAGGCAATTCGCCTCTCTCTCACGATAGTGAGCTCAAGTTAGAATTGGATGCTTTGCTCAACTTTGAAAATTTGCAGATTGGCTCTTGTCATCCTAATTTAGAGAGCAAGGTTCATCATGTAAAGGAACCTAGTATGTTGAACAGTGACCATTTCAAAAACGTTGGTGTTATCAAGGAAAAGATGTCGGCAAACCTAGAGAGGTTATTTGGAAGTGTTGGTTTGAGTGGCAATGCAAGTGCCCTTTCATTTGCAAATGAGATGTGTATCAAGGGAAGTTAAGTTTGTGTTGATGGAGATGAGGGTTCTACTTGTGCTAAAGGAAATGGCACAATATTAGATTCAGTTGGGGTTATTAGTGAGGGTTCATTTTTGTCGCCTAATTTAATTATGAGAAATGTTGTGTCAAGTTCTACATTTCGTAGGGCAACAAAGAAAAATCAATGTCAATTGCTTAATCATCTTAGGTTCAATCGTAATATGGAGAAGAATAATCAATCTCATTGGGTTTCGCCTGAAAAAATGGGGTTCAAGTAAGAAAGAGACGGCGTAGTGAGGGTTATCCCAATGGTTAATATGGTGTCATTGCTTTAAAACTGTCTTGAGGAGTTCATGAGTTATTTTGTTGCTTTATTTGATGTTGTCTTAGTTTGCTATTTTTCAGTCGGTAAGCTTGGGTGTTTATGGGTTCTTTGATGTGGTAGTTAATTGTATGTTGTTTCTAGCTTGTTCTAGTGGTAATATTGTCGAGGGGTTCTTGTTGTATCTAGAGCATTTTGGTTTTGGCGTTTTTTGTATTTGTCTTTTGGTTTAAGGTATGCCTTTAACTCTTCGGTTTTTTCATCATATACCCCTGACTACTTTTTTTTTGCACCATATACCCTTTCGACTTTTGAAATTCACCATATACCCCTCACTTTTGAAAAAATACATCCAGTTACCCTTAATGACTAACGGCGTTAAACTCCGTTAGTCATTAACCCCTAATCACCCTCTAATCCTACTTAACTAACCTAAATCTAACCCTAACCCTAATACCCTATCCCTAATACCCTAATCCTAACCCCATCCCCCACCCCCACCCCCCACCCCCCACCCCCAACTCCAACCCCACCCCCACCCCCAACTCCAACCCCACCCCCCACCCCCACTGCAGCCCCCTCCCCACCACCTGTAATACTCCGTATTTTTGGGAGTTATTTTTCATATAAATAAGGAAATATAGAGAATAAAGTTAAAAGTATTTTTATAATTATACTATATTTCAGTTTTGTTTTGCTTTCTAAATAAATAAAATAAGAAATAAGAATTTGAGTTGGAAACAAATCCTATTAAACCAAGGTTTCTCATGCTATAAATAGGAGAGAAAAAAAATAATAAAATAAAACCCTAAGTTTTCACCAGCCGTTTTTACCCCAAAATCTTCTCTCTCTCCTCTTTTCTTCTCCCTCCTCGTCACTTTCCTTTCCCCTCTCTCCGGCGCTACCTTTCTTTCCTTCTCCCCGTGTTTTCGTCGACTACCATCGACGTGCGAGTGTGTGAGCGGGGTCTAGCGAGTGGTGCGAGGCTTCTGGCTGTGTGTCGAGCGCCGAGTCGTCGCTACTGGCTGGGAGTGCGTCGAGTGTGAGCACTCGAGGGTCGTGCGAGTGCGGCGTGTGTGCGGGGTCGTCGAGGGTGTCGGTGAGCGAGTGGGGGTGTTGTGTGTCTTGGGCGGAGTGAGGTTGTGCGTCGAGTGTGTGTGCGAGTCATCGTTCTTTGGGCCGTCGAGTCTTTGTTGCGTGTGTGCTAGGGGTGCGTGCTAGTCGTGGGTGTTGTGCGGGCGTGTGTGGCTCAAGTGTGTGGTGCGAAGGGCGAACGGGTGTTGCGCGAGCCGAGGCTTCGAGTGTGCGGCAAGGCGAGGCTGTGCGAGGGTTGTGTACTGTGGGGTGTCGTGTGGTGTGTGTGTTGTGCGTGTGGTTGGTGCTGCTGCCGGAGTTCCTCGCGTCGCCGGTGGTTGTCGCCGGCGAGTCGGTCCGGTATAAAAAAAAAAAAAAGATTCCCTCTTTTCTACTTAAATTAAATTGTAAAATCTGATTTTTGTTATTCTTATTTATCTTTGAGTAAGTTTGGTGATTGTAACTAAAGTAAAGAATTAGTAAAAGAAATCAGATTTATAATTATGTTTTTAGTTCTTATGATAATTCTATTTCTCAATTCTGTTTTTATAATACTTATGTATATTAGTTTAAGTTTGTGATTTTAAATAAAAGTATATTATGAACTAAAAGAAATCAGATGTATAAGCACCTTATTATTAAGTCCTAAATATGTTAGTTCAATAAAGTTTATGAAAGAAAAATTTAACCAACAAGAACGTTCATTTTATTATTCGAAACACTAAATTTTACATAGTTAGTTAAGTTGGTTTTATTTTTAATGATATCAAGGACTTAGAACTCAATTACTTCTATTATTCGATTAGGTCCCAATTTCATAAGCGGAACGTTTTAAGTAATCAACAAAGATTCTCCGTTACAAGGTACGTACGCGTACCAGTTCAGTTGCAATTACTAGTATCATGTTAGGTTGTGATTTATTCTATTGGAACCTAGAACCATGATAGGAAACAATTGTGATTGCTGAGATTGTTTGGTAACATGATTGTGATTGAAAATCGATGTAGCATGGTTATGCGAAATTCTATCGTATCATAAGCATGATTATTGGATTTGTATTCTTTAATCTATGGTGTAACAAGGATGTTACAAGAAGTAAAGATTTGAGTATTGTATCTAAGAAGGAATGTTAAATGATTACATGTCAGTTTAATGTGGTATGAATGTACAATACTAAGAAAGGATTTTGGCAATAAACTTGTAGTTGGACTCCCTACAAGTGATGAACAATGGGGGGAGTGTGGGACTTGTTCTACACTCCTACGTGCTCTCTTGTGACGACAGTAGTGTCCTTATAAATTTTGATAACTCAAGTAGGCGGAAGGTTCCGTACGATCTTGGGGGTATGCATACTAAGGTGATGGATGTGGAACGGAACGAAACCGTATTTACATTTCATCTAATAGACCAAGTTGTCTATTAAGGATTAAGTAGCCCGTATGATTCTAGAAAGATGACGGTGCCCGTTCGATGCCAAATAAATTGTAAAAACGGAATTTAATGTTTTTGTAGAATCATGTTAAGGAATTGTTATTAATTATTATTCTGATTATATTTAGTGTATTATGTAATTGATTATGTACGTACTCAGCATAGCTGATTGTTTGTTATTTGTGATGTTTGGTGACCTGTGATGAACCATTGATATTTCAATGGGGAGCAGATTAGGTATGCTAGTGATCTTTGCATGGGTTTGGCATACGGGGATATTTTCCGGTTTATAAACTCTTAAGCGTTTTGTTAAACTTATAGAATAATTAGTATTCGTAGTTAATGGTTTGAATAAAAAGGGTCAATAGTGATTCCCGAGTTGTAGTTAAGTTAGCATTTTTATTTCCGCCGCAATTTAGTTTTCATAATAAAGAGTAAGTTAGTGTTTTAAATTCAATAAGCCTTGCGTTTCACCGCGGCGGTAACACTCCCAAAGTCGATGCAACGTAGCTTAGACGTGTATGGAATTTGGGGGTGTTACACCACCCCCGAAGCCCCCTCCTCCGCCACCCGCAGCCGCGCCAGACCCCCTCCACCTTCCGCCGCCCGCAAGCACGCAACCCCATCCACCTTCCGACACCCCGGCAAAACCGCAAAGTCTCCCTCACCTCCCTCGTAAACTCGCGCAACCCCCCCGCAAAATTGAGCAACCCCCCCCCCCCGCAAAATCGCTGCAACCCCCCCCCCCGTCAAGTTGTCTTACGTCAATAGGTGGTTGCGGGCTGAAATCCGGCTTTTATCTGGGGAGGTACGAGGATGGTGCGAGGTTTTAGGGGCGCCTGCGAGGGTGGTGCGAGGGTGGTGCAACGTTTCGGGGTGGTGCGAGGATTTTTAAGGGAGGTGCTAGGGTTTTAGGAGTGGTGCGACGATTTTAGGGGTGGTGCGAGGGTGGTGCAACGGTTTCGAGGTGGTGTGAGGGTGGTGTGACGATTTCGGAGGTGGTGCGATGGTGGTGGGGGTGGTGGGGGGGTTTCTTTGGGCTCGAATTTTTCGGGCTCGATTTGAGTTCCGTTTGATTTTCCGGGCTCGTGGTTTGAGTTCGTTTGTGGGCGGCAAGCACGACGGAGCTGCGGGGGAAGGGGAGGGAGGGGGACCTGTTGGGGTGGCGGTGTAGTGAGGTAAGGGGTGGTGGGGGTGGGGCCACCTTTGGGGTAAGGGGGTGGTGGTGTAAGGGGTGGGAGAGGGGGTGGTGGTGTAAGGGGGGTGGGGGGGGGGAGGTTGAGGTTAGGGTATTAGATTAGGGGTTAGGGTTAGGGTTTGACTTAGGGTTTGACTTAGGTTTAGGTTAGTTAATTAGGAGGGTTAGGGGGGATTAAAGGTTAATGACTAACGGAAGTCTAACACCGTTAGTCAAAAGGGTACTTTGATGTAATCTTTGATACGTGGAGGGTATATGGTGAATTTGAAAACTTGCGAGGGTATACGGTGCAAAAAAAAATTAGTCAGGGTTATATGGTGAAAAAACCGTTAACTCTTTTATGAGTTTAAATGAAATGAACTAAATTATCAAAAAAAGAAAAAGTTAATTTGGTTTTCAAAGAAAAGAATTTGAGATATGAGATGGAAGAAAGGTTTGAGAAAATGATATGATTTTGGTTTAAGGAGGGAAAAAGAGAAGGGGGGTAGAGAGAGAATAAAAAAGGAGGGAAACTAAAAATCATATCCGTTATGATAAGCCCCACTTGGCCGAAATCTTGGTCTGCGAATGAGTTAAGTGGTGAATTTTAGCAAGCCATAAAGTTTAAGGTGGTAAAATTAAAAAGAAAGTGGTAATGCATGAAACAGGGTAAGTAAAGGTTGATTAAAAAAACCTTAGATTAAATGAACAAATTCATTTTCATCGATAAAAGTACATATGGTTTATAATGAAAGAATAGTGTAAACCGCTATACACACGGTGTATTTGCTCTCGTATTCTCATACAAGAATTATATTCAGGTGAGAACAATTCCTATATAAAAACCTCAATTCCTATAATTCTTATATAAGAACGTAAAAATTGTGGAATGATAATCCATTTTAGTTAAATGTTAAAATATCATATAATTCTTTAAGAAAATCAGACCTCGTAAAAGATAGAAAATAACATTTGAACCAAAATGGATTATCTACCGGCTAAAAAATTATTGTTTATTGTTCCCCAATAGCAAACACAATAAAATTGCCAACAATGCCCCTCTTAGGCTCTTACATAGTTACATCGGATGACATGAAGTGTACAATTATAATGAAGGGTATTTTGTTGTTTGAAGGAAATGCTGCAGTCATAGCATCATCGGCTCTTCAAGTTGAAGGATATGCCTTGCTCCGGGGTATTTGCGAAGCGAAACAAAGGAAGATAGCACAGGTATATATTCACAGACTCCGCCCAACTGGTGCAAGCAATAAATGGAAGACAACGATTACTGCAGTATCAACTATTGTAGATGACATTAATGAATTATTATGTATCTTTGACCAATGTAATATTCGTAAAGTAGGTAAGTTTGAGGTCCAGCACGCCCATGACTTGGCCATTAGGGCAAGGAAAGGGATCGTGCGGTAGTTGTCTTTTATGTTCTTATTGCCATAAAAAAAATGAAGGGTATTTTAAAAACCTGTAGGGATACTTATTACTTATTACATAGTATTAAAATAATGTCACAAATATGACTTTTTCTTTTTTGAGGGGATTATTTATTTCTTAGTGAAAGGAGTATATCAAAAACTACAGATTTGTGTGCTCCATTCAAACCAACAGGTGGGAAGAAACACTCCAAAGTTCAATCCCACCATTTTGTCTCAGTTGTAATGTTGTATACACCTGGGATTTATGGCTGCTTAAAAAAATGGTCTGCCTCACAAGCCAAAAAATCCATAGAATCATTCCCCAAGAAAAGTACGCACAAGTTCAAGGAAAACCCATGTTGAACATTTACATTACAAATTCTTTTTCTTTCCTTTCTTCTGTGGGCAGTTTCCTGAAAAAGCTGAAAACACAAAGGAAGCTGTTTCTTATTCTTATGGAAATTTGTACGATTTACCATTCAACGAACTCTCTCTTTCTCAAGCCTTGCTACCTCTTCATGGTGCTTCCTTTCAGCTTCCTGTTGTTCTCTTTCCTCATCTTCCTCTGCCTCAATGTCATCTCTCTCATCCAACTCTTTAGATGCAGCCATTGCTCTAACTACAGGATCTCTTAACTCCCCAATTAGTCCTCCGCCAAGTCTGTACTCTTCTTCATCCCCGATCAGGAATAAACGCTGATCAGGTCCCTCTGCCATCGGAATGTCCACAGCTAGTAACTTGCAGTCATACTGCATTTAACATACACGGTTCCAAATTAGGTCATACAGTAATCAGCTTCAGATTAGAGCCAGCCAATTAAGACTACAAATGTGCATGCAAAGTAGACCCACTTATCTAACTTATTTATCATAAACTACTGTGTTTAGCTTCTTACTGTGACTGTGACAAAGCCTTACATGTAATTGAAATGAGCAAGCAATTCCTATAAGTAAAACGCTAATCTCTAAAACAATGAGTGATGAGAAAATAGCTAGCATAGAAACAAACCTTGCCATCTTTCTTCTTGACTTGAACGCTCACTAACCCTTTCCTTTCAGGGCCTCGTATTGGGAAGATAAGAAAACAACGCTTACTCCTCAGCCTAGGTTTCAATTTGGACATTGTAAGCCCACCTCCTGACATCACATATGCTCTCAAGTCCGTTCCAGCAAGAGGGGCACCCATAACTTCAAGAATGCCAGCAGATGTATTGAGCTCCTTCATGGCCATCCTATAAACTTTATCTGGGTTGATTGCATATCTTGAACGAAGATAGAGGCCCTATTGTAAGAAGAATAGAAGTAGCAAAAACCAATTAGGGGTAAAGTTGACATCAATCTAAACAGGAAATGTGAAAGTGTCACAAGACAACATGGCTACACATCACAAGTAGGGAACAAGTTAGAAGGCTGAACACAAGTGACAGCCTTATAATCCATAACACACTCTACCCCCAACCCTTAAAATGAAACGTACATTGCAGCAAAAAAAGGCTAAGTTGTTCAGACAACTGCTTATTTTCCTAAAAATAACAAATTCTTTTTAGGGGTCGCTTGGTTCACTATTTTTGGGCTTCAAGAAACGGAATCAATTATCGATTCCCTTTCTTCTTGTTTGGTTCAACCCCTCATCAATCCCTTACCATTACTTGATGTTAGTGGATTCCCCCAATTTGTTACCTTCCCCTCCCCCTCAAGTAACAAAATCCATTACTTGAAGGTAATGGTTACCATTCATTTCCATTCCTTGGCTTGAACCAAACGCTCAATAAAGGTAACCATTTTTGTTACCATTCCCCTCCTCTATTTGTATCCATTCCCTTTCCATTCCATATCTTGAACCAAACGACCCCTTAGTAGACACAAACGCACAATAGACTGATGAAAGGGCTGGTTGGGGAGGAACATGTCAAATCTGGGTTTCTGAATTTGTCATCAGTGAGCGAATTCCAAATTGGATCCATCAATTTCAATTTTTGAGCACCACTACAGATAGAAGTTTGTCAATTGATGATAAGTTTCAATTACCTATTGTACACTTCAATAGCGTAAAAAATGATCGTTTTCCTTAACGTTTCAAAAGTAGTTATATGTTAATTATTGACATAGAGTTCTTAAAATCCATAACACTAAGCATCCCTATTCCCAAATCTACTCTACATGTTCTAGGCTAAGCTGTGCTCGAAGGACTTCACTAGCAATAATGCATACAAGGCTAGCTATGTCAAACTAGCTGTTTAGTTCCAAAAATTCAATTGAAGATCATCTAAGAATACTTATCTTGGCACAAACAAATAAGAGGGGGAGGGGAGAGATAAGGAGGTTCACACTTCACACACACAGTAGCACTTTCTCTGTCCGCCAAAACAACCATTTAAGTGTTGACAGATTCTGGGAATTGGTGTTGCATTTTGTTCCAGATAAGAAATCATAATAAAGTTTGTAGAAGTTGTATCTTTAGAACAAGGTAGTTTGTATAACTTCACTGCTCATTGATAACCAAGATAAGTAACCACAGGAGTTCAACCCTTCTCCCAAACTTTCCCTTAGTCCCTCTCAGAAATACCTAGTTGCACAAAAAGCCACCAATGTAGATCAAACTCAATCGATGAGGGTTAGATTTCCAAGTCTTATTGCAGTCTGACACACTAATGAACAAAACGCAATAACAAGAAAAAAATCAGCAAAACCTAACCCTTCCTAAGGATCAAAATTTCTTCTCTTATATTCATAAAAAAAAGCTAAGTTGTCGTTTTAAAAGGGCTCGGCCAACTTTTCCATAAAGTATCCGAAAGATAAAATCAAAGAATCCAACGAGGCTTCACATCATCTTCCAAAGAATTCCAAATAACATAATGTCTTTAGGAAGATCACAACATTAAACCTAACAATATAGATAAACAGGAGACAGGATGTATCTAAACAGGGTCCAATATGAGAAAATTTGTTTAGTTGATCCTCTAACCCCATCTTACAGCAGAGTAAAGATACAAGAAGTTAAAAAAATATTGATTCCCTTGGTGTCTATCTAGCATAACTATGTATTACCTATCAAAAGAAAAAGAAAAACCTTGGAAGGAAAACTCTGGAATGAGTTTGAAGGGAAAAGAAATAGCAGGAGCAAGGAAGCTAGAAGTGATCAACATTCCAGTAGCAGCGCTTTATTTATATGCTCAGGGAAAAATTTACACTGACTTATCCCTAGCCTGAATCATCTACAATTTGCGTCCAAATAAATATTTCCAGTGGCCTGTTAAGGGAAGTGAACTAAATCTAGTTTCACTTCGATTCATGAGTCAGATTTCAATAATCAGGCTGCTTAGAGCATGATCATGCTGCCTCAGAATGATTCGAGAATGGGATGAAAGCAACGGACAGCAATTTTGGTTGGTTCAACACAAATTCAGTCCAATTGCACAAAATATTGAGCCTTTTAGGTTAACTTTGTCCTGTGTTATGTGTCCAATTATTAAAACGGCTACTCCATGAAGTCTTTCAATATTTTGGCCCAACATGAAGTGTCCAAGTGTCCATACCCATGTCACAAGTGTCGAGGATCAAGAGTCTCGTATAACCAATAGTCTCTTTAGAGGCATTGGTTAACATTAATCTTGAAGAGTTTAGTGTTAGTCAAGATTGGCACATTGATTGCCTATAAGAGATGATTAAAAAGGACCAATGTCATTTAGATTATCTGGTTTGCAATAATTTTTTGTTCACATGTACCTACTTGTTGTACATAAAGATATTCTTAAATCATGTTCTCATACTCAATTGCATCTAAGCAGTAACATGCAACTGCAGCTGCATTATCTGGATTTCCCATAACATGTTGTAAGCTTTTCTTTCCTCGGAAATTGTTGGTTAGTTTTAGGATGACAACTTTCTAGAAACTCAAAATTCACATTTGAAATTGGTAACAATTTATGATCTGAACGGTAGTGATACTAGTTAGGGGACAATGAAAAGGTGTACATAGACAAATATCAGCCTCAACGGAGTAATAACACATTTGTCAAGGGTTCACACTTCATCCGACATGTTCTAAATCTCGATTGCAGCCTTGTATCTCAGTCGCGGAAAGCTCATAAATCTTTACAATCGCGATGAGAGGAAGGGGCCGAGACACCTTAGTCTATAGAAACAAAGCTGAATACTATTACTCAGTAATAGTAACTCTTTCATGGGCAATGAAACAAATGGAGGGGGAGGAAGATAAACTTTCTCTACTGTTAGCATAAGAGTAATAGATTGAGGGAAAAAATCATCTCCAAGGAAACATCATCTAGGTGTCCTCTCAAAGCAATCATATATGTCACAGCTCCTTCAAACATTCTGAGATTTCTCTCCACCATAACAGCTAGATTTTTCTCTCGTCTCCACCATAACAGCTAAGCCATAGCCAAACAAATCTTAGCTCGCAATTCGAGCTTCTTTTACTCTTTCTAAGTCATTACCCTTTGCTAAGTCCTTTATCCCTAATTTGACCCGTTTCGAGTAATGGACTGTAACATCTTGGTATTCCTTAATCTTTAAGGTCACATGCAAAGTTGAGTTCCAAAAGTAGCCCTAGGCTATGTAACCAGAAATTTTTTGGGATAGTGATGGAAAATATAGTATTTGAGACTAAAGTCGTTGTTCGACCTTGAAAACGGATATTGGTTATAATGGAAAAGGAGAGGAAAAGCAAGGATTTCCCAAAAAAATTAAAGTTGTGCAAGGACGCTTGGACAAGGGCAGTCCGAACTCGAACATGAGAAATCAACCTCAGTTCAATTAGTCCCCTATCTAAATCGTAATCCCTTTTTCCCTACGAGAGCAAGTGAAGCAAGCTGTATAGAACACGTACACGCCTGCTAAAAGAGCTAGTTTGCCTTCACGAATACTTAACCTTTTCACTAAATTTACTTAGTAGATATACTCTCTCCGTCCCCCAATAGACTTCTCATTTCTCCTTTTCACGTTTGCCAATGCACCTTTTGTACCATTAATATCACTAATTACATATTACTAAAAATTATAAAAGTTTGATTTTCGTAATGTACTCAATGAGACGAATCAAACAAGACCCAGATGACTATGTTTTTTCTTATATATTGGAAATTTTGTTTCCCTATGTAGTGCCAAAATTAGAAATGGAAAGACTATTAAGGGATGGAGGGAGTAGTAAAATTGCTTCATTATCAGTTGGAGCATTTGAAGTGGGGTTCTCAGCCATGTTTCATTAGCACTCGCCACTGAGCAGCTAGTCCGCCAAAAAGCCTGAGCATCTTCATACGACTTCTACAACAAGAGTACAACAAGGGAAACGACACTAGAACTGACAAATGAGTCGTGTCATATCAGGTTCGCGTTCGTATCACATAATAAGTGTGTCAAGAACCCTTGACACCAATGCAACCCATTTAATCAAACGTGTCGAATTGTAAGTACAAATATTAAGAAAATTTGAACAAGTAATTCCTTTCTCAATTATGTTACATCATGTAGGATTCTAGTTAACCCCTAACTTTTTAGTATATTTAAGTTCTAAAGCATTAATTTGTATTATATCTAACTCTTACCTTCACATCGTACTAAATTTTTTGACTTTTTACATGAAGAGTTGGAGCACGTTGTATTCGTGTTTGAAACCCCAACACTAACTTGACCCATTTAATCAAATAGGTTGATTGTGTTGACCCGTATATATAAACGTGACAGAATCTCAACACTAACCCGCTTAGTCGTACCGGATTCACGTCATGTTGTCGTGTTGGGTCAACTTTTGTCGGCTCTAGATGGCACCGGCACCCTGAAATATACATTCTTTATTTATGCTTGAAGAGAGCAATACATGTTGCACATACTTTATGATATATGGTCTTTATTTTTTCTACTATCTGATTCCAGACAAAGAGAAGGGAGGAAACAGCTGAAAAGAACATTACTGCAATGTGAATGGAATCCCAACTGCTGTAGATCAGGAATGAGTAGGAGAACTAAAACCCAGTATGATATACTGTAATTGAAAAAAGGGAAGTTAAACATCAAAACCATTTTTTTAACTAACCAAAGGAAAGAGTGACAAACAACTTATGGCAGACCCACAACTAGTGTTATATCTTCAAACCATCTTCTTTTCCAGTCAAAAGAAAGAGTCTGACCAACAATTAACCCACAATTGAATTTAATCTTCTAACCAATGTCTTTTTTTTGTCTATCGTATAAGCAACCTGATTGCACAACATATCTTTGGGTTCTAATTGAGGAGCTTTTCTAGTATCTAATAGACAATCCCCAAGCCTCCAATACATCTCCGAAAGATTCCATCTGCTCCCAAAAACCTTAACAACAATGCATGGGACAGGCATTAAAACACAGGAAAAAGGGATTACGATTTTGGCATCTGAGAACTCAGAAAGTATGGTGTTCAGTCTCCAAATCACCCTGCCTCTAATAAACACAGGGATGTAAGACAATAGATGCTCTTAGAAGTGCAACTATAACCAAAACAATGATCAATATTCAGTGTCAATAAACAAACTTCTAGAGGAAGTTATATATCGAACAATCGCCAACCTCTACATCTAATTGGGAATAGGACTGGGTCAACCTTTAGCAATTGAGCAGAGAATCATATGTACTCCTAACTTATTACAAAATAACAATATGACATGACCTAGGCAACAGAAGTTATCTGCTGCAAACTAACATCTCTAGATCTAATCCTGTTCATCTATAAGCTGTCTATTCAATCCTATTCATCCATAAGCTGCTTAGATTCAATCCTATTCATCCATAAGCTGCCTTACGCAGTGGAAGATACTTTTAAGCCAGAGTCACGCCAAAGCTATTTTGTAATTTGCAAAGATTGAGAATTTGAGATACTTCAACTTTATCTACAATGCAGTGGCCTCAGATTCAGTCTCCTGAAAATTGAACAGCTTAATAACTGAGGCATACACCAAAGCTGTTCCATTGAAAAATCTAGTCAGGGTTTCCAATATCATGGCCACAAGGACGTTTCCAAGGGAAATACTAGCCTTTGGATAAATGACATAGCTCATCCTAATGTATATAACTTTGGCAATGAAGCTCTCATGAGAGTATCTAAGAGGAGTAAAGTGACCATCTTATACTATTCTCTAGCACCTCTCCAATCCCCTCTACAAAACAGGTCAGTTATCCTTCTAGATCTATACTTTCATAATCAATCAGATAAAAACAGAAAGCCAGCACAAGCATCTAGGTAACTATGAGCAAGACAAGCCCTTCAGTAGGATCTATTTGCGAATCACACATACTAATAATAATAATAAGATATATATATATAACTACTTCGATACAACTGACAAGAGAACGATATAAGCAGCAAAATAACAGCATTGCCAATGACCAAACTAGACATAGTGCACACCAGGGTAATATAAATTTGAAGAAGATCCTGAATATACCGAGTTCATAACACTATTGATGCTACAATCAATCCAACAAAGGACAAAGCAGAACAGGCTAAAATCAGGAGCAACACCAAAATCCAGATACTAACACAATGTGTAAATCAATTGTATAACATGTAAAGGGCTTACAGCAAAAGCAACTATGGCACTGGAAAGAGCAAGAAATCCATACTTCGCCATGCCTTCAGACAATCCAACAAAAGTATTGGCAATCCCAAACATTATTCTCCACAGCATAATGCAAACTACAACCCCTGCTGCTCCCACCACAAACAAGAAGTTCCTCTTCCAGAACCCCTCAATTTGCAGCCCAATTGCTCCCTTGTACCGCGAAAACACCGAACTAATAGCAGATAAGGGCTTCTCAACCACCTTTTTAGCCACATTGCTGTTCATTTTACCAGCATTAATCTTGGCCCCAAAACTTGGCATCCTAGTGGAAAACTGCCTAATCCTTAGTGGGTTAAACAGCAACTTTGCAGAAAGATCATTCACCTTAACATTTCCTGCTGAATAATTCCTAAGATAAACCCCAAAAGATGACTTGCAAGAGCTAAATTTAGGGCATAAACCAACATTTGGTGAAATGGGTCTTGAAATTGAAGGTGGAAAACAAGGATTTAGGTGAGTTTTAGAAGCTGAATTTGATAAGCCATTTGAGAAATTAGTGGAAAATCTTCGTACATTTTGAACTGAGGGTTTTTGGGTTGAAGAAGAAATCTGGGTAACATTGAAGTGTAATTTAAGAAGACTTCTGATGATTTTTTGTGGGGGTTTCGACATTTTATTAGTTCTTCAAAAATTGTACAAACAAATTGAATTAATATTTGAGAATTTAAGGTGCTACCTCATTGATGTTGAAGCATGAAGATTACCAGGTGAGATTGAGTGCCCCTTTTGAATTCATACAGCTGATGAGTGATGAGTTTTGGGATGCAAAAGTTGTTCTTGCAGATCAAGTCAAGGAAGCTTTAGCCCAGAAAAGCTCCAAAAAGACAGAAAAAAAATAATAAGGAAATGAAAAGAGTGAAAGAAAGAAAGAAAGTTGAGTTTTCGTCGATGGCAGAAAAAATGGGCTTCAGAGATGCTCGGTTGCGTAGACAGTTGTGTCGAGCCCAACTTATTCAGGGTCCTACGAGGGTTCGAGTCTATTTTGGTCATATGGATTATGGGGGTGTGTGGAGTCCGTCGATGGTGCGCACGAGTATAGGAATAGAATGGTGCGCACCATCCAAAACGCACCAAAAAACAAACAAAACGCGGAAAACTGGAAATAAAAAATAAACCAATGAACATCTTCAATATTCCACTCGAACAGCTTAAAAATTTACCACATGGAACCTTTTTCAATCAACAATATGTTAATGCAGTGAACATCTGTTCATCTCCAATGAACATATAAATAATGACAATTATCACAATGAACATATAAGTAATTTGAAAGAACATTTTGAAGACTTGGATGAACAAACTAACATTTGAATCAAAAATATGTTAATGAAGTGAGAAATGAACAATAGTAAGTCCCACAAATGTTTATTCCAAAATTGCAAATGTCCATTGAAAATTAGTGTGTGTTCATTAGACTACAATGTCCATTGGAATAATCTTGATGTTTATTGGTTTACATGAACAATAGTAAATCCCACAAATGTTTATCCCAAAATTGCAAATGTCCATTGAAAATTAGCGTGTGTTCATTGGGACTACAAATGTCCATTGGAATAATCTTGATGTTTATTGGTTTACAACGCACATGGGGTGAAAAATTTGAGGAAAGAGAAATTGAGGTGGGTCCCACAAATGTTCATTGGAAAACTGCAGATGTTCATTGCAGACCGTTTAAACGCTGCGTTTTGAAGCGTGTGTACAAGAAGCACCATACTTCCGTGCGTACCTTCGAATTTTCGGGGGTGTGTGCGAGTTAGGGGTGTTCATGGGTGGTTAACCGTCCCGAAACAATATTTCGGTTCGGTAATCGAAAGTTTCGATTCGCTCTTTTTGTGAACCGTAACCGTTTAGACCGGTTACCGCCTAGCGGTCAATCGTCCTTTCGGTACGGTTTTTCGGTTAACCATTAACCGTTATTCAAGTTATTATATTATATTTTACTTAATGTAAATATTTATTTTCTATTTTTTGTGCATATAATTTGATATTTTTTATACTCTAATATAAAATGTATTATAAAGTGTATAATAAATCCATTGGAAGACATAATAACACTAATAATTTACTCCATTTCCTAATTATAGTGTTTAAATTAGTACTAAAGTTTCTAAATAATCACATACTTCCTCTAATTGTTCTTACTTAGTAACAAATATTAGAATTAAGGTAATTGTTGGAAAAAAGTTTCAAAATAATTAAATAGAGGAACAAAAATATTTCGTTTTTTCGGTTAACCGTTCACTCAAAAATCATAACTGTAACCGTACCGTTTAACTGTTACTTTTACCGGTTCTGTAACCGTACCGTTAAACTTTTTTTTACCGGTATGCTTACCACCCATTTAGACCGTTTTTTTTATTTTTCGGTACGGTTTTTCGGTTTCGCTTTTTTATGAACACCCCTAGTGCGAGTGAAGTCAGGTAGTCAGCAACTTAATTTACCTCACGAGTTTATTTGGTTGTGTCCTAAGTCTTGATTAGAAGGATTTGTTTGCTATTGTTGGAAGAAAATTTGAATAAGGTGGTGATGATTTGATGACTTGAAGAAATTTAGTCAATATTTATATGTTTCGATGCAACAATAAGATGTTATTTGTAATAAGTAGTTTTGTTGGTTGGTTAATTGGTCACATTTTATTCATAAAATGGGTTGGATTGGTATTAATCTGGATTAACATATCACCATATTATGCTAAATGCTCCCAAACTTCTAAAATAGTGATGTATTTACCCACTCACTGGGTACTCAACCCACTAGAGATGAACTATTATAAAATAATCTAAATCCGTAACTTGTACTCCACTATGTACTAATATTTCGTTAAGTTTTGGCTGAGACTGTCTTAGTCAAGCGAATGACTAAGACAGCCCAGCCGAAATCAATGGGAATCATGGCCAGAATCGTGGCTAGAATCATGCACACTCTTCGTCTATTATGATACTATATCTTGGCTGCCATTTTTTCTTCTACTGAATATGTGTCGTCGTCATCTTCAACAAACAAATATCATGTAATCAGATGGCTTATCACATGAATCATCTTTAGGGGTGTAAATGAGACGAGATAATTCGCGAGCTACTCGAGATCGACTCGGTCAAAACTCGACTTGAGTAGGCTCGGCTCAAACTCGAGCTCGACTCGATGACTAACGAGTCGAGCTGAGCTAATACCTACTCGACTCATAAAGCTCGCAAGAAAATCGAAAAAAAATATATATATATAATACTTGTAATTTCAATAAATAATTCTCAAACTTTTTCAAAAAATTTAATCCATGAAATAAAATTTATACTAATATAGAAAATATTTTTCATGTTGGACTTTAATCATAGTTTGTCTTTAGGTAAAGGTTAACATGTCGAGTTCAAGATTTTAACGAGACTTAGCCTTGGCTCTGCTCGAAAGCTCATGAACAAACTGAAAAATTATTAAAAACGATACTTCAAGTAAAATATTAAATTTCCCACATTGGTTTTTGTAGTGTAAAACAATAGTTTTTTTTATATATAAAAAATGTTACTACTATAGCTATCCTTATTGTTTAATTTTAGTTGTCCCACATTGGTTGGAAACAAAAGTTTAAGTTTGTGTTGTTTTATAAACGAAACAAAAACTATTTGTTGCATTTCTTCATTGGGTGGAAACTATTGTTTTCTACCAAAGTTTGTTTCATAAAGTCCCACATTGGTTGGACAATGAAACACTAACTCTTTTTCCTTTATAAAAAGCTACTCAAAGTACCTAACTCAAGGCACATGGATTGACTCAAGTTTGAGTTAAGCCTTATTGTTTAATTTTAGTTGTCCCACATTGGTTGGGAAACAAAAGTTTAAGTTTGTGTTTTTTTATAAATGGAACAAAAACTATTTGTTGCATTTCTTCATTGGGTGAAAACTATTGTTTTCTACCAAAGTTTGTTTCATAAAGTCCCACATTGGTTGGACAATGAAACACTAGCTTTTTTCCCCCTCTACAAAAGGCACTCCAAGTACCTGACTTAAGGTACATGGATTGACTCAAGTTTGAGTTGAGCCTTGATTCGGGTTCGAGTTCGAGCTCGAGCTCGAGTTTAGGATTTCGAGTTCGAGTCGAGTTTGATTTTTTCAAGCTCGCAGGTTTTCGAGTCGAGCTTAGCCAAACTCGAGCTTGACTCGCATCATTTACACCCCTAATCATCTTCTCGATCTACCTCTTGATCACCCTAAAATCTACAAGACCCCTTTGGAGAACCATACTTGAGTCATTGTAGAACATCCAAATTATATGAGTTAAACTGGTAGTTTGTGGAGAAGGATAAGAGAAAACACACTAGTATTCGGCAGCAACGAACTTAGGAGCAAATTTATATGCTGGGATAATTTTATGAGGATGAAGAGGAATACATTCCATTCCTTAATTTAGAATATGTCTTGTCTCACGTGAATAGAATACCTTGAAGTGAGGAGGATGTAGGAAAAAATTTTTTAAAAAAAGAAAGGCAAAAGTAATAACAGGTATGTGGCTCGTAAAAATTAATAATAAAACTTAAAAAACTCAAAACTAATACTTTGCGCCCATAAACTGACGGATTTACAGCCTAAATTGATAAAAAAAAGTGTCTTGAACTGATACAAAAATGTCATAAGCTGAAACTCGTCTAAGTCAAGACGCTTTGTAAATACTTATATTTCATGGGTCATCTACCCGATGGATAGTTTTTTTTTCTTGCTTAAACGTAATTCGTGAGCTAGCTTCAAACCACATGGACATCAAGTGTTCTTTTGACAATAGTCAACAGTCAATATTGTTGCCTCTTTCAAGGGCGTCCTTAGTGTAACAGGCACAACTGATGTATGTAGAAACCAAAATGACGAATGGATTAAAGGGCTAGCACACTAAGGGACTGCATGGATGCAACAAAACCTCATAGTGGATTTAGGAAAAAATTGGACTACTATGATTTTAGCTAGTGACTGCAAACAAGCCATAGACGAAATCACTTCAAAAGCTAGAGTGAAATCCAGTCTAACAGAGTTAGTAACTCAATGCAGGGTATCCTAAGCCATGTACAACTACAAGGAGTTAGACTAAAGCATGAGGACAGGGAGACTAACAAGCTGGGAGACACGGTAACGAAATGGGATAAGAAGAATGATGAATGCCTCATTAACAGGGGCAAAACTACCCTTTGAGGTGTGGGATCATTTGACCCCACCTATATCTTGATTTGTAGTATTTTTCTGTCAGAATTTTAGTTTTATTTCTGAAAGAATGGACCATTTACACCTACTAAAATAATGAAAAAGATATTTTGCACCCACTAATATGTTATCTGCCACTGCTCATAATGGATGTATTTTGCTAATACCACCAAAAGAGATCATAACAAGTTTTTAAAACTAGATAAACTAAATCTTCTAGTTGATTTGGGTGCTGTGACTAACTCTAATGGGTCTCAAACATTGCCTCTAAATATGGTCGTTAACTCTAATTACTAATAGGATTTTTCTAACCTATGCCACAAGGCATAGGTTAAGAATTTCAAGATTTCATTAAAAAAAAAAATACAACAAGATTCTATTTGAGGATAATAAATAAGGATAGATACTTAAGATATAGATAATCATGTAAGATTTTTTTAGTTTGGTTGGATTTTGAAATGAAAACTTTATGTATAATGATATCTTATACTTCCTCTGTTTCTTTTTACTTGCAACCGTTTGACTTTCACGTCTCTAACGCATAACTTCAACCATTAATATCTTTAATTACCAATAATTCAAAATTATGAAAAGTAGAAATTCAAAAAATATACATTGAGACAAATCTAACAAGATCCCACATGAATATGTTTTTCCTTAACTATAAATCACCAAAGATAAAATAAGTAGAGTTGGTGAATAGTGTAAAAGTTAAACCGTTGCAAGTAAAAAGAAACGGATGAAGTATATGATTTTGATGCTCTTAATCTATGTCTTGTGGCATAAGATAGAAAAATCCTGAAGTTTTTGTGGATTACCAAAAAGAGAAAAAAAATACCATGCACGAGGATCTGTCGCGCGTAGATGGTGCACACGTCTGTATGGTGAGGAAGGTGCGCACATGTACATGGCTAACAAGCCAAATGTACATGAATACCAAGTCAAATGAACACATGTACATGGCTAACAAGCCAAATGAACATATGTACATCTCTATTATAGCTTGTTTGGTTAACCTTCAAATGCATGGGAAATTAGAATTCCTAGGAAGTAAATATATGTGTTGTTGTTTGGTTGACAAAAACAAGGGAAGTAGAACTTCCTAGGAAGTTCTATTTCCTACAAAATGGAGGAAATAACTTACCTAGGCCCCCCTAGGTAAGTGGAACTTCCCATGGGACATAGAACTTCCCATGTTCACCAAACAAAAAAAATGTACTTCCTAGGAAATAAAAATTCATGGGCAATGCAAATTCATGAGAAGTTATACTTCCCAACTTCAACCAAACGAACCCTTAGTATATGTTCATTGGTATTGATCTTTATGTTCATAACCTAGTGTTTGATGTTCATCGTGCGCACCTTCCTCACCATACGGACGTGTGCACCTATTAATTTGCACACTACTAGAAGTTGTCCAAGTACAGTGCCGCCACCGTCACATCACCAGCAACGTTCGTTTACATTTTACAACACCCATTTTCTCTCTCATCCGCTCAGAAAAACATTCTTACACACAAACCCAAAACAATGAAGATTTTCCATATCCCCTGCTTAGAAGACAATTACTCCTACTTGTAAACTTCTTCTTCTTCTTCCTCAAATTAGGGTTTCGTCGATATCATTTTCTCTTCTATTTTGAGTTCATATTGTTGAAAATTCTAACATTAAGCTCGAAATTTTGTTTTTTTGACAGGATAATTGATGATTCGACGAAGGAAGCTGCAGTTGTTGATCCAGTGGAGCCGGAGAAGGTTCTAGAAGTTGCGAAGCAAAATGGTACCGATATCAAGCTTGTTCTCACTACGCATCATCACTGGTAATTTTATTTGTTTTATTTCATTTTTATTTAGCAATTTTGCTTCAATTAGGTTTACGTATATTGTGAATTTGCTCCGATTTTTGTTTTTTGAGTTATGTTATTTTGTAGTAATCGTCAAGTTTAATCTGTGCGATCGCTTTTTCCTTGATTATGAGGGAGAAATCAAAAGAAAAATCAGTTGTTTTGGAATGGTTTGAATTTCTGATCAGATGGGATGTGTAAGAAGAGATGTTATTATTGAAGTTTTGACAAATGGCAGTTTAATTCTGCAAGAAGTACTTTTTGAAGCCTCTTGGAATTTAATTGATTTACTTTGTTCCTTTTTTGGATGAGGAAGGAGAAATCTCTACTAGTATCTCGCTCTCGGATATCCGAATATAGTATGAGTACTACCCAAGGTGTTAACAATACAGAACCTAGATGCATTTGCAGACTTGCAGTAATGGTTTCATGCTATTGATTAGTGATAATGGGCAGCTGTTGAAGTTGTTGGTCTAAGTTAAGCTGGTAGGAGTTCGGAATCAGGATGTTGGGTTTTCGGATTACAGTACTGTGTTAGCGGATTTGGGAAATTTTCTTTTTACCCTTAAAAGATAAGTTTCTGATGCGTTCGAGTGAGTTTGGATAAGGATTACCCAAATTCAGTTCACAACTATATATAGTTTTCATAAGTTTGGATTAGTTCCAATAATTTCAAGATTGTTCCAACTAGTTTACATAAGTTGTTTAAGTTTAAACAAATGAAGCTCTGATGCACCAATCAGTAACTCAGTATAATATTGTCACATACTCACATGTGACCGACTAAAGCTCTATTCTTTACATCTTATTTTCACTTTATAAAAGATAATGACTTCTGATTGTTAAGTTTAGGGCAAATAAATTCAGATACGTTTGGTTCAGGGCCAATAAGGATACCCATGTTCAATTCACAACTACAATAAGTTCAAATAAGTTTAAAATAATTAATATTGTAGCCATAGATAACTTGAAGACTCGTCGGTGGCTGGTAACACCATGCTGATGATATATTCATTGCCAAATTGTGTCACTATATAGGTAATGATGCAGCCATTTATCACACCAGTCAGCTGCATGTTTTGCTCTGTCTGTCTCTGTTTTTGTTCTTCCCCAATTGCTTCCTTTATCATTTGAACATTTTTGTGGAGTCAAAGCTGCTGGAATCTAGTGTGATTGTAGATTTCTGTTGTCTTTTTCTGACATAATGTTCATGGCTCTGCCTCCTGCAATGGTTGCCCTTCCTGCAGCCAGCACAATTTTGGCCTCATGCTTCTCTAAGAAGAGTTTGATGTATTGACCTTTGGTGAAGCATGGCTAGACTTGTTATTGTCCGTACAACAAGGTGTATCTTTGACTATGATTATACCTTATTGCATATCATATAGAAGCTACACAATACACATGTACACTTTCATGAAAGTGCTTTGAAAATTATCTAACTAGATCTTTTAAGTTGTAAATTAATATATTTTTAAAATAAATTATTGATTAAATTTCACAATGTTTGGCTAGGAAAGTCAAACACAGACTATTATAGTATTATGTGTGGATTACAGAAAAGTAGTTATTCAATCCTTCTATAGTTCTATCAGCCTACTTGTTCTGCATTCCTTCTTTTGACCTCATAGTTGCTATGTCACCCCGACATGTCTATTTTTATACTGTTGTGTCGACATGACAAAGACATCCATACCCAATGCTTGTCATGGCAGTTGGACACTGTATGTGACAAATCATAGTAAAGATGAATGGGTGAGAGGACAGACACGGCTTAGAAAAGTATAACCTACAGATAATTTTCATATAGCAATGGAGAGGTGATCTTTTTCTCTTACTCTCTCTTTTAGGCAGCCTTTTAAGTTAGAGTAGTACTATTAAGTTTTGGGTCAAAGTTACCACTATATGGATTGTTCAAAATTGTATTCAAGAAGCTAGAATGTTGAGTCATCAAACCGGTGACCAGATCAGTAACAGTGCTTGTGAGTTGCGAGTCTTGAATTTTGAGTTGCAGTGAGTAGGACAAAGGGATATGTATTGGTATTCAAAACCCGAATTTGAGGTGAAGTGTCATGGTCCGACATTTTGATGGCTAAAATGTCTAGGGCACTCTTATCTGTTCACATCAAGAGTGTAAGTCGTGCGTGGAATAATTTGAGAGTGCATAGTGGCACCAAGTGGGTGAATAAGAGGAATGATGCGTGAGTTTTTTTTCAGGACAGTTTGAGTTTGAATTTATCAAAGTAATAATTAAAAAGGACATGCATTGGATTAATTCTAGAGATATATACGAGGAATGTATATGAGGTCTGTGTGTACTGTGCATTCCCCATTAGTTTAGGAGTAGAGCTTCCTTAAGAATGTGCATTCGGTCCTCTCCTTTTCACCACAGGTATGGATGAGTTTACAAAAAAAGATCTAAGAGGATGCAGTTTGGTGTATACTCTTTTGTCGAAGACATAGTTTTGGTGGATTTGATAAGAAGAAGCGTCATTGACAAGTTCAAACTATGCAGAGACTCCTTAGAGTTAATATATCTCAAGACGAGTAGAGAAAACTAGTTTTGGAATGCAAGATTGGGGAAGGGTGGGATACCTCATATGGAGCAAATGCTATACTAAGTTAAAACATTTTTACGCTTATTCTTAATTATGTAATGATGAGATTGATAAAGTATAGACCAACGTTGTATGGGCAAAATGGGGAGTTCTAGATATTTTTGTACAATAAAAAAAATATGGTTAAAAGTCAAAAGGGATATTTCATTAGGTAGCTATTAGGTCAACTATCCTTTATGGAGTAGAGTGTTGGCTAATTAAATTAGCTCAACTCGTATGATTGAGTAGCGGAGATGAGGACGCTTTCTTGGATCATGAATGCGTAACCATGGATCATGAATGCGTAACCATACTACTTACAAGAAAGGATAACAATGAAAATGAGGTAATAAGAGATAAGGTGAAAGTAAATTTTTTATTGTTGAAAAGATGCAAGCAGCAATAAAGAGATTAGCATGGTCTGAACATGTTAATGAAAACTTGGATACCTTGGTTAGGAGGTTTGGTAAGATCCCCTCAGTGGATTGCAAAAGGGAAGGGTTGTCCAAAGAAAAATAAGATGAGATTGAAGTCAATATCTGGGCTTGCTGACTGAGGACATGATTTGTTATTCAATTGCCTAAAAAAATCAACTTTTGTAATCAAGTTCTGGTACACGTGGTGATTTATATGCTATTCATATAAATGGATCAGGGCCATTTTGTAACAAGCTTTGGATATGAGAATTAAATAGTCAAGTTTATTGCATAGAAAATCTTTTGAGGAACACGTCTTAATATTCTTTTTCTCCGCTGCTGAATATCTCATCTTCCATGAGGAGAATATGAGGCTCATATCACTGTCCGGACGATAAAGTGAATTTTAGATGCTTGTGATGCTTTTCAAAAGTTACCTTCCTGTTTAGAAGGCACCATACTAGTGTCTTTAACTGAAGACTGCAATGGTCACCGTTATATACTTATATGATGATAATTTTACAATTCATTATATTTGGCACTGCCTCCAACACATGTTTGCTTTCAGGCCATTAAGGATGTATTATATGAGGCTCATATCACTGTCCGGACGATAAAGTGAATTTTAGATGCTTGTGATGCTTTTCAAAAGTTACCTTCCTGTTTAGAAGGCACCATACTAGTGTCTTTAACTGAAGACTGCAATGGTCACCGTTATATACTTATATGATGATAATTTTACAATTCATTATATTTGGCACTGCCTCCAACACATGTTTGCTTTCAGGCCATTAAGGATGTATTATTAAATACTCAGCGACTTCTATGTGCTAATTGTTATTGCACTATTAAAAGATCCGTATGGTATTGTTATGTGGACTGCCATAATGTTGTGACTTGTGTTTATTAATATCATAGGCAATGTGCTGGATTGTTTTACTCGTGGGACATATCTATGAAGCTATACCACCATGCTTTGTTACTATCTATCTTTCCTGCTTGAGTGACAAACTCTTGATATTCAGGGATCATGCTGGTGGAAATGATAAGATGAAAGAGCTGCTTCCTGGAATCAAGGTTTTTGGTGGTTCAATTGATAATGTGAAAGGATGCACTGATAAATTGGACAATGGTGATAAGTTATCATTGGGAGCTGAAGTCAACATCCTGTCACTTCATACACCTTGGTGAGTGAGAAGTTGAGTTATTGAACATACACGCTGAGACATCCAATTATATTTACACAATAACATTTGTTCTTATACATTAGTAAAAAAATATGTCAAAGTCAATGTAGAACATCAATTGAGAACAGGGGAAGTATGAGATATCATTTTGTAGTAGTTTCAAGGACTGCAGGTATTAGAAACAGGACGCTTATATATCGACAAGAGAGTATGCCTTGAATTACCTGTCATTCACTGATTCTTTATGAATATGGCTGTTTGTCATTAGGATAGATTCACAGGGGCCTCTATTTTTATATGTTGATTAGGATAGGAGCACCATTATTCAGAGAAGCCCATCCTTTGTAGCCAGCCTTCTTTTCATCTAGTTATATTTACTTTGGGGTTGGGGAGGTATACTTCAATATGCAACTGAAAACACCTGTCAATTCATCTGAAATAGGTCAGAAATAAGTTCATCTGACAGTTAAGTTTATTAGACCATTCTTTGGAGCTTTAGAAAAGAAAATACCTCCATTTTTTTCATGTCCTTGCTTCTATTATCTCATGTACTACTCAATAATCATGGTCATTTTAAGGTTTCTACAAAGAGACTTTTCTGGAATATTCATTGTTTTACAACCGTGAATGAATTCTGCTTATTCTTTGTCTTGCTCAGCCACACCAAAGGCCATATAAGTTACTATGTAACTGGCAAGGAAGATGAGAGCCCCGCTGTTTTCACCGGAGATACTATGGTAAGGTTGTGGGAAGTAGGACATGAGGTCTTACTCTTGCTTGTTATAGTTCTTTGCTTGTTATTTCTTTTAATTTGCGAATTATGAAGTATTTCAGATACATTTCTTGACAAGTAATTTGAATTACTTGTGAAAGATTCTAATCCTTCTGAACAGTAGTAGTTATTAGCAGTTATAATGTCCATATATTATTAGAGCCACAAAGCCGAATTCATGTATTTGCATGTTTAGAGTCCTCTCTACATTAGTGGATGATTTACATAAATTTTTATCTACAGTTTATTGCTGGATGTGGCAAATTTTTTGAGGGTACAGCAGAGCAGATGTACCAATCACTTTGCGTGACATTGGGTTCTTTGCCAAAGCCGACTAGAGTTTATTGCGGTCATGAGGTGAATGATTTACCATCTTTCTCAGTTGTAGTCTGAATTTATTTGACTCTGGATTCTGGCTTATATTATTATTTTTTTTTTTTTGGATAGAAGCTTATATATAGCTTTTGGTAGACCATAAGCATATTTAAACAGATAAAGAAACAAACTGCATTAAGCCTAGAACCTTTGCTATTTTTATCAACCAACCTAGGATTTGTTTGCTGCAGGTTGCAGCAGGCTAGGTTGCTTGAATGGTTAAATACATTGTGTTGTATTTCTTCCTGTGACTATTATCACCAAAAAATCTTACATATCCTCCAAATTTCCTGACCCCTAAGAGTTGACAAGTGGATATATAAAGGATTGGCTCCTTGGCCCAAGACTGAGTCTATTCAGAAAATCCTTAAAGGTTGTACTTGTTGTATGCTAAAATATTATTTGGACTGGATTGGACTTATTGGACTCTCTAAAGGGGTGAGTCCAAATCCAGCCCGAAAATATTTGGACTCGGGAATTTGAGTCTGAGTCCAATCCAAATATTTTTAGTCCACTCCTGTCGGATTGGACTGGATTGAACTCTGGACTTTTGCAGTCCACTTACACCCCTACAAACAACCAAAATGTATCCAGTTTCCCCTTATCTTCATATCTTCAGGCATCTTGGAATCATGTATATGTGCGGAGCAATCAAATGGGATTTCTGGACTTCCTCATTCTTTTGTAGTTCCCGAAGGGGGAGTGACATACACAGGTTGTGATATCAAATGTCTGATAAGGAACAAAATACTTTTCTTCAATGAGGTGGTTGTACATCTATAACATAATTGATACACAAGAATTTCACTTCTTTAGGTGACAAAAATTACAGGTTTCTTCAGCTCATGATTTCCTATGAAGCTCTTTAATATTTTAGATGCTAGGACATCTCCTATTGATTACTTGAAGATTTTAAGGAGATATCTCTCTCCTCTAGTCAGACCTTGATGCAAATCTGATAAGCATGATATGTTGGTTTATTCCCCTTCCGTTTCCCACTTAATACCAAGATTCCGGTCTACTTCCCCTTCACTGTCAATTTCAACCAAGCTATCTGCAGTCCACGACTTCATTTAAGAAACAGAAACTAGTATCAATCTCAAGTTTATCATACTTTACATGTATTTGGGAAATTCTAGAGCAAAAAATGAACGGATTCTTTGCCAGATGTTTGACAACCTGGAGGCAAACCTGTTGATATGGATCTTGTTGGATGGAAGGTTGTAAATGATTTTTGTGGTGGAATTGATTGATAGATCTTAGAAGGTAACAACTCCTATGTTTGATTATAATGGTAACGACACTAAAATCCTAGTTAACAACTGATTCAAACCTGCACAAAAAGCTCAACACAAATTTCAATAATCAATATGATAGAAAGTCCTCTCTAAAAGTACGAATGTTGGTCTATACTTGAAGGAAAAAGAACTTGTTCCCTACTCACTAGGAAAAGGAAACTAAATCAAATTAGGAAACTAAATAACTAACTAAATAAAAAAATACCTACTATTCAATTAATAACCTAAAGTAGCTCATTAATTAAATATGATAATTTTGGAGGCCCAAGGCCTCATAAAAAAAAACTTAAACTGAACACATTCAATACGTAAAATGGTAAAAGCCGCACTTTAAGAGCCATAGTAAAACCGTGTGGTTTCTAGGATAACAATAAAGATAGTTATAAGAAAATCTTGACTCTTGATTTATATCACATGTGGTAACAAGGAATATAATGGTCATAATTTCCAATAGGTTCAATTTACAACTACTTCTCATAAGTTCAAATATGATAGGATAAATTCAGACAAATCTTATTCAGTTGTATGGAACGCACTTAGTTGTTTAGAAAAGATACTTGTGTTTTCCGTGTTCTTATGCTTAAAGAGAAGACTGTTACTCCTTTGTTCCTGTAAGGGACATCAGACTGAAGCAGGACATAAAATATGATCTACTATGTGATAAGTTACTGATCTTGTAGTTCACTTTGCTCTTCTAATTGCAGTACACTGTGAAGAACCTTCAATTTGCTTTGACGGTTGAATCCGAGAACGCAAAGGTAGCGGAGAAACTGGCATGGGCTCAGAGTCAGCGAAATGCTGGTTTCCCCACTATTCCATCAACCATTGCAGAGGAGCTAGAAACTAACCCGTTCATGCGGGTCGACACATCTGAGATTCAGGTATCTATGTCGCATGTTCTTTCCATATTGTTGCTGTGATCTGTGTTTCCTAACTGAGGAGTCTCTTTGTCTGTTATTGTATACTTGAGGGCCCAATGCATCAACTTCTGCTGCTTCCGAAAAAAAATAGTGTACTTATGGCCTAATCTGAAGTGTTTCAGTGTCGAAGCCTCAAAGTTTATTGGAGTATGAAAGGGTTTGACAGAGTTCATATGCTATATAGGTGTCATGTTCCTACCTGAAAACCCCTTATATGAACTTCTACTTTTGAAATTAATTTGATAGTTCTTATCTGAAACTTATCTAGACTCATTTGTTCCTAAACTAATAGTATCTTTTAAACCTAAAAGAAGAAGGCCCTAGTGTCAAATAAAGAGTCGCCTCAACATACACTCTCTCCTGGAAGACTCTCAATTTTTTTTCTTACTAAAATGATTGTGTACGGATAAATATTGTCAAGAGGCTTTGAGAGAGGTGATAGAAGGTTGGATGAAGAACATCAATATGAGATGAAGTAGAATGTTGATCGTGCTGGATTAGAAAGCGAGGAAGAGAGCAAGGAAATACTAAATCCACCACCCCTTCCATTGCGAAAGTGAATACTCTGCATAAGCCTTGAAGCTATGCACATTTGATAAATTTCGAGCTCTTTTTTAGGGACTCCTGGTCATCATATAGACTCAATTAAGAACCTCTTAGAGATCAATCTACAAAACTACGATTTTTTTAGTAGTCCCTTCTATTTTCCCCCTATGTTTAGATGCTATACTTGACTAATTTCACTTTTAGAAGTTGAATCGGACCTTTAGTTTTTTCTCAATCATAGAGATAAAAGATTTAAAATTTAATTGTTATATCTGTATAAGAAAGTACTTCTGTACTGTGTTTTATAATTTTTATCCTATTATTGTAAAGTGTTTTATAATTTTATATGAGAAAGACCGTTGGAGTTCAAATTAAAACTACTAAAGGAGAATACAAGTATTTAGAAAAATTAGGACCATCTTTTTTGTTTTGAAGAGAAATAGAGTTTTAGGTGAGTCCGTTTTCCCACCAATTGATTTTGAGACTTAGATGTTTACCCTAGAAGAAATACACAATAAGTTATTATCAAACCATCAGACTTTGTTTTGCCGAGGACTGAAAAACTTTAGGGCCTGCTTAAGTAAACTTGTCAATGGAATAAGATTGTGCTAACCTTCTTTCTCGTTACAATTAATCACATACTATATGGGGAACTTCTATAATTTTTTACATCTTTTCTTGTTTCCTTTTATTTTCTTCTTCTGATGCAAATTTTCGGTGTAATATGCAGAGAAAAGTTGGCTCCGACTCCCCTGTAGAAGCCCTTCAGAAACTAAGGGAACTTAAAGATAACTGGAGAGGCTGAGAGAGGAGTTACCTCTGTGAATTTAGTTCTGGTTTGTAATTCAAAGGACGCCGTTCAGTCATACTTTAAAATAATCCTTGACACCCAACTTTGCACAAATTTCTGGAAAAAGGCTTCATAAACTCTTAAGAAAGAAATGCACCAGTTTATGAGACAGCATTAGAGCTTGCAAGTGATGCAACAAACAGTTAAGTTGTCCTCCCGCTTTCCCCCCATTTCTGAGACACTTTAATGTCTTGCATTTCATTTTTTAAAGTTACAAACATGTGAATCTAATTACAATATGTAATCCCCTTTTCTTTATATTCCCTTTTATCCATAGAAAATGCTTCTTTTCCCCCCTATTTTCTTACTTTTCCGTTCCTCGAGCCATCTTCGTTACGGTAGAGCATTAGATATAATTGATTAGTTGAGCAAATTATATTAAGTTCATTATATCCTTTTTGGGTCAATTTAATACTCTTGCTTGTATTATGTATGTGTTAAGGTGCTACTACTGTTATTTAGGACAAGGTATGTTCCCCATGATTGCAACTGGCACACAATATGAGGGAAAGTCCAAAAAATAACAAATGGTATGGTCGAGTTTAGTGGCAAGTTTGAATGGAACTGGAGGTCCTTTTTTGATTCTTCTAGTCGGCTTGATGGGGAACAGCAAGGTTGCACTTCCAGCTAGAAGAGATGTAGCCGATAAGTGAGTCAGTCCCACAACATCAACAACATAAGGACACCCAAATAGCGCCATTTCGCTTTTGGCTTCCGTGATGTTTGATGCCTTTTTTCAACTTCTTTTTTTGACGGGCCTTTTCAACCTTTCTTTTTTCTTTTTTCTTTTTTTTTTTTTCTTTTTTGGGCGAGGAGAAGGATTTTGAATAGCCATCAACCCTCGTGAATTTGGTTCAGTATTTGCTGCCTAGATGCTTGGAAGTAGGATGAAAAGTAAGGAGATCTCCGCTTTTGGCTTCCGTGATGTTTGATGCCTTTTTTCAACTTCTTTTTTTGACGGGCCTTTTCAACCTTTATTTTCTCCTTTTTTATATTTTATTTTTTCTTTTTCGGGCGAGGAGAAGGATTTTGAACTCGTGAATTTGGTTCAGTATTTGCGGGCTAGATACTTGGAAGTAGGATGAAAAGTAAGGAAATCTTTGCTCCAACCTAAACAGGCTAGTTGGGAGGATCTAATCTTGTGACCTTGAGATTATAAGGTCAATCGCCAACCAACTACATCAATTAAGGGCTTTTTCAACTTGCAAATGAGTATTACAAAGGTATGGAGCACAAATACTCGGCCATATTGGTAAATGACTTTTCATTGGGCTTTTTCACTGATTTGGTCAAATAACCAAAAAAAGTGTTTGGTTATTGGCTTTTTGGTTGACTGAAAAGCTGGTTTTTTTGATTGGCTGAAAAATTGGCTTTTAAGCCAAAATGAAAAAGCTGTCTGGAGCAGCTTATTGAATTGGCTTTTGGCTTGCTGGCCCACAAACTTTCTAATAAACAGCCAACAACCAAAAGTAATTTTACCAAACACTTTTGCAAACAGCTTGCTTAACAGCCAACTTAAAAAGTCAATGTTATCAGTCAGTCAAACAAGTCAACTAAACCAGCCAACAACCGATTGCCAAACAACCCCTCTTTTTCGGTGGGTAAATGTGCCTTTTTTAAATCTTTTGGCTAAGGGAGGGGTGTTTTAGTTTGATGTCCTTAAAATATAGTGCTTCCTCCATTCTGATATATATAAAACGCTCATCTCTTTTATCTGAGAGTGTTTTATGAGAAGGGTTTTATTTATTTCAAAATGAAGGAAGTATAAGAATTTGTCCCATAAACTATTTTTTAATACCGAAAATACAAATCTTTATTTCCTTAAAATTGTAACTTTTTATATGGCTTTAATCATTTTTAGAAATCGTATAAATATATACTTCCTCCGTTTCATAATAAGTGAAACATAGGAATTGGGCACAAGATTTAATAAACATCACTTTCAAAAGCCAAAAAGTCATAAAATACCCTTTACATTATCAAAATGAGGAGAGAGAAAAGCAAACCACACAAGTTTGTGATGGGTACTCTTGTCATTTTGTCACTTTCTTTTTTCCATTTAAGGTATGTTTCACTTATTTTGAAACGTTCTAAAATAGTAAGTGTTTCACTTATTATGGAACGGAGGAAGTATTATCATAGGTGTGTTTTGACAATGGCCAGTCTTCATGCATGGTGGTGGATAGTTGGCTAGGAGATGAAAGCCTAATGAAATAAGAGTGTATACTTTATGGATTAGATTCAGGTTCGACAATGAACCAGGTCGAGTTCTATAAACTCCATATGATAACCTATTTTCATTCGGATTTTATTCGGGTGGAGTCGACTCGAAATTTATTTACCGATTTATATTGGATTACTTTGCCTCACATTGCGCGTAATGAGTTGGATTTGGACGATTTATCACTTAAGACACAATCAGAGTAGTAGCAAATAGTCATGAAATATTTTACTTCTTTTTTAATAATACAAACATAATTGTCTTATTGTAATGTAAATTTTGTCTATAAGATAATGAGGTGGTAGTAGTGATTGTTTTCTAGTTGGGTTAGTCGAATTTACTTAAGCTCCACCTTTTATAAGATTCGGATTCGAAATGGATTTGTCTGATCGAGTTGGACTCTGATTGGATTTGGACTGAATTGTCATCGATCCCTTTGTTTGATCATTTGTAGTCACAATGACTTAGCTGAAAGCAGGGCCAGAGCTACCCTTTGAGGTGTGGGGCTATTCGACCCCACTTAAATTTTGATCTCCCGTAATTTTCAAACAAAATTTGTATTTTTTATGCAAAATTGGACCATTTATACCTATTATAAAAATCAAAAAAATATTTTGCATCCTCTATTATGTTATTCTGAATGCGCCACTGGCTGAGAGCAATAAGTAGTGGCATATAAGGGTGGTTGCTAAGCCTTGAGGCTAGATGAATGGTAGTATAGAAGGGGATGAGGTATCTGCTCAACAATCAAATAGATAAACAGAGGAAGCAATAAACAAATAGGATAGTGAAAAATCTAGACATCAGGAGGAGAGAAAATATAGGGGCCTGGTAAAAAAAAAAACTAAAAAATAGGAGATAGTATTTGACCGAAAATTGTTGACCACTGATTGGGAGTAAAAATTGGATATGAGGGAGGTGTAAGAAAGAAAAATTAATATATAGTCGATAATCACAAACTTTGGCGATTGTTTTACTCTATATTACTGTATATATAGTCGGTATATTAGGAATTTAGGATATTGCAATCTGCATCTAGCAACCATGATTCCAACCCATAGGAGCTTTTCCAAAGGCTATCTAAACAATTGATTTATAGAAATATTCAAAAGTAACACCATATCAACAATTCTATTCTAACAAGATGAATTATATATTGTAAATCAAATTATATTCTACTCTTGTTTTAATTAAGTAGTCTACCCTCGATGACTTGTAAAATGATTCCATTAATGAATTGTGTATATATCTTATTGTGTATTGATAAGTCATTTTTAGGTAGGTCATTCAGCTAATTATATAGACTACAAAAATAATTTTTTTATGGTACATAAATGATTGCTATATGTATATATCTACTCTTATTAGTGATCTTTATGCTTAAGGATGGTTGTTGAAGGTTTATCTGTTGGACTTCTAGTAATTAATTAATTAATTAATTGTTGATTAATTAATTAATTAATTTGGCCCACCTTTATCTCACCTTGGATTACTGAGTCAACCAAAACTACTTCCCACCACTTACTCCACTAAATCTTCCATAACATTAGTTAGTTTACACAAAAGGAGGGATTTAGTTGTTGATGGCACAACTACGACCCCTATATAACGTTATTCATCTCATTCAGAAAAAGGTCACTGCATCCACTTTATTCTAAAATCTCTACACCATCTAGATAGAGGAAGAAGGATCCAGCAACTATTCTGAATTTTTACTGCTGTTTTTCCATTCGGTGACCGCCGGTTTGCGACAAGCGTTCACGATCTCTTCATCTTCTCAATACATATTTTCTATTTGTGCAATGACTGGAGGTATTTCATGATTCTTAAGTTTTCGCATTTATATATTCATCTTGTATGAATTTAATTGATCTTATATTTGGTATCAGAGCCATGTTTTCCTCTGCCTTGTATTTGATGATGCGTGTTGTAGTACACTGATGTTGTTATTGATATTGTATGATGACGCATGTTATACTACTGATGTTGTTGTGATAATTGTATGATGTCTGCTGCATGATGTATGATGTGTTCTTGATTTTGGGAGGGTTTAATGGAGTGCCTTACCTCACTCCAAATTGTTGCCGAAAATTCATATACCTTTTGAGCTCTTATCGAATTTGCTTTAAGAGAATGAGATTGTTGCCCAATACACTATACCTGGTTCTCCGGACCAGAATGGTCTAGCAGAAAGAAGAAATAGGACCTTAATGGACATAGTAAGAAGTATGCAAAGTAATGCTAAACTTCCACCATTTTTGTGGATTGAAGCTCTTAAGACGGCGTATATATTAAACCGGGTTCCTTCCAAGGCTGTCCCCAAGACGCCTTTTGAGTTATTCAAAGGATGGAAACCGAGTTTGCGCCATATGTGTATATGGGGATGCCCGTCAGAAGTAAGAGTATACAACCCACAAGAAAAGAAGCTTGACCCGAGGACTATTAGTGGGTATTTCATCGGATATCCCGAGAAATCTAAGGGTTACGGATTCTATTGTCCTTCTCCTCACAAAGAATTGTGGAATCAAGAAACTCTAAATTTCTTGAGAATGACTTAGTTAGTGGGAGTGATCCATTCGGGACATTGTTTCGAAGAGGATCACGATAAGGTTTCACCCCCTAATTCAAGTGATAGGCTGATTGTCATTCACACCCCTCAAGCACAAATGGGTGTTAGGCACGCAACGACGAAAGTTCCACAAAATGCTGATAACAATTTAATAGATCATGAAGAAAATGATGAGCATATGAATGATCAGCACATTGATCAAGTTCCTTTAAGGAGATCTGTTAGAATGAGGAAATCAGCTATTTCTGATGATTATGAGGTGTATTTGCAAGAATCGGATTGTAATGATGAAGCTGACAATGATCCAATTACGTTTTCACAAGCCGCAAGTTCTAAGGATTCAGAGTTGTGGATGAGTGCCATGAAAGATGAGATGGATTCTATGGCATCTAATTGAGTTTGGGATCTCGTCGAGTTGCCCGATGGTGTAAAAGCCATTGGATATAGATGGGTCTATAAGACAAAGAAAGACTCATTAGCAACATCGAGAGACATAAGGCAAGACTCGTTGCCAAAGGATTCACTCAAAGAGAAGGAATCGATTACACGGAGAATTTTTCTCTCCTGTATCAAAGAAAGATTCTCTCCGAGTAGTTATGACATTAGTAGCTCATTTTGATTATGAGTTACATCAAATGGATGTGAAAACGGCCTTTCTGAATGGTGATTTAGAGGAAGAGGTTGACATGAAACCTGAAGGATTCTCCTCTGGAAAAGGTGATTAATTGGTTTGTAAGCTAAATAAATCAATATACGGATTGAAACAAGCTTCTCGCCAATGGTATATGAAGTTCCATCAAGTGATGACTTCATTCGGTTTTGAAGAAAACATCATGGATCAATGTATATACCATAAGGTCAGTGGGAGTAAGATTTGTTTCCTTGTATTGTATGTGGACGATATTTTGCTAGCAACCAATGATAAAGGGTTGTTATATGAAGTGAAACAATTTCTTTCAAGTAACTTTGATATGAAAGATATGGGTGAGGCATCTTATGTCATTGGCATCAACATCCATAGAGATAGATCCCGAGGCATTTTGGGTTTATCTCAAGAGACCTATATCAACAAGGTACTTGATAGATTTCATATGAAAAATTGTTCACCGAGTGTAGCACCCATTGTAAAAGGTGATCGGTTCAGTTTGGACCAGTGCCCCATGAATGATATTGAGAGGGAACAGATGAAAAATGTTCCTTATGCTTCAGCTTTGGAAGCATTATGTATGCTCAGGTTTGCACCA